>JACYFF010031959.1:91157372-91180192 GCA_017589665.1 Selenicereus undatus
TATATATATATATATATATATATGTGTGTGCGTGTGTGTTTGTATAAATATATAACATATGTATGTGTATATATATATGGGGTCTTGTACATATGTTTGTTACAATTGTTCAAAAACAGCTCATTTGGTTGTCAATTTTAGAGAGAACTATAATTGCAAATAAAAAATAATAATCTCAATTGATTATCAAGTGTTTTGGGAGGATTAATTTTGGACACTTAAAATTTGATCAACTTTATAAGAAAGTAATGATTATAAAGGACACTATATTTGTTAACAAATATTATTTTTTTAAAGAGTACTAAGTAACCTATTATTAATTAGACAGCTTTTTCCGACTCCAGTTGATTTATTTATTGATGGCAACAAGAAAAACAACTTTCGAAAAAAAAAAAAAGAAAATGCAACTTGTTTGGGAGATATGGTGTTGCCTAAGCAAGTATGATGCTAAAAACTGCATTTCTAAAATTTTAGATATACATCTTGATAACATATTGTTTATGTACAAAGATCTATTGTAACCAATTGATACAACAATTTGCATAATTTAATTTTCTATATGTTTTAAAAGAGAAATAATTATCGGAGTTTGTCATAGGTGGTCACCTATGAAGAAAATCCTAGCCTTCTTCTCTCCTCTCTCCCTCTAAAAAACACTAATTTCTTCTTCTTCTCCTTAGGGGCTATTATTGGCTTTTGCCGATGGTAAGCCCCAATTTTTTCCTTTATTCATGTTATTCTTAATAATTATTCTCTTTCAATTTGTCAGAGTCTCCCCTCACTCTCTTTTAATAGGTGGTGTCGTACTGTTATCTCTCGTACTTGGAGTGATATCAATTTCTTTTCATTTCATTCTACTAGTTTGTGCCTGTACACTTGTATGGATATTTTAAATTTTAATTAAAAAATAATTTAGATAGCATATTTTATATAAGACAGTCTTAATTAAATGTTTTTGTAAAATGGTCACACTTAGGCTTTTTAATAGTTATAAACTTATAGATTATAACTAATTAATCACCCAAGAGTTTGTAATTTGGAAAAAAAATTGAATAAATATTTTGATGAAATTCTAAAATAACAATCTGATTAATATTTTGGGAAGTACATGGGTCTAAATGCACGGAAAAAAAAATATAAGTTGCGTGGCGCTTTTGCATGAGCTTTTATATGAGCATAGTAGTCATTGACGTCAAAATTAAAATTTGTACATATATTATATAATTTGAAACTTAACAATATGCAAAAGATAATAACTTCCATAAATAAATGATAAGTTTGAGAATAAACTGATACATACAACAATGTTTCACTTAAACAATAATAGTTAAAATGCATTTAATATGAATTGCACCAGACTTGGGATCTTAAAATGAGATTTCATCAACTCGTAGTAATTATAGCATAAAAATTTTAATATTTCTAAATAATTTTACTAACTATTGAAGTGCACCCTGTACTTGTATTTTTGCACTTCTATATTTCTGGATGATCTTACTAACTAATTATTGAAGTGCACCATTTGTATGTGTTTTTGCATTTTCGGGTACCAATATTTATAAACTAATATCCAATGTTCATTTAAAAATGTGTTCTTTTTCATTTAAAAAGATAAAAAGTAAAACTAAAATGAAGAAAATATCTAACAACTATCATGTAATTAAATTTTCCATTTTAAAGAATATTATATGGAGATTTAAATTCAAGCACCTTGATCATATAGCTAGTGCTTTACACCAATTTTATATGAATAGTTACAATGTATTTTACATGAATTTGCACCAATCTTAGAATTATAAAATGAGGCTTCATATGCTCATATTAATCTTCTTATCAATAGTTTTAATGTTTTTAAATAATTTTATTGATTGTTGAAGGGCACCATCAACTTATATTTTTGCATTGTTATGTTTATAAAATAAATGATATTACTAACTAATTATTGAACTGCACCATTAACCTATGTTTTTGCATTTATTTCTACCAATATCTATAAGCTAATATTCCATGCTTATTAAAACTAAATTGAAGAGAATATCTCACAACGATCCTATAATTAAATTTTTCAATTTAAAGAATATAAAATGGGGCTATAAAATCTGACACCTTGATTATATCGCTAGTGCTTTGTACTTGCTCTAATATGGTGTAGAACCAATATGGTTAAATATCATAAAAATCCTCCAATGCCAATAGTTGGATAAATAGCAATCTGATTGACGGAGATTACATCAAATTATACATAAGTATCCAAACCATAACTTTATCACCCCATAATCTACTGGGCTCTGTTAACAAATAATTGAACAAAATATTCATTATGAACCTGAGAAATAGGACATAAGTATCTGAACTATGACTTTATTGTTCCATATTCTTCTACTTGGCTGCGTGAACAAATCATTGAATAGCACATTCATGATGAACATGTGAAATAGAATAATTCAAACTTGAATATATTTGATGTTTCAATATGATATTAAACTTCCTGTGCCACTCGTGCTCTTCAAACTATCCAATATATAGCAACCAAAATTTGAACTGAAAATAAGTAATTAAAACTCATCTCATTCAACCATAACAAATGGGTCGACAATAAGAAAGTAGGACTCGAAAACAAATCTTGTAAGCAAAAGTGTTAAAAAGGCATACAACCATATAAAGAATTGGTCGTAATGATGTTCATATTTGTGGGTAGACTATAGGGAAAATTGATAAGATAAAACCAGCTAGAATCATCCACAAATATTAGAAAAAAAAAAAGAAGCAAAATTTTATTATCAAATAAGATAAAAAAATGAAATAAAAATTCAGAAAATTAAAATCGAGTAAGGAAGACTTAAATATCAAAAAGGGATACCCATTTCATGTTTCAAATCTTTGATAAAAGAAAACCAAAATTCCTATACAGATTAGTATGGGCAATAAACACAAGATAAAAATCAAGGAAGAGCTAATAGAAAAGTAGAAGAATGGGCAACTATAGGAACTAATTGCATGACGTAAACTTCAAAAAGGACTTGTGTTGGTCGGCTAGGGCGGTGGCCAACGTCAAACAACAATAGCAATGGCAAAAAGGAACCTACGAAAATACCAAAGGCAGAAACCTTGAAAAGACCAAATCACCCATTGTTTTAGTGCACAAGACTTCGGGATAGCATCGGGGTCATCTGCTTGTCTAATGGTGATGGATGACCCGATATTAGAGATAGGAGTATTATCCGAATTTGAAAATTTTGATTAAAATTCGTCTTATTTTATATCTGAATGGTGATGAAAATGTGTTTCAACTGGATATTAATATGAGTATTGTATTTAAAAATGAGTATAAATATGGGTATAAATTTAAAAACCCGTATCTGATTGTGTATCCAATTTACTAGTAAAAGACGATAAAAATACGGTAAAATTCAAAAATAAATATTTGGCATGAAACTCTAAATGTATAATGTTTATTTATGTAAAATTAAAAAAAAATTAAATTTTTTACAATTTTAACTTTCGGGAGTTCATTCGATATGAATTTTAGTGGCTTCGCTTGCATTTGCTAATCAAATATAGTGTGTATACACATATGGGTGAAACTTTACGCACTTTATATATACCCGAATAAAATTCATAAGTCTGAAAAATCCGATACATATGAGTATGAGTACAACAATCCAAAATCCAATTGATATAAATATGAATGACTTTTAAAAATGAGTATAAATACGAATATAGTTTAATCATTTTATATTCATCTCTACATATATATATATATATATATATATATATGTGTGTGTATTATATTTTGAAAAATATATACTTTTGAATATAAAAAAATATATAAACACTTAAATAATAAAAAGTATGGGTGACTGAAAGTACATAAAAAAATTGCCATAGGTGGCCGGCCGCTCTGCCATTTACTTGGAGAGATCCGATGCAACACATTGCATATTCACATGCACGTTGGGGTCATTGTCAGTTTGTCACCTGTCAAAAAGAAAGTCACTCATACTTTGCAAATATTTATGATTTGTGGGGCCTTATTTGGAATAAATTTCAACCAACCACATAGGTATAGACCCACCATTTTTTATGACTATACGTGGGAGCTTTTGCATTGTAAAAAAGTAAAGCTGACTGCAAATTACATTTTTGTGTGTGCATGAAGAAGAGTTGATGGTGCCTAAACCTTTGATCATTGGTACCATAATTGCACATCAACATTGATTTGCTCCCTTGTGTGAGGAATATGGGTGTCCCACAGCAACACAATATATTTATATTAATTAGTAGGATATTTCAACATTGATAATTTTAAATATTAGAAGTTTGAAAGTTAATAATTTAATTTGTATAATTAACTCTAAATAATAATCTAATTTATATATTTTATATAATTGAAGACTAGCTTGCAAAAATACCACAACTGAAATAAAAGCTACACCAACTCAATTTGCTATTAATATAGCAAAGATCCATGAAGCCCATATTTGTTTTGATTGTAATATTTAATGGAGTCTTACAATCAAGAAGGCAGTCTTTGATTTTTTATTTATTTTTTTAAGAGTTTGTTACTAAAGTCTTTGATTAAGTGAACACAACAGTAAAGTTGATTTGATTAAAAAAGAGATCAATGTATGTGGAAGTTATCTTCTCTCCTATTTCCAAAAGTAATGAATTTAATAAATTTTCTACAATCCAAACAAGTATAAAATAAAAGGAATCTAAGAATTGATTTTTGATTTAGAATTAAATCAATTACTTTGCATTAATTAGATTGCATCTGCATTATGCACACATCCAAATTCTGCCATTCATAGGGCATGTTTTTTTTTGTTGATCGTAATTTATCAACTTTAACTTATTTCAATCCACTTCAATCAATTTCAACCCACTTCAACCCACTACAATCAATTTCAACCCACTTCAATTAAAAAAAATACTAACTTCAACAAAAAAATATCAACTTCAACCCATTATATAAAAAATATATACCAACTTCATTCCAACTTTAACCCACTTCAACAAAAAAATATCAATTTTAATCCACTTTAACTCACTTCACATATTTTCTAACCTATATTGCCCAACGAAAAGAACAGACTCATAATTATCCATTTTTCTTTTCTTTTTTTTAAAGAAACCTCTTTGGGTGCTCAATTAAATCAGTTAATTTGCATTACTTGCATCTATTTATGATGGACTCCAAATTGTGCCATTCATAGATCATCCCCCAAAAAAAGACAGATAAAAAACCTCGTTGGATGCTCAATTAATTGGCAATTAAAAATCCTAAAATTGGGAGGAAAAAACCAAAAATGACGATAAGTACAAAGAAAAGGGGAGGCTATCAATAGCTGTGGCCATCTAGCTGGTATCATCGGAAAAGGAAGAGGCAAACAGACAAACAAACAAACAAAAAACCAAGAAAATTGGTGATTTTTCGAGCGGTGGCCAGAATATGTGTGACATTCAGAGAGGAGAGGCGAGGAGAGGACAGAGAGGAATCAGAAATAGAAAGAGTGCGGTAAAAATGGATGGAAGACAGAAAGTAAGAAGGTAAGGACAGAGAAATTCAATTGCAAAAATTTCTGACCCAAAAACAGAACCTTTTTTTGGGCACCAAAATAACCCCCCTCACTCAGAAAAAACCCAATAATAAACTCATCAATGAAATCTTCCCTTTGGCCGGCCCCAGAAAACTGATTTGTTTCACCTTTGCTCTTTGCCTACGCATTCTCTCTTCCTTCCCTCCCCTCCCCCCTTCACTTCCCTTCTCTCTCCTCTCTCTCACCCCTCTTTATTTGGGGGAAATCAAATCCGCTAGAACGAGGGTGTGTGTTCATCTGGTACGTACGTTCGTTTTGTTGATTGTTTTTATTGATTTAATCTATTTGGGTTCGGTTTTCTGGTCTTTTTTGTATCTGGGTTTCAATGGGTTTTATTCATTGTCCCCTGATTATTGATGGGCAATGAAACAATCCGTTGGATCAATGAAATAGTGTATTTTTTCTATGTGGGAATTGGTGTATTGGTGTGATTATTCATGTAAGCTGAAACCCAGAAAAATATGAGTAGTTTGTGATGATTTGATTGAATTCCTGACCCCATTTTTGCTGTTTGGTAAATTTTGTAATTTGTGGTGATTGTGTTTTGATTCAGGAAATATTGACTGCTATTATTGGGATTGTTGTGTGATATTCTGGTGATATTTCACTCTGCTCGTGTTCAGAATTGACTTAGAGAGAGAGAGAGAGAGAGAGAGGGGAGGGGGGAGCTAAGCAGGGTGATAATAAGATGTCTGGATTTGTGGGTGTTGTCGTTTCTGATCCTGCTCTTCAGAGCCAGTTTACTCAGGTCGAACTTCGCAGCCTAAACTCTAAAGTGAGTGCCTTTAAAATGAATCTTTATCCATTTTCTTTTTCTGGGCTCTTGTAATTCTGGGATATCTATAATGGGTTTTCTTTGTTTGCTCTCTTCATGTGCCAGTATATTGCCGTCAAGAATCAGAACGGCAAGGTTACAGTTGCAGATTTGCCATCAATTTTGGCCAGGTTAAAGGCATTTAGTCAGACTTTTAACGAGGAAGAGATTAAGAAAATTTTGAGCGAGTCTGCCTCTGAAATGGATCACGAAGTTGAATTTGAGAGCTTTCTCAAGGTACTGTTTTAGTTGTTGAATTTTGTTGTTCTTTTTATCTTCATTGTGTAATTGGATATTAATGCATCAATAAGAAGAAATGATGGTTGGAAATATTGGGCTTTATTTAATCTCCTAAGATTTATAGTTGTGGAGGAGTGACAAGTTGATTAATTTTACTTTACTGGGGGATATTGTTAAATGGTAATGTCAGGTTCATCTGAATTTCCAAGCCCGAGCAGCAGCCAGGGCCGGCGGGTCAAAGAATTCCTCTGCCTTCCTCAAGGCCTCAACGACTACCCAAGTTCATACAATTAGTCAATCCGAGAAAGCATTATATGTTCATCACATCAATAGTTATCTTCGCGATGACCCTTTTCTGAGGCAGTTTCTTCCCATTGATCCAAATAATGATGATCTCTTCAACCTCGCAAAAGACGGAGTTCTTCTCTGGTAATTTACTGGAGATCCATTTGAGGATTATTGTTGCCAAGTTCGCTTGGGTTGTTGATATTTTTAGTCTTGTTTATGCAGTAAGCTTATAAATGTGGCTGTTCCGGGTACAATTGATGAAAGAACCATAAACACCAAAAGGGTACTCAATCCGTGGGAGAGGAATGAAAATCACACTCTCTGCCTTAACTCTGCAAAAGCCATTGGATGCACTGTGGTTAACATTGGTCCCCATGACTTGGTTGAAGGCAGGGTAAGCCAAGTTTGGTTATGGTGGCTATTTCTCTGAAACCAATAAATCGAATTATTCTCAGTTTCTCACGGTAATCTTGTGCTCTCTAATTGCAGCCTCATCTGCTTCTTGGATTAATTTCTCAAATCATAAAGGTATTAGAAACTTGATATTTCTAGTTGGTTGTTCTGTCAATTAAGAAATCAGATCCAAGATTTAATAGTGCTCTTATAATATGTTATATCTCCTTTCTGACCAGATCCAACTCCTGGCGGATCTCAACCTTAAGAAGACTCCACAGCTTGTGGAATTGGCGGACGATGCTGATGTAACCTCTTTTTATTATTCTTTTCTTCTTGATACTGCTGCCTGAGCTTCATTAGGAATGGCACTTAATCATATGGAGTTGCACCACACTTGCAGGACATTGAGGAACTTATCAGTTTATCCCCAGAGAAGATCTTACTGAAATGGATGAATTTCCATCTACAAAAGGCTGGGTACAAAAAAGTCCTTTCAAATTTCTCATCAGACGTCAAGGTATCCTCTTATCAATGCTTGTTTGTTTATGGAGCCGCTAAAGATAATTGTGGAGGGCCTTATTTTAAAATTTTGTATTTTCCGCTATAGAACTACAGACATTATTTATAATGTGCGACAAGTATAATTGAGTACCTGCTTATGAGTTATGGTGGCTTTGCTATTGATTTTATTTCTTTGCGTCAATATCAATAGCTAAACTATTTATAAAAAAAAAGCCTATTTTGCCATTGACCTATGGCAGTTCTACGACCTAAATAGTGTCATTGGCTTGTAACAATGTGTTGGATGTTTGAATTTATTTATTACACCTCAGGTTATTTTCACCAATTTGGCTTATTGCTGTTTACTGTTACAACTGTTTGGAAAGGCAACAGCTTCTTGTTCCATTAGTAGGATAAGGAGCTTAATACTGTCAGTTTAATCCTAGTTAATAGTTTCCTTGACTCTTTTCTCTTGTCATCTACAAAACCACTGAAAGAGACCATATTATGTTTTGTCATGCAGGTTCTCGACCCTTTATTTGCAGGAAGAGTGCTATTGTACTTCATTTTTCTCCATCATTCATTTGTACTTGTTTAATGCCTTTGTAGGATGGCGAGGCTTACGCATACCTGCTTAATGTTCTGGCGCCAGAGCATGCCGATCCAGCCACATTAGACGCAAAGGATCCTATTGACAGGGCTAATCTGCTTCTTGATCATGCAGAGAGAATGGGCTGCAAAAGATACTTAGATCCCATGGACATTGTTGAAGGCTCGTCTAATCTGAATCTTGCATTTGTCGCTCAAATATTCAAGATGAGGTGGGAAACACACAGCTTGTTCCAATGTTCAGGATTCTGTTTGTAGACTTGGTTGCTTGTTGCTCCATTTTCACCTTCTAGTAATAAACCGTACATTTTGACGAATGTAAATTTTCTTTGCAGGAGTGGTTTGTCAGTGGACGGCAAAAAGGTCTCTTTTGCAGAGATGATGACTGATGATGTGCAAACTTCTAGGGAGGGAAGGTGCTTCAGATTTTGGATGAATAGCCTTGGCATAGCCACATACGTAAACAATGTGTTTGAGGATGTTAGAAACGGGTAAGTGTTCCTCTTTTTCTTTTTGTGTGTGTTTTTTTGGGGAGGGGGGCGGTGTTGTTTCTATCTGGAACTAAGAATCAGAGCTAATTTTTCTTCTACGGTTAGAGGAGAGAAATGTACTCTCTTATTTCTCCTATGTTGGCAATGATTGAATGCTAAGACACTACATTTAGAGTTCCAAAATTCTGTTATAGATTTCCCAAAATTCCCATTTAGGCAACATTTTTCTTGTGGGTTGGTTTTTTACTGTTTCGGGAGTTTCATAGTACAATCTGATTACATTTTTCCATTACCCCTTCATGTCTCTCAGATGGGTGCTTCTTGAAGTTCTGGACAAAATATCCCCAGGTGTTGTCAACTGGAAGCATGCAACGAGGCCGCCTATAAAAATGCCATTCAGAAAAGTAGAGAACTGCAATCAAGTTGTTGATATTGGGAAGCGGTTGAAATTTTCCCTTATCAATGTGGCTGGCAATGACATTGTACAAGGAAACAAAAAGCTAATACTAGGTATTTCCCTCCCAAACTTGGCCTGGCTCCGCCTGTGAAAAGTCTCTATGCTTCAGTAGTCCATGTTACATCGATACTGCAGTCTGTATTGTACATGTGCTGGTGTTTTGACCTTCCATTCTTGAATCGTTCTTGCCTGCTTGCGTCCTTATATATAGCTCTTGTGAAAAATTGTAACCTCACGTGTGATGACGGCAAAGTCTCAAAATGCCATGTCAGTGGCATTATATGGTGTGATTTCTACATTTTCTTTCGTTCTTTTGTTATGCTCAATGTCACTTGGATACGGTCATTCCCCAGTTGGAACATCGAATGTCAAACTCATATGGTGTTGAACTTTTCCGTTTTCGGAGTGCTTTTTGTAAAATAAAAAGGTCAACTCTCTGTACTATAGGCATGTCAGAAGTGTTATGTAGCCCAATCAGATAGTTGAGTTAAAAGCAGAAAAATCTGAATTGGCTTAGATTGACACTATCACTTTCTCGTTTAAAAAAATGACCATGTAAGATTTCCTATGCTCTCCAGCATTCTTATGGCAATTGATGAGGTACCACATGCTCCAACATTTGAAGAACCTAAGATCTTACTCCCATGGAAAGGAGATCACGGATGCAGACATCCTGAACTGGGCAAACAATAAGGTGAAGAGCTCGGGGAGAAGGTCCCGTATAGAGAGCTTCAAGGTTAGTGGCATTCTTTCTTTTTCTGTCCATCTTATGTAAGAGTTCCTCAGTAATTTTGTTCTGAGTTGAGCATTATGCTGTTCACAGGACAAGAGCTTGTCAAACGGATTGTTCTTCCTTGAACTTTTAAGTGCTGTTGAACCTAGAGTTGTCAATTGGAACCTTGTCACCAAGGGTGAAAAAGGCATGGAGCTTTCAACTTCCAATGCTTGTTATCTAAATGTATGAAAAATTAGGCTAGTTACTGATGCTTTTCTCTTTTTCATGTGCAGATGAAGACAAGAGACTGAATGCTACCTACATTATTAGTGTTGCGAGAAAGCTTGGATGCTCCGTTTTCTTATTGCCCGATGACATTATGGAGGTAATTTTGTTATTCTTGTGTTGCCCTCTTGTACTTCATATATTCTACTACATTGGGGAAGAAGTGCATAGAAGTACCCTGCACAGTTACTCGGGAAAATAATTTGTGCTTGATTAGAATATGAAGCTTCACATGGAAGAGATGGAAAAGGTGAACATTTGAAAAAGGGAAGGGGGAAGAACATCGGAATTTTTTCACATTGGGTCTTCCATTTTCTTTGAAAAATGAAATACCGTAACTCCCAACTCCCTTAAAATTAATCTCATTGGATGCAAAGTTATGAAAACTCAAAGCTTCATCTCTCGCAAAATAGGTAGTTTTCACCCTTTAAAGGAATCTTACAGCCATGTCTTTTACGAAGCTTAAACAATGCTTTCGCTTTGGTGTTTGATGCAGGTAAACCAGAAGATGATCCTAACCTTGACAGCCAGCATCATGTACTGGTGCTTACAACAGGAGGATTCATCAGAGTCCTCCGCATCTGCCTCCCCCTCCCCCTCGGAGACTGCCACCACCACCGATATATCATCCTCTGCCCCGTCTGTCCACAGCGAGGATGAGAGCTCCATTTGCGGGGAAATCTCATCGTTGAATATCGATGATGCTGCCTCTGACTCGACCAGCTCATCCGTGGCTGAGAACATCGAAGATGATCAATGAAGAAAAACAATGCGGGATTGTGGGTCCATGGCCACGAAGCCCATTTTTTTTCTTTTGTTTTTTTTTTTAATATAGGCCTTTAAAGGTCCATTCCCGGGGGCCAGAGCTGAAGGGGAAACCATGAACAGAGTGGGTTGTTTAGGAAACAAGCTAGCTTGATAAGGTGCAAGTGCGGGACAGAGGGGTACTTAGCAACAACTGCTTCCGTTCAGAGAAGAGCATCTGTTTTCCCTCTGCTAATCCCCGATATAGAAGTATGTTTACTGAGTTGCATACTTGCATGCATCTTTGTAAAGAATTCACAGCCATCCTTTTGTATTCACCCTGGCAAATCAAGTGTGTGTCCATTTATACAACACCTGCTTTTTTATTGGTGATGTATTTCGAGTTCCTGTAATGGAAGGGGGGAAGGGGCCGGCTCGAAAATATCGAGCCGGCTTTGTGCTAAAATTTCTTACTATGTTCTTAATATTGTAAACCTTATCTTTGAAAATAGTTTTTGAATATATCAAAAATGATATCTATACACTTGTCAAGGGTGCAGGTACATGCATTTTTATTTTTCACGGATCAATAGGCTACGCATTGGGCTTCCTTTTTTATATCTTATGAAATTGAAAGTATATGATTGACAATTTGTTGCGGGACTTAAGGATCTTTCATTGTATCAAGAGTGAATCAGAGTTATTTTGTTGTTTTTGACTTTGTTTTGGCCATTTGAAATGTTATCTTATAAACTAAGGCCTTGTTCTTTCGTGGGTCAATTCTAAAATACCTACCTCAATCTATTTCAGCCTATTTTAATCCACTTCAACCCACTTCTACTATTTTAACCAAGTTTAATTTATCACATAAAAAAAATTCAACCTACTTCAACCCACGTCAATCTATTTCAACCCACCTTAACCTATTTCAATCTACCTCAACCTATTTCACCATTTTATCTGTCCCAATTTACCTACGAAAAGAACAGGCCCAAAATATTGTAGCTAGTACTTCAAGTGTTAGAAATGTTGATATAATCACTACAGTTGTTACTGGGGCTGTCTCTTGTCGCTTGACTCTCTATTTTGTAAGGATATTTGGCATCAAACTTCACCCAACAAAAACAAAAAAAAAACAAAAAGTGAGACTTTGTATAAAATGACATGTTTCTATAAGAGGTTTATCAGGAATAGGGCTAGCAAAAAACATGTACCCATTTAAAGCCTGCAAAACCTGCACCACATAAAACTCAAATAGGTGTTAAAAATGGGAGGAAAACGGGTATGGGACGGACACAAAAAAATGGGTGTGGGTATCGATATAGGTACAGGTTTAGGCTTTACCCAACCCATACCCGCCTCATTTCACACCCATAACCCATACCCAATAAACCTACCCCATACTCGACCCATATGACACTACAAATCCGTTTATACAAAAAATTTAAACAAAAAATACTAGCCCTGGATCTATGAATCGTGGCCTAAATGTCCAAGGCCCAAAGCTCAATTTTATTTCTAAAGGAACCCTAGCCAAGCACTGTCACACCTGATACTGCTCTTCCGTTGTCCAATTCCTCTCAGTACCACGCCCACACATCGACACCTCTCATTCTCTCTTTGTCAGTCGCTCATTCCTACTCGACTACCCACTTCCAGTCTCTCCAGTCCAGGGCCAATCTTTGTCACTCAATTTTCTCCCTCATCTCTGTGACCACCGGGAACCTCCAAACTCAGGTGATGCCACTCAAGTGACAACCAGTATAAATTTTTGTGGACCCCAACTGTTCATAAAATAAATTCATCCCCTTCAAAAAAAATTTAAAGCCTTTAAGATATATTTCACGAGAATATGGGGGTAATATGGGTATAAATGTTTGTAGTCTATTTTTACCTGAATAAAATCAGCATACCCACAAAACTCATTGGATATGGCTGTGGATATGATTTTTGAACACCTTATGGGTATAGGTATGGGTATGTACATGAATTTTGAAAATGGGAATGAGTAAGAATATACGAAAACCTGCCCCGTACCCACCCCATTACCAGCGTTAATCAAGAACGAGTTTGATTCAATGACCCCTGAGGGTTCCTACAAGGGCGGATTGAGGGTATGTTGAGCCGTGTGAGGTTCAAGTAGATTTAGGGTTGAGAAAACCCTATTTTATTTACCCTAATGACCCAACCAAAACCTGCCCAACCTTCCGTTTGATTAGGCCTAATGGCATCCTAATGACATGAACTTACTTGCAGTGGTTGTCTTTCCTAGGGCATATACATATAATTTCCTATTTGTAAGTTAACTTAACAAAGCAATATTTCAATGAAAGGCAATACAATATGTCAAAGGTCAGTCAAAGTGATTACATGATAAAGTCAACGACACTGTGACCATAGTCAAAGTTTTGCATCTGATAGAGGTCATCGTAGTTGTACACTTAGAATGAACAATCTCATCAAGACAAAGTCCTCCCAAACTATTGATCACACTTTTATTATTAGAATAAAATTTACTTCACAATTGTAGACATATTGCTCAACCTCACTATGAATACTGACTATTGAATTGATTCCCTAGTCAAAGGGGCCCTCTGATATTGCACCAGCAATATTAGTGTTCATGAAAGTCATCAATGAAAAAGATTGACGTATTTCTTGATGATTACTCACATTATCACTCTTGATCGTATTAGGGAGTGTTTTAGATTAAGACAGTGAAGAAAAGTAACTAGTAGCATCCGCGCAAGTTGAATTTTAAAACTACTAGAGAAATGACTTGTTTTGAATATCAAGCAATTTATACTGACATATCACTTTTGTATTAGGCTCTCTGATTTAACCTAATCATAGTGAACTAGCTAAAAGATTATGGAACACCAACTAAAAGTTAAATTGGGTCCAAGGCTCCAAGCTGATTCACGATTTGCCACAGACAACCCTTGGCCACGAATTTCACCAACGCCATTCACAAATTTTGCTGGGCTATAGTTATCTGTGATAACAAAAGGCAAGGCACACAGAGGAAGAGCGAACGCATGAGTGATGGGGCAGAGTGACAAGTCTTCTCGGCAAATTTCTATCGCAAAATGGTCGAAAAATAATCAGATTGTCCGTTGTGTTTGAGAGACGAAGGGAAAGAGAACCCCCAGAGAATCGCATTTGATTTCATTTCCTTAAAATTCATTAAAGTCATGTGATAGGATATAAATGCATCTTTGTTCATGTCCGTTTGATCAAAATGTTGTGATTAAAAGCTCACTCCAATAACGGAGTTCGATCCCAATTCACTTCAATAAGGGAGTTCACACCTCATGTAGGATTCACACGTGAACCATTTCTCCCCCCCCCTCTCTCTCTCTCTCTATCACTACAAGAAAAAAATGAAATAAAGACAGAATCAGCGACGGAAATCGGTTAATCAGCAACGAAATTTTGATATCAACGACGGAATTGGTGACGGAATACTGCTGTCGAATTTTCGCTCGTCGCTGAATACTCGGCGACGAAATTTCAAAATTCCGTCGTCAGTGGCGACGGATTCAGCGACAGAAATTGCGGCGTACTATTTTTGGCGGGGAAACTGGCGAGGCAGGGGTAGGCAACGGAAATGAACAATTCGTCGCCATTAGCAACGGAATGGGCGACGGAAATTCCGTCGCTCCCTACCTATAGAAAAAAAATTCCTACCCGTCGATCGCCATTCTGTCGCTAGCTCCCTTTTTTAAAAAAAATAAAATCGCTTGTTTTTTATCATATCCGTACATACAAACGAATCCCTGCAGGAAATTTACAACGTCTTCGCACTGAATCAACATCCAATGGCTTCGAATATGGCTTCATTCGAAACATTCTCAACAATTTCAAGCCACACAAAGGTGGAATTTCACATCCAACACAACACTTCCAACGAAGGGTTTTCAATTCACAAACCAGAAGTTTCAAACAAACTCTCTACATATCACAAACTACAAGTTCGAAACAAAGTCTGTACATATCACAAACCACAAATCCAAACAAACTAGAAGTTAATTGCCAGTAATTGAGAATGAAGTTATATATATGTTTGCAGAAGAGGGAGAAGCAAACGCGAAATGGGAGGGGAGCGAAATAAGCACTAGGGCGAGGGGAATGAAATAAGCATAAAGGGGAGGGGAAGCAAGCAGCAAGAGATATACTTCGTGAAGAATCAAACAGGAGAGGCACCAGCTGAAGGAAACCTGCTACCAACTCAATCACCAACGTCTTCCTCTTCCTCTACCTCACCATCTTCCTCATTATGTTACGACTGATGAGTAAATGGTGACTGAGATCCTGAGCCAGACGCCTATTACATTTGAAAGAAAGCCTGCAAGCGTAGATCGATGCTCATCATTTGTTGGCTCAGTTGTTGGCTGCTTTGGGTGAGCAATCTGTTAGATTCCTCTAGTTGCTTACATTTATCCATAACCAACCGATAGCTTTCTGCTTGTGAAGTTAGCTCACCCCTTAAGTTGGTTACTACACCCCTTAACTCATTGAACTCTTGTTACGATGGCGTAGAACCGGTACCTGCTGACAGGCATTTCAGTGAAGTACACATTAGTATTACAAGTAAATTCAATGTATAACTATGGTCGTTGAAACGTTAATATGAAAACTATACCGGATCTTTGAGCGGGATTGTAGCGCTCCGACCCCTCTCGATCGTAGGTCTTACCAATAACGGCTTCAAGGATCGTCGACTGGCCCCACAAATCACCACAAGTCTTTCCAGCGTGCTTCGTCTTCACTTACACTCTACCTGGGAAACTTCCCAGGAGGTCACCCATCCCAAGATTGCTCCCTAGTAAGCACGCTTAACTGTGGAGTTCTTAAGAGTAAACTTCCCGAAAAGAAATGTGCACCTTTGGTGATACAAGTCGTCACTGCGATCCTTTTTAGGGTGTTACAGGGACTAAAGTAACTGGATTCCCTCATGTTGACAGTCTCGTCTCCAATTCCATAAATACGACCCGTCTTGTTCTTGAACGTCTTCACCCACAACTCATTTGGGTTTGGAAATGGCTGGTTTGGATCTTGAGAACTGTCATCCCTGGTCCCTTAAGAGTTGATAACATTTTGAAAATCACGTTCAAAGGATTCCTACAATATCGCAACATGCGCACAAAATCATGCATACTAAATATACTTGAAATAAAGTATACAAGTTTAGGGGAAAACTACCAATGAAGATTGAGAATAGCTAATTGCTTACATATGTTTGTTGTGATTTCTTGTCAACCTAAGGGGCATCTTCTTTGCTTTGGAGTTTGTGAGTGCGACTAAATAATTCAACAATGGTGAGCTTCGTCCCAAATTGTTCCTTCTATGTACGTGCCAGAAAGAATGATGTCAAGTATAACACAAAATACAGTATTAAACTTAAACGAATACGTAGCAAACATTAATTCATTTACCTGACGCCGCCTATGCTCATGAATAGGGATCGAGCTATAGGTGTGGAGAGATGGGCCACCAGTTTCTAGAGTCCCCAGTCGGTTCTTCTGGGCTGTTTCACGTAATTTCTTATAATGTTCATTCGCCCAGTGCTGTTGGAGTCCCTCCCATTGAGCATCACCGAGCCAAACAGACTTCTTGTTATGCTTCTTTGTTTTGCCAAAGAAGTCTCTCAAGCATGCATTGCCTCGATTTTCAAAATTCTTTCTTATACGGTCCTCATGGATTGGATCCCAAGCAAACCACTTCTGCAGTCATGAAAACAAAAAACACATCAAATAATTCAATACTAATATAGCACGTTCACAGAAACTGTTAATACGAAGTCATTGTAGTTACCTTGAACTCTCCAACCCACAAATCTCGTATTGGTTTGGGCACTTTGCTCCAAGTAGGCCAAGCTCCGTCAAATTTGCTTTGAAATATGAGCGAAATCCTACTAACAGCACCATCATTGGGGAGAAACCTAATTGAACATAACACATAAAATTCATTACTTGTTATGCAAAATTCATGTAGTACTTCATAAGATATAACAAATGAAAATTTACTCGTTACCGTCTGGCTCAATCCAAGTCTTAGTTCGAGTGCTCCCATGACAGGATTGTGTTTCACTTTTACCACTTCCAATGTTCTCTTAGGACTGGTTTGTGTTAGGGTGAGTGGGTTGGGGCGTGGGCTGCACAATGTGAACAACATGGGGGTTTGGAGGAATGTTTTAGGCAAATTGGTCGTACATGGTGCTTTGGTTGGGAATGTATGACGTCTGATGATGGAAAGCCCCAAATGGGGGAGGCAAGGGTCCTGAAATACCTGGTATGTAAGCAGTCATTGTCGCTCCTAGCTAAACTAGTATATGAGGTATCTGGGGGTAAGATGGATCAATGTCTATTACTGTCGGATCAACAGCAGAGCTCCGACGCCCTCGTCCTCTACCTCGAGGGGAGGACTTTGCTCAATGAGAACTTGAATCCATACTTGAAATAGGTGACAATAACGCCAAGTACAAATATATAATGATTGCACATGTAAATCGTTTTCGTCATACATCATAATAGGTACGTAGGTTACACATATTTTACAAAGCTCATTCATACAATCTAAGTAAAGTTACCACCAATTGTTTGACATGCAAAGTACTCAAACACATAAGAATTTGTAACCACTCAATCATCTGCATCCTCACCGTCATCAATGTCATCGTCATCATCATCATACAAATGTAAATTTTCTTCAGCTTCATCTGTTTCATTACCATCATCCCACTCCCCCTCTTCATCATCATCACCATTCTCTACCTCATCCATCTCGTCATTACCCTGAATGAATGAAAACCCTATTTCATTATTAACCTCTTCCGGTGGTGCACTTTCATCCACTAATGATGCAGGGATGGCGTCATTCGCAGGTTCGACAATAGTCGTCATGTCCGTTTATTGGTACGCAATAGGTAGAGTGTACTGTTGATCCACTCTCGCCCTTGGTTTAGTTGGTATGACAACAAGCCAATTGGCTCTATCCCTTGAGCGATCTGCATGAAATATACTTGTGATGCGGTGTTTGGAAAAATAAATGGGTCGTACTTTCGGTACCTTCTTGTACGGTGGACCTTAATAAGGTTGCTTAGTTTATGAGATTGTGTCCCACGATCTAATATGGGGTCGAACCACTGACAACTAAAGATCACACATCGTTTAAGTGGTTTGCCTACGTACTCAATTTGGACAATGTCCTCCAATATACCATAATAATCATTCTCAATATCGGCTTCCCCAGTGCCACAAACACCAATACCACAATTACATGTTCTCTTCCCGATACTTCGAGCTTCTGTATGGAATTTGAATCCATTTACTCTATATGTCGTCCACGTCGACACACACCGTTTTGGCTTCATAGCCAATTGGCTCAGGTAGTGATGTTTGTCGATCTCAAACAATTGAATATAATGCACCTAAGGTGACATAACATGTGGTTTTAATTAATACAATACACCTAATTAACTGTTATGTTCAAATTATGAATAAATGAGTTCGAATACTTACATCCTCACTAAACCAATCTATGAAATAAGTTTCGATGATGGTGTCGACATCTGCGTCGCTGACATTGGGACGTGCAGCTCTCACTTGTTCTGTGAAAATTCTATCACATTTTACGAAGCCTATTAATATACGTGCGCTATGAATGATAAACTGAATTGGAAGTAAAAATACCACTCACCCTATATAAGGTTTAACTTCGTCAAAATTTAACAGCATGTGAAGATAGGCAGCAACATATTCGGCATCTGTGAGATACCTTGATCTTTCCCTACCAATAGCAGTCCCTTGCGATGCAAACACGGACAGAGTTGAAAAATGATTAATATGTTCATCGTCATCCTCATTTCTCCTGCACCTAATGCGCATGGAGGGAACATTAGAGCCGAAGTAATAGGAGGCGAAGAATGTCTTCTCTGCCTCTAGGTATGCTTCTGTGATTGAACCTTCGGGACACGTTTGCTGGTTTATCTTTTTCTTCAATCGGTCAAAGAACCTACCAAATTCACAATTGCAATCACTTTTAAGTGATTCTACATATAAGAATTCATAGAAGGTTTCATCGGTTATAGTATAATTTACCTCTCAAATGGATACATCCATCGGTATTGTACCGGACCAGCTAGTTGAGCCTCTTCTGCCAAATGCACTGGCAGGTGCTCCATGAAATTGAAAAAGCCAACAGGAAAACTGGTCTCCAACTTACAAAAAGTGATGACAATGTTGCGATGCAGTTCCTCAAGCATATCCTCCCGCAATTTTGTTGAGCATAAGTTCTTGAAGAACTGGCTTATCTTAATAAGAGGTTTCAACACATCATCTGGGAGCGCACCAAATGCGCAATTGGTAAAAGAGTCTCCATGAAGACATGACAATTATGATTTTTCATGTTGTTGAACTTAGCCTCATTAGAGTCCACGATATTTCTTAAATTAGAGCAATATCTTTCAAGCATTTGAAGCTCCTTCACCCATTCACACAACTCTCTTCGTTTATCCACAGGAAGTACGAATTTCGCTTTTGGTTTAACCGGCCTACCACTTGGGCATGAATGTAAATGTAATTCTGGTCGATCACATATTTCTGCAACATCCATTCTTGATTTGGCATTGTCCTTTGTTTTCCCATGAACATCCATCACAGTGTTGATACTATTCTCGAAGAAGCTCTTCTCAATGTGCATCACATCCAAATTATGACGAAGCAGTTGGTGTTGCCAATAAGGTGACTCCCAGAATATACTCTTCTTCATCCAGTTGTGCTCATTTTCCTTAAATCCTGGTATGACAAAGTCACCATTTGTGGTTACCATTGGGTAATCTTCTACCTCGGCATAAAGTTCTTCCCCGAACAATCGACGAAGAGGACCCCCTATAACAGTTCTCCCTTTCCTAAATGCGGTTTTATTTCTTCTGAACGCATGATTTCTTGGCAAAAAACACCGATGACAGTCAAACCATGAGAATTTACCTCCATTTTGCAATCTCAAAGCCTTTTGCTGTTTCATACATACGGGACATGCCAATTGGCCATTAGTACTCCACCCAGATAACATTACATATGCGGGAAAATCATTAATCGTCCACACAAGTGCAGCCTTCATCTGAAATGTACGCCCCGTAGAAATATCATAAGTCTCAACTCTAACATCCCACAACTCTTTCAACTCATCGACAAGAGGTTGTAAATATACATCTATCTTGTTCTTGGGATTTTTGGACCCGGGGATTACACAAGTCAAGAACATAAACGGTGTGGTCATACACATTTCAGGGGGAAGGTTATAAGGTGTAACGACCACCGGCCAAATGGAGTATGATCTTGAAAACAATGTGTAAGGATTAAATCCATCAGCACATAAGCCAAGCCTCACATTCCGAGGCTCTGCAGCAAATTCAGGGTACTTGGAATCGAAATGTTTCCATGCTACCCCATCTGATGGATGACATAAAATACCGTCCTCACGTCGATGTTCATAATGCCATCTCATGTGCTTTGTACTACTTCTTGATGCGTACAACCTCTGCAGTCAAGGTTTTAACGGCAAGTAATGCATCCTTGAGTATGGCAATGGATTCTGATTCCTTTATTGTGACCTTTGCCTCTTCCATCTTGAATGCCCACAAAACTTGCACGCATCCAAGTTTGCATCCTCCTTATAAAATAGCAACCTTTCCGGCAACAATCAATTTGGACCACATCATTGCCGAAATCTTTAACAACCTTCTTCGTTTGCCCGTAGTTGTTAGGCACGCAGTTGTTAGGGGGACACATCTCTTTCATTAATTGAACAACTTCATTGAAATAGTTTTGAGGTATATTATAATCAGATTTAATACTCAACTGTCTCACCGCCGCAGATAGCTCACTGTGGGTGGAGTAACCATCATATAAGGGTTGTTGGGCAGCTTGAACCATATTATAAAATGGTTCTCGGCAAGTGCTTGACCCCTCTTTCCTTACATTTTGATTTGCTATTATAGCATCATCAACCGTGTCCTCAATCCGATCTATGTAGGATTCACAATACTCATTATTGACATGACTTGAACCTCCAACTTCGAAAATTTCACTATTTGAATACCCAGAAGCATATTCATGAGGTTCTATTTCCTCATGACTTATCCAAAACCAATACCCTTGCACAAAACCCTTATACATAAGGTGCATCTTGATCTCATCAGGTGTCAAGTACACTCTATTTCTGCATTTTGCACAAGGACATCTATACTTTTTCCAATTCAGAAACTCTGTCTGTATACGTACAAATTGATCGAATTGATTGACTCCATCTAAAAATTCTTGCGTATAACCACTACGATCAGGCAATAATCTATTATACATCCACCAACGATGTGGATGACCATTCATATTCTGCTCAAATAACAATAACCACATAAAGTTTTTGGTAAGAATTATTTTTAATCAAAATTATAATAATTACATAAATTACACAATTATATATTATATATGACTACTTCAAAATTTCCACATGCACCAAAAAATAAACTTATAAATTTCGACAAAAATACTTATATTCCCACGAATATGACAAAACTAATAATTCATACATATCTAGTTCACCACTTTATTCCACCAACATATCAAATTTGAACATACAAATACCAAATCTAAGTGTACATTGCATTGAGCGAAATCTTTGAACAAACATTAGCTACAACTTCATACGAACCAACATTTGAACAAAATTATAAACTAAAGTATCTCAATCCACCAACATATCAACTTTCAAGTTCACATCACCAAATCTAATCTCCAAACTGCATTTAGCAAAATCTCAAACCAAATTAGATCAATAACCTCACACGAACACCACATTTCAACAATACTGTCCATTAAAACATTTCATTCCACCAACATATGAAATTTCAACTTCAAACGACCAAACCTCAACCCTAAATCGCATTTACCAAATTCCTATAACAAATTAGAGCAATAACTTCACACAAATAGTATATTTCAATAATATTATCAATTCAACCATTTCATTCCACCAACATATCAAATATTAACTTCAAACTACTAAACCTAAACCATAAATCGCATCTACCCCAATCTTGAACCAAATTAAACCAATAACCTCACACAAACACCACATTTCAATATAAATATGAACTAACTACGTAATTCTAACAATGTAATACAAAAATTTGTACAAATTAGTTTAATAGAAAAAACAAACCTCAAGGCGACCAAAAAACCGGCGGTGGAAGGGTGACGGCAGGCGGCAGGTGGCGGCCAATGGCAAGGGGGCGCGGGACGACCGGCGGCGGGGCGAGTGAGGGTCGGTGAAGGCCTGGCTGGGCGGCAGGGGGCGGGGGGCGGCGTTGGTTTCTCCATTCGCCTCTCACTCCCCCTCTCTTCGCAAATGGTGGAAATGAAACCAGAAATTCTGGTTTCATTTAAACCGGCTGGCGACGGAAATTCTGGTTTCATTTAAACCGGCTGGCAACGGAAATTCCGTCAGCAACCTAGTATTTTGTAAAAAAAAAAAAATTAATCCGTCGCACAATCTTACTTTTTCCTAAAACTGTTCTTCCGTCGCAAAATTTGTCTTTAATTTAATCTGACGTTCAATTCCGTCATTATTTGGAACATTTTTAGTATATGAATGTGTGTGGCTGTATGTGTGAGTGTGT
>JACYFF010031959.1:91200192-91259273 GCA_017589665.1 Selenicereus undatus
AATTACAATTACTTGACTTTTCCTAAACAATTTTGATTGCATACCTTTGAATCAAAATCTATCCAACTATAAGCTATTATATTTGGAAACTTTTTCTCTCTTATCTCCATTGTCTCTCCTCTACTTCCCCCTCTCTTATTAGTTTGACACCATTTTTTTAAAGGTTTGAAGCTCCACTCACCCCTCTCTCTCTCCTGTCCATATTAGATAAAATTTAACCTAGACCATGATCGTATTATTGTAATTGTATTTTTGTACGTTCTAGACATCATGTCTCTCTCTCTCTCTCTCACGTCATCATCATCATCATCATTATCATCATCATCATAATCATCATTTTCTCTCTACTTGGTAAACTTGAACAATATTACATTATTGTAATCTATAAGAAATAGAGTTATGTAAGTCTCATGCAAAACATCGTAATCATGATGATAAGATATTTGATGATATTTATCAACGAAGCTGCAAATAATTAAAATAGGCAAAAATAAAATGCGAATTGAATTGCAAGTACTTCACGTCACGTGTAAAATTAAGTATTGTTTGTAGATGAATTCATTCCATTACACTTGTAAAAACTTTGTAACCAAACATTGTAATGCAATTATTATCCCATTCCATTACACTAATAATTGCATTACATGGTTGATTCCATTGCATAGTGATTGCATTACTTTCAACCAAACGCTACATTACATCTTTTTACAGCTCTTACCATCTTCTTACAGCTCCTTACATCTTCTTACAGTTCCTTACATCTTCTTACAGCTCCTTATAGCTCCTTAGAGCTCCTTACAGCTTCTTACAGCTCCTTATAATTTCTTACAGCTCCTTATATTTTCTTATAGCTTATAGTTGTATCTTATCACGAAATAGAACAAGCCCTATATGCGAAATGTTTGTGGATGTAATTATCATTGAGCAGAATTAATGACTGAGTGACAGACATCGGTTGAAGTGAAGAGGGTTAGAATTGTTCAATCTATGTTGTAATTGCTCAGTAAGGAATTAAATGAGAAAACCAACACACCCTAGCTGTAGCAGGGATTTAAGGAACTCGGTTCTCTCATTTTAATTTTCAACTACTTAAAGCAAAATGTGAGACAAAAACCAAAACTCATTTGGTATTTGAACATATATTGATTTTAAGGGGTTCTTTATTTGGGTGTTACCATTCATTTAGATTTGCATTTACCATACTAGCTTATTAGCTCAATTGGTAGAGCATTTGTGCAACTGAACAAAGATGTAGGTTCAATTCTTGCATAGGCTTTATGTGAGTTCATTTGTTCAGGTTAACATCTTCACACATTATAGCAATGACAATATCATGTACCATTTGAAATCCTAGGAATGACCATAGCTCTTGTTTTCTGCTAGTGACTCACTCTTGTAAGTTATGACTTTAAACAATTCAATACTGAGTTCAATGTATTGTTATATCTAACATAGTAATGGCGCCAATTGAATGATATAACCTACTTAGTTATCAACACAACCTATGTGGGATTCAAACTCATATCTTCGTGCACAATTGCGCGTTGCTCTACCTTTGAGTTAATAGGTTAATAATAACATCTAGCAAAGGCTTGCTCAGAGTAGAGTAAACCTCATTCCCATCATTAGCTAGCGTTGATACCAAGTCATGATACAACAACAAAAATAAGATGCAACGACAAGAAAAAGAACAAGTTGCACCCCGGGAACTCATTCCAATCATTCATGCATAGGTGAAGCTTTGAGGCTCCTGAGCCTTGTGATACTATCCTCAACTTGAGTTTCATCAAACTGAATCCAATAACCAAACACCTATATCTATTCTCTAATGTCAACAGCAAAAGCCTAAAAATGATTTTGAAGTCAACAAACATGACCAAAATCAAAAATCACCTCATAAATTGGAAATATGTGGTTTATATTTTTTAAGCAAATTAAGAGTATAAGCAATCAAAGGCAAGTGGAAGCCACCCTTGAGCGAATCGAAGTTAAGAATTTGCAAAATTTGACCCAAATGTTAGTTGATAGTAAAAAAACAAGATTTAAATTAATCGAAACCCTTATTTGGGGTCTCTAGCGAGGCATTCCTAGTGAAAGTTACGTACATCTACGATGTCAGATTTCAATGAGACACCAGGAGAGCAAAGATCGAGGAAGGAATGATGGGCGAGAATATGAGTGAGAGAGAGAGAGAGAGAGAGAACGAGAGAAGCAGGATGAGGGTAGATGTTTGAACCTAATTTGTTTGCCCCACGTGTCACATGTAGTACATAAAATATTCTTATTAATCTTGAATGTCCAGAATGCATCTAAGGGCTCACATTTGGGGTGCTTATCTAATAAAATGATGCTCATCCAAAGGAGGATGCTTACTTGAATATGTATGTATGTATGTATGTATGTATGTATGTATGTATGTATGTATATACGTATGTGTGTGTGTGCATATATCTATCTATGTGTGTGTGTGTGTGTGCATGTATGTATACAAAGATTTGACAAAATAATTTAGAAAACACCAAACACATTTATGCCGAAGTGGAGGTAGTCCATAAACATTACCACGATAAGCACAAAATCCCTAACTTGAGCTCGACCCTAAATTGATGGGCCTATATGACAAAATACTAGGTCACAACATGGACCAATCCTACATTAATCTCACAACCTAAATAACCTGCGGTAGCCCTGAACTTAATATTCCAACCATAAACCCAAATATTTATTTTAGAATACCTAAAATAATTTTACTAATAATTTTTTTCTAATTTAACAACCAGTAATCAGTTTTTTGTCTCAACTTACAAAGGTTATAACTTGACTTATAGATATGTGATCGAGGGGAATAAGTACAACTTAGAAAGCTCCAAATGTTAACTATAAGTTTTAGATCTGTGACAACTTGACCCTAACCCATATTTACTTATTTAATTAATCATGTTTATTCATTTAATTTATCATGTTTATTGATTTAATCACTCGTGGTTATTTGTTTAATCAAATCATTTTTATTAATTCAATTACACTCAATTTATATATTTGCCGAATTACTTTATGTCATTTAAATTTTCCGCTTTCAATTCATTTATCGTATTTAATCATCTTGGTTGGGGGATATTTCATTTGGGTCTTATTTTGCAATTCAAGTTTCATTTATTGTTAATTCCAGTTTCATTGATTGATTAAATATCGGATGAATCGATAGTAGGTCTTGATAATTATGGTTTAAAAAATTATTATTATTGTTGGTATTATTATTGTTGTTGTTGTTGTTGTTGTTGTTGTTGTTATTATTATTATTATTATTATTATTTTTTATAAGATCGCCAAAATTTAATTTCGAGCTACGAAAATTCAATTATATGCAGCTTACTTTCCTTCCCGAGCCCAAACCGTGCAAACCAATTGTAGCCCAACAAGTTTGCATTACTAACCAAGCCAATTACCATGATTTAAACTTAATCATGGTTAGTCAAAAAGCCACTTCAGGGGAGAGTAACATTAGCCAAGTGATGTTGATTTATTCTAACTAAGCAAACACACACACCCACTTCCCGCTCCCCTCTCTCTCTTTAGCCGGCCATTTCTCCCCTGCTGTTGCTGCTGTTTTGTGGCGTTTTTCGGCCAGTTTCCAGCTAACCTTGGCTGCCTCCGGTTTCCCCCCGACATCCTAGTACCACTAGCCACCATTCTCCATCACCAAAACCACTAAGCATTACCTCTATATCTACTTTTATCAAGCTTGAAGTGAGTAACCCTAAACTTGTCTCTTTGGATTTTTGGTTTTGATTCTTATTTTGCTATTTGTGGTTGTTGATCATGTTGGATTGATAGAATCAAGGGTTATTTTGACGTTTTTATTGATTGAAATGAGCTTGATTCATGATACGTTTAGGGGTTATCTTGTTCATGCAAGCTTAAGTTAAAACCATGTTTAGGGATTGATTTATATTTGATTTGGTGACCCTTAACATCATTAGTGATTATGATTGAGTGTGGTCATTTTGTATGATGTTGGGTTGGGCCAAAGCTTGTTTACATGCTTTTAAGGAATGGTTTAAGTTGAGGATTTGTGTGAAAAGAGAGGGAAAAGCTAAAACAGTGAGGGCTAGAAATTTCAGAAAATAGGGCAGACTTCGGGATTAAACTGGTAATGATCAATCCATGGAAAAATTATGATTTGTGGTGGTTAGATAGTTCAGTATGTTAGCTTTCAAATGAATTTCCAATCGCCTTAATCTGAGATCTGTGGAAAAAGTTATGGTCATTTTACCAAAACTGTGCAGAATGGACTAACTGACACACTTGTGTTTTATCCCTATTTTGGGAACCCTCTTGTGGGAATCATGTTTTGTATTGTAAATGAAATTTTTTCAAGACTTTTTAATCTTTCCATATTGGGGTTTTAGGTCTCTGTTTGAGGTCAATGATGAAAGTTATGAATTTTTGAAATGAACTGACTTGCTTTAGTGCAAATTGGGATGTTATTGTAATTTTTGTGCAGCGTATACTTGGAGGAAACTTCTGAAAATTTTACTATAGATTTTCCATATTATTTTTGAATTCCCTATAAGATTTGATGAATTTTGGTTGAGTATTTTGAGTTTGGTGATTTTTGGAAGCATTTTAAGTAATTGTGTAAAGAGCAATAATAAAGATTGAGTGAGATTGATCATGCACTGATTTGGTGTATTTTGGGCCAAGTAAGGTCATTTAAGGGAAAAATAAATATTCATGGACTTTCATGAAACTTTTAGCTTGATTAATGAGAAAGAAGAAGACAAGTATACAATTTGGAAGCTTGTTTATGAGATTTGAATCAATTATGGATTTTACAAAGAAAATACCAAGTTTAGTGAGCTTAATAGCTTCTATTGAGTTCAATGACTCATTGGGGTGGAATTCTTTATCTAATGGACTTGTGGATGAAATATGGAAAGTGGAGAGAATTTTTGACTCAAAAACCATATTTATCAGACTAAGTTATTCTAGCTAATGCTCTTTTGAACCAAGATATATCTTTCTTGGCCTCAAACCTCTATTACTTACTCAATTCATAATGTATCAAATGTATTTATCAAGCCAATCTAGTGTACTCGTTATTATCTTGAACCAAGTTATACATCAATGAGTCTTAAACCTGTATCAGCAACCTATCTCAAAAAAGGCTAAAATCACTCTCCCATTTGTCACCGTCAAGGCCTTTTCCCTTGTAGTCTCATTCATCTCATTGTGGTCTATTTTACTTTCATTTACTTTATATCAGATTTAATTACTTTTATTAATTCAGTTTTGAAATTATATTGAAATACTCAAGTTATGTATGCTATTGAATTACTCAATTTCTATTACACATACTTTTACCTACTTAATTACATCAGTAAGGATCATTTACTGACTACACGTACTTACAATGACATTTGTGAAACAGAATCAAAGCCTAGTTATCGTTCTTCGTTATGCATAACTGTTATCAAGTCAGAACATATTTATCAAATCAAATAACATTTATAGCAAGTCATATGACATTTTTAAAGACTCAAGGTATGTCCATTGCCTGTGTATTCAGAAAGCAGAACATGTTTATCAAGTTATAACTTTTAATGAGTTTATCAATGAATCAGTTTATACAGGGATTTACCATTTAACTTGTGACTCTGTCGGTTATCATCTATAGGGCGTCAGCCCATCATTTATCCGCGCAGCTTAAAGTCAATTCTTGATCAGATTGACAGGTGTATACCTATGTATAGATCATATCATTGCAAGAGGCTCACATCTAGATAATAATGAGCAATTCAGTTTCATATTACTTTTATTTTCATTGTTATTGCGAACTAAAAGAATTGCAAATGCGGATATCCATCAACAGTGTTACTACGCTCATTTTACAATACAAAAATGTATGTACTGAGTTTTAGCTCACATTTTCGAATTATTTTCATATTTTCCATTTTAGGTGATGAAGTATCACTTGTTTCTCCATTTAGCAAGCCCTTTTGGAAGTCATCATATGCTCACAGTGGATTCAGCATAGCAGGAATGTTGGGATCGACCTCAAGGTCAAGTTAGGTTTATATTCAATATACTTGTGTAGTGTGGAGCGCGAGTTAGCACATGGTATGATTAAATTGATTATATTGAAGTTGAACTATTATAGACTTTGGTCTTGGAGTATTTCACTTTAATAAATATTGTGATTTGAACATGAGTTGTAAGACTAAATGGTTTCAGTGAGCCTTGTCCTTATTAGGACGGCGGTAGCACCTTCTATCATTAAGTCTTTCGCTGCAGCTTTTCATAAATCTTGTCATTAGTATTTTGGGGGCGTCACAAGATCAATGACAAATAACAACAATAAGTGCCTCAAAATTTCATATATTTGCAACTGGTCAAGTTCAAGTCAAAATTACGCACTTGCGGGAGAAGATTCATTTCTCACTCGTTTTAAGTCCAAAACTAGTAATTCAAGTTTCCCAATATAATAGACTCATGAATCTATGCATCCTAAGTTTTTCGTAATTTTAGACAACAATATAATTTTGGACGGATTTTCAAGGTTAGGTAAGTGTAGGTCAACATCTGGTCTCTATAAAACCCACATTATATGCACTTATGAACATCGACATTGATCACTAATCATTAAATTAGTCTCCCAACATTCATTCTCAACAATTCCTATCATTATCATGCTAAAAATCTAACGAAGCCCAACCCGAAAGGATTAAGGAAGAGAAATTTAAAATTTACCTTCAAGGTTTGAGTGAATGATCAAAAGGAAGACAATTATGCTCCAAGCAATTCAAGATCTGGAAGTTTGTTCATAAAAATGGATTGATGGATCAAGAATGCTTCTTCAAAACTCTAGGTTTTAAGTTAACCCCTAACCATGCATTTATCTTATAGTTCATAAGAGGTGCAAGGGGAGAAGGTGGAGGGTGCAGTTGTTGATTGTGGTGTAGGGTTACTGGAGACAACAAGGAGTGATCAACGATGGTCGTCTAGAATAGCTAAAAGATGTTGGCAGTGGTCCTGCTAGCTGGATGAAAAGAAATTAGAGGTTTCGTGTGTGAGAAGGAGAGAATAGATATGAGATGGAGGAAGCAGTCAATCGGCAACTGAGGTGGTTTATTGGTGATGGCTAGAGCAAGAAATCGAAGGCAACTGGTGATGGTGACCAATTATGTTAGTGAGCGAGGGAGAGCAGAGAGACGAGAGAGAGTCCTACTAGGGGGGGGAATTCTGCTGAATATTTAAAAATAGACAAACAGTGAGAGTGAGCATGCGAGAGAGAGAGAGAGAGTCTTGCTATGGGGGGGGAATTTTGTTGAGTATTTAAAAAAAGACCAATACACTTTTTTTACTGACTCATCTCATGGCAGAAAATGGGAGAGTGAAAGGAATTGACTGATTAAAGGTTAAGAGTTTTTAGTTATCTTTTCAAACTAATTAGAGAAATTTAAATTTTCGATCTTGAAATGAGAGAGAAATTGAGCAAAATAAAATTTGAAGTTTATTTTAGTGATTTCAAACTACAAAAGAGGGAGAAATTTTTGGGATGAATTAGATTGATTGGAAGATTTATATATATTTTTTTAGGATATTAGTATCACTTTCGTAGTTAGTTAGAGAATTGAAATTTAACTTTTGAATTTTAATAGGCTATGACAATTAAAATATATTTTATTTATTTATTTGTTTATCTACATTTGATATTGTTTGGTTTTAAAGGAGGTCAAGAGGAATTGGGTATGACTTAAAAATTCTAATTTGCATAGGCAAAGCACTAAGCTATAAACTACAAGCTGAAGAAACTAGCAACAAATTTTAGAAATTAAATAGTGCTAATTATATTATTCAAAAATTGAAAATATGATTTTTTGGGATTTTACACACACACGCATATAGCTATGGATACAGATGAAGTGACAATTCAGGTGATGCATTAAGTTGGATGTGACTATGTAAGGAGCACTTTGCAGAGTAATTATTTGTAACTGAAGCAGGTGATTTGAAATTCTTGATCGGAGCACAAAACCTCGATTTTGGGTGGTGTATGTGAAGGTCCAGTACGACTAGAAGTTTGTGTTTCGTTTTGCAAAATTAAAACTTTGTAAAAAAATACGTGTTATTATGCAACATCAAAACTTTGTGGGTCATTTCGTAAGGTTAAAATCATACACAGTTAAATTTTGTATGTTATTTTGCAAAGTTAAAAGTTTATATGTTCTCCTCACTTTGCGTTTCATTCTGCAAAGTTAATGCTTCATAAACTTTTACATGTTATTCCACAAAATTAAAACTTTACGGGTCATTCGGAATACAATGATTAAATTTTCGGAGTTAAATTCTACACGTTATTCCACAAATTTAAAAATTTATAAAATCTCTAAACTTTACATTTCATTCCACGAAGTTAAAGCTTTATAAAACTCTACATATTATTCTGCAAAATTAACATTTGCGAGTCATTCCATAAGGTTAAAATTTTGCATAATTAAAATTTGTATGTTATTTTATAAAAGTTGATATGTTATTCTAACTTTTCATTTTGTTCCACGAAGTTAAAGCTCTATAAGATTTTACGTGTTTATTCTGCAAAACTAAAACTTTGTGGGTCATCCCGCAAGGTTAAGATCTTGCACAATTAAGTTCTGCTTGTCCTTCTGCAAATCATAAGTTTTTTTTTAAAATTCCACGATGTTAAAGCTTTACAAAACTTTGTGTGACATCTCCTAAGGTTTAGATTTTTGCCAATCAAATTTGTGTGTTATTCCACAAAGTTAAAAGTTTACATGTTTTTTGTTCTAAACTTCATAAAACTTGGCATTTCACTCCACAAGTATATGTTTCACCCCACAAGTTTAAAGCTTTATATGCCAAACCTTTGTATGTTTGTTGGCTAAGATCAAGATTTAACATGCTCGCTGAAATTGTAGAAAGTTGGGAACAAGATTAGTGAGCTCCACCACAATATTATAGGGAGAAAGAGTCATGTTGTTCACATGAATAGGAAGCATGGAAATTCACCATGTCCCGCCACTTAGCTAAAGTAAACAGAAACGGAGTTTGCTTGTTCATGAGAAAATCTAGGTTGAAACAATTGTGAAAAGCAACAGGTTGTGCAAATAAACATTTGTAACGTGCTTATACATGAAAAGTGTAATTGATAATATTGTTAAGTTATCCAAGTTTGTTACTTGTCAGATAACTCAAATTGTACAACGAGGGGGGAAATGTTGGAGCCCTATGAGTGAATGGCTGCATCCGCCCCATGAACCCCTTCAATTCGCCAACACATGCTTGTATCTAAATAACTATCCCACCCTCGCTTATAGAAGGAAATGTTCAAGTATTGGTCTACCTCATATCTATTAGGCCATAAGTTATGCGACTAACAAGATTCTTAGATATTGGAGGGGTTTTTTCTCGGACAACCTATGGGGTAGGATATCTTGCATGTGTCAGTAGGATTCGACTTGGTGCCTGCTATATAATCATCATGTTCGAGCCCACTGTGTGTGAAAGATGCACTAACGATCATATGGTGGTTGTGGCTAAGATCTTTATGGTCATAGATTTCCTATGATAAGAAGGTCATTAACTTTTCATTGACTTTGTACCAGATAAAATTATGATTTAATGACTGTTATATAATGTTTGATTGGATGTAATGTAATGATAATGTAATACAATCAAATTTACAATGTAATCATGATTACTTAATTTGTGATAATCATAACTATAATATAGTTTTTTTTATTGCGATACTATTATATAACTAAATAAGATGATGAAAATACAATTATAAACTAATTTGTATTACAAGATTGATTATATTTAACCAAAAGTGTTCTTGTGTTTTTTTGGAAATAAAGCAATCCTATAGAAACAAGAAACAAATGCCATTGACCAATATATGGGCATGGCCACGTTACTGGTCGTGGACTCGTGGTACCCTGACCCGTTCCCGAAGGCTGAACCGACGAATTCATGTCATCGTCAGTCACCACGGAAACAAAATCTCAGTCCCTCTCCCTCGCTGCTGCTCGTTCATCGCCGTGGCCTCACAGTCTACTCTTCAGCGGTAGCGAACGACTGCTATCTATCCTCAATTCAACGGAATAGCTCGCCTTTTTGATAAGGTTAGGGTTTTAATTTTATTCAATTTGTCTCGAGATTTTTACTTCGACTATTAAATTTCATGTATTTGGCTGAATTTTTGTGATTTTGTGAGTTTTTCAATGTCAAAACTTCATGGAATTGACGTGAAGGTAGACAACAGTTGAAGTGGAGTGATTTATCTAATTTACAGGCCGTTTGCGGAGGAAAGTAGTTGGTAGTGATTAGGTTTGAAAACTCTTCTTTCAGGCATAACTTCCTGAGATTTTACAAAATTATGCTATTGAACGAAAGCAAAACATGCTGAAAATATCGTTTATCTTGTTATGGAGGGGGGCAGGAAGGGTTTCAATGAAGAACGAAGAGACTATGGGGTAAATGCTGTTTTGATTGATATTGTTGGTTAAGAAATTTAAGCATGAGAATTTCGTGGATGGGTTAGGTAGTTCTTCCCAAAAATTATTGCATTAATGCAGGAATGGTTATGCTATGCCAAGAATATTTTCTTCGCTGTGAAAGGGTTAACAACAATATGGATTAGGTTCGTCAAGTTTCGTACTTTGGCCAATTTGGTGCTATGTTAGTGAGTGCAAGGAAACAGGTTGTCGTGAAAGAGTTTTCTCTTCAAAGCATAGAAAGTAGAACTCTTTTTCTTGCGATAACTGTATAATTGTTTTGTTTGGGGATGCTTCTATTGCAAAAGATGAAAAATCCCGTTATTTAACAATCTTGTTCAATATTCATGGATCTTTGATTACGTGATCACGAAGTTGCTTTTATTCAGTTTGTATGATTGATCCAATACTCACACATTCCTAAGCGGTGGTGCCTTTGATTCTGGGCTAATTGGCTTACATCCTAAACAGGTTGCATCAGTTATAATTGTTTATGTGTCTTTTTAAATTTATTGATGGAGTGCTGTCCATAAACTATAGTGACCTTGCTATGTCTGTCTTATGTAGAATTAATGATTCTTGCGAGGTGGTATATAATTTGACCCCAGTAGTCAGTTACTCAAATTGAACTAGAATTGTTTATATCTCCTTTCGTGTTTAATTATGGCATGTTATTGCATACTCAGCTTGTTTATATTGTTCAGGTCTCCTGAATAATTTCTGATTTTGCGAAGTCTGGAAAATGGCATATACTGATGATGAGGCTGAGGACTTGCCGGAGTTCGTCTCAAACTATTTCTTTGAAGATGATGACGGCGAACTCATTTCGTTTGCAGTTTTGCCCATCATTTGGAATACAAGTGAGACCATGAGGAGTTTGAAAAAGCAGATATTTATACATGGAACTACTGATGATGGGCTTCAATCAATCTATAAGCCAGTCAAAGCCTGGAAGTTCGATCTTTCAGGAGAAAAACCTGAGATATCTGTTCTTTCTAGGGACAATAACTGGATGAAACTTCAAAAGCCGAGGAAATCCTTTGAGAATGAAATCAGGACAGTTTTAATTGCTGTAAATTTCCTTCACTTAGTGAAGAAGACTCCACAACTGAATGAAAAGGTCATCTGGAATAAACTGTCCCGCATTTTCAGGTATCAAACTGTGTGATGCCATGCTGTACCTTACTATTATTCCAGTCTCTCTTGTAAGCCTGCTGCATATGGCGGCCTATAGGGGGATTTCTAGTCTTTATTAATAAAACTGATATTTCCCCCTGCTTGTGTCCTCTCTTCTGTATATTTATGTGTAATTCTTACTGATTCTCGGATTTTGTAGCTCGTATGAAGTGAGGCCATCCGAGAATGACCTTGTAGACTGTAAGGCAATGATTGAGGAGGCCATGAAGCGTGATGAGCTACTAACAAAGTCGGAGGTCTGTTTGATTTTTGGTACTAGATGCATCTATTTTGTGTGGACCCTTGATTGTTTTAACTTGTTTGGCTGTTCTTTTTGGTATTTTTGAACTCATGAAGCGGCAAAATGGCTGATTCTAGCAGGTTTGACAAGCCTGTTTAGGTTTGTAAATGGCTTTACCAGGATTCTAAGATTGTGGTATTTGGAACAATCTGTTTAATGTTTTGTCAATATTCCCGATCTAATTTTTGTGATTAGTACAAATAGCCTCTTTACTAGCACAAATTCACAACATTCTCCTCTCTTTTCCTTCTTGCCTCCCCCTTTTTTAAGAGTTGTGTTTGGTTGGTAGCATCAGAGAGAACAGAATAGCTGCCTCGATAGTTCATTGCTCATTTAATTGGTGTCTTGAAACTTTTTTTGCTGAATCTAAGAATCGTTAGCAAACTTTAGTGGGAAGGGCTCCCCGCACTCCCAACCTGTATTTTTTCCTATGTTTGGGACCTGAAACTTAAAACTTATCGGATTACTGTTGCTCCTCATTTGTTATAACTAATTGATCTCCTTGGGATGTTGAGGTGGGCTAGGTGAAACAAAACATCATGCCTGTTTGGCTTGTGCTTGGATTATGCTGCTGAGTTCTTTCATTAGGTTTTCTGTTTTCAAAACTTATGGTCTGAGGCAAATAAGTGCTGTCTAGCTGTGCTATACGGGCACCGGGTCTTATACCGAAGTATAATTTCTTTATTGAGTGTTCTAAGTTGAAAATAGTGTTAATACAGCTTGAATCTGCAAGTTCATATACCACCATTGCTAATCCCTGGATGGCATGGTCTCACAGGCTGCTGTGGTGGGACTAGCCTCTTTTTTTGTTGGGTCGCTTTTGGGGTCTCTTTGTTGGATTTTTTTTGGGGGTTGTGTATTTCACAAGAATTCTTTGGGACATGTTGTGGAGGCCTAGGGTTTGTTTTCATTTGACATTCGAATTTCTCGTTCTGGACACAGTTGGACAATGTGACGGTGAATCCCTTCAGATTTATGATATCAATATAACGGTGTAAGAGTACAAAATTGTACAATCAATACATGCCTGGCAGGTGGTCAATTCAAGCATTGATGTGGTTTATAGTATTCTTCTATTTTCTTTTATATTATCATGCTTGTTTTGCTTTCTTTGCTATTCTCCGGGGCATCTTACTTAGTAAAGTTTTTCTGTTTAATTGATCTTCTCTCCCACATTTATAATATTGTTCGCCATCATATTTTCCTGCAAAATGTTTCATGAAAGCTTATACATTGATGATGTCTCGCCATGGGTTGGGGAGGGTAGTGTATGTGATTCCTTCACTGAGGCTCTACACTTATGTATTGCTTCTAATAACAGGGTTCTTCTATATAGTTCATTTTTGCATTGCTTTGTTCTAGTTGTTTTGTCATGTTCCATTTCAAGCTCAAGCACAAATTGTCCTTTGTTATGTTTAATTCAGCCTGACTACATCTGAATGGTTTCTGAACAGTACCTGATGGTTTTTCTTGGGAAAAAGCCACAAAAGAGAAAGAGAACTGAGGAGGTTTGTCTAAAATTCTTGGGACTTCTTATTTTTGTATTATACCTTCTGTAATACCTAGAAAACTTATGTACTGTTATCATCCTTGCTAAAATGGTGTAGCAATGCTGAATGCCTTTATGATTTGTTGCACAGGATGTATTGAGTAAAGAGAAAAGAGAGTTTATAGTTGATGGCAACGATTATGCAGATGACACAGAAAATGCTTCTGATGAATTGGAAGATGGTTCAAGTGAAGAGGAAGACGGTGATGAAGAACCTTTCGATTCAGTTTGTTGCATTTGCGATAATGGTGGTAACCTTTTGTGGTAGGTATATTCTCTTTTATCTTAGTAGTGTTGAACAATTATTTTCCTTTCTGAGAAGCAGCAGCAATAGTATAGATGAAATGTCTTAAGAGATCTTCAGCCTGTGTAAGCCATATCCATAACTTTTACTTGTGTGCAGAAGTTAGGCTCTGTATATTGCATTTCTGCCGTAGTGTAAGAGAGTGATGTAGGTTGAAATAAAAAGAACTAGTTACCAAAAGTTAGAGCTCGCATTCCAACTTCAATGACAATAATTTCTATCTAATAAGAACGTAGTTCTGCACACCTTTTTTAATTTTTTAAAATGTCTTCATATGTGACAGAATAGAAGCTATGCGTTCCATGTCTCATGCCTTTGGCTCCCTTCATGTCTCAGGACTCATTTGGTTTGTATTTCTTTTGCTTGGTTCTGGTCTAAGGGCCTATTCGTTTCAGTAGTTAAAACTAGAGGTTAGCAGTAGGAGCGGTTAGGAGCATTTAGGAATGGTTAGGAGCAGTCAACATTAGTGGTTAGTAGTCAGGAGCAATTTTGAGAGGTTTGACATTGGGATTACATACAAGGAGCAGTTTAGAGCAGTTGGGGGCATTTAGGAGTGGTTAGGAGTAGCTTGAGATAGCAATTAGCTGTTTGGAGTAGGTAGGAGCGGTCTGGAGTGGATAGGAGTAGTTTGGAGCGGTTACGAGTGCTTACCGGTTTCAAATTGTTGAACAAAGCCTTCAGGGTTTTGCAGTTAGGTGGGCTAAAGCATCCTGATAGAAGCTGTGCTTAGCCATTACCATAATTGCCTTCAACGGCTTGGTCACTTGCTGCTTCATTGTCATTTTGCTAGAGCTCTCTAGATATTAGCTTTAGTTGCCTAAACAAACCCTGGTTTGATTAAATCTGTTAAAAGAAAAACATATCATCTTTGGAGGAGGAAGTTGGTGACTGGGTGGCTGACATCGTGGGAGTTAGGTCAATGCCTTCGAGCCACTGGCTGCCATTGCCAGCTGCAATGGACTGGAGATTTCAACTTAAGGCTCTTTGGCCTTTCCTTTTCAGCGGTGGATCCTTTTTTGTTTGTTTGTTTGTTTTTTTTTGGTGTGTTTGGGGTGGGCGGATGACATTCTGCAATGGAATGGATGCTACATGGAAGTCTGTCATTTGTATTTAAAAAGTAAACCTTGTTTTGCCTTTTTTGACTGTTGGGTTGTTTAATTGTTATTTTATTTTAATATATTTTACATTTTATGTATATGTTTTGGTTTTTAAAGATCAAAGCTGAGCATGTTGTTGACAGAAGACACTATTTTGTCATGAGCAACTCCGTCAATGTTGCGAGTAACAGGAGTATATGGTATTCATTGTTAGAGTTTAAGGGTACATGTGAACTTCTGGGAGAAAGGGGCAGCAAATGAGTATTTGGTTCATTATTGTACTGATTTACGGAACATCTTCCTTGTTGATGTGCTTTATAATTTATTGGGAGAAATTCATGGCCTCAGCAGTTGAAAGTCAATTAGATTTGTTTCAGTTGGTCTGTCTTTGAATTTCCTGTATTTTTTTCCTCCCTTTGGGTACTAGTGTTTGAAATGCCAAGCTGTTTTTCTTAAATGCAGCTGTGAGGGTAGCTGCATGAGGTCATTCCATGCTACTCGAAAAGCTGCAGAAGAGGCAGAATCTGAGTGCGTTTCTCTTGGTTTTTCTGAGAAGGAAGTTAAGGTGTGCAGCTTGTCACTTGATATCTGTTGGCGTATTTCTGTGGAACTGAGATATTTCTTTGTGTTTCTTGTTCTTCATTTATCTGAGATGTGAAAGATGATGTATTTCTGCAGGATATGCCTAACTTCAAATGTAGGAACTGTCAGTATAAGCTACATCAGTGCTTCTCCTGCGGGCAGTTGGGCTCGTCTGATAATGCTGAGGTAATAAGCTTTTTTAAGTTCATGTTTCTCAACTAGAAAAAAGGGCATTACATCTCTCTTACTGATTACTGGTTCTTACTTTTTATTCCTGTTCATATGCTCATCTCACATTGACCCAATTTATGCGAATGTTGGCTTTGGTTATAATTTCTTTGGACAGCCTATAGGACTTCATCAATTTCATTGTGGTATGCCCTCAGTTGTTTTGGGATGTGGATCCATCATTAAGATCTAGTCTTTTAATGGAATGGCTCTCTTGAACTTTAGCTGTTGCCTTAGTTTTTCAGTAACTTCATTGATGAAGCATGACAAATTATTTCTAGTTTATAACAGCAGGAAATCCTTGAATCCATGCAGTAGGAGTTCCTAAGAATCTAAGCCCAAACTTTTATGGCTGTCAGAACGTGACTTTCTAGCATGTGCCTGATTCCCCCCCCTAATGTTTTTGATTCTGTTTTTTGCTGTCCAAGATTGAATTTGAATGAAAATGTGATTGTCTTCTGTTAAATCCATTGCTTAGTCCCCTTACCCCCCCCCCCCAATGGAAAAGAAAAGAGTTATCTCGAATTTTTTATATTCTTTTCAATCTATTCTTCTGCCTTTCCTTTTGCTACCCTGCCTAATATCATCTAGTATTAGGTCCAAATATGGTGAAAGCAAGTAAAATTTTTATGCACTCATACTTCTGTTTTTTAATTGCTGGTTTGATCTTGGACTGCTGCAAGAGATACTTAATGGTGTATGCTCTAATAGAAAATTTGTTGCTCTCAAGCCTCAATTTCCATTTCCCTCAGTCGGCTGCATTATAAGGACTGCCTCTTTTTTCTTTTTGTATATGTAATTTTCCTTTTTTTTTTGATTTAGGTATTTCAATGTGTCAATGCAACCTGTGGGTATTTCTACCATCCTCGTTGTGTTGCAAAATTACTACACCGGGATAGTGAAGTTGCTGCAAAAGAGCTTCAGAACAAGATTCTAGCCGGAGAGTCATTTACATGCCCCCTTCATACATGCTTTTCCTGTAAACAACCAGAGGATAAATCGGCTCCTGGATTGCAAATGGCTGTGTGTAGACGTTGTCCAATGGCCTACCATGAAAAATGCTTGCCTAGGTAAATCTTTATCAGATGATTCATATGGTTCTGTTAAAAAGTGAACTTCCACTGTTCCATTTTTCCCAATATGGTTGTTGATGTTTCAGAAAGATTTCCTTTGAAGAAAATGAGGAACAGGGCATTATCCAAAGAGCTTGGCGAGATCTACTGGTGGACCGTATTTTGATTTATTGCTTGTAAGTGAAATTAGGTATCTCTTGCCAAGAGATATGTTCCTATGACTAGTGTTCACTTTGGTTGTTGTTTATAGTCTATCAAATGCCACTGAACCTGTTCTCTATGTTCTTTTGTCCAGAAAGCATGAGATCATTGATGATTTAGGTACGCCTGAAAGAGACCATATTAAGTTTCCTGATGATGAAAAGCGGAGACAATCTTCAGCAGCACTGAGAGATAGTATTCCATTAAAAAGGAAAAAGCCATCAGTGGCAGAAACATATCAATTGGGAACTGCAATGGAGTCCAAGAGAAAGGCTGTTATGGACAGCCATTCAGATAGAAGGAAGGACCCAAAATTTTCTAAACTAAAAGTCCCTGACACTTCACGCTGCCTGCCAACTGAAAAGAAGTCTGTTTTGACAAAAGTGGGGGGATCATCTTTTAAAGCTGAAGATAACAAGATTTCTGCTCAACAGTTGGAGCCCATAAGGCCTACCAAGTCTGACAAACGCACTGAAGGCGAATTGACCAAATCAAGTAAACCTGATGTGAACAAATTGGTACCTCAATTAGACTCTGATTCAGAGAAAAGGTACATAATTGAAGTGTGTTTTTTGTTCCCCCAGATCTTTGGTATGAGGAATTTGTCAATTTTTGTTTCCATTTTCTAGATTAATCAATTACACACTCATATGTTTTCTGGCATTGGGTTATGATATTTACAAATAAAATGCAGGATTCTTGCTTTAATGAAAGAAGCTTCATCCATTGTCACGTTGGATGATATCATTGACAATCATAGCAAACTGATTTCTGCCCGCACATACAAGCAGAGAGTTGAGAGGAATAAGAGTATTACACAGGGAAAAGTGGAAGCTTCTTGTGCGGTATGTGCTGTTGACATCTTATCTCCAAAACTTTTATGTCATGCATGCATGGGGGAGACGTGGAGTTGCACACTATGGACAAAATACTGTGCATTTCACCGAAATGGACATGATGGATCAAGTAGTTTGAATATTTTGATCTGCATGGGATTATTTCCCTGCTTATTTTTTGGTGATGTTCTGGAAATTCCAACGCTAATTTAAAATAATTGTCAGCTAAAGTTGGCATGTATGTTTGGTGAAACAAAAAATGAAGCTGGGGTAGGTACTTAGTTGATGAGCTGGACTAGTAGTTTGCAATGTCCAAGCCTTGAGTTTCACCTTCTTGAGGAGACCTCACTTAAGATTGGAATCTAAAATGATGATATACTGTCAAATGGGAAAGCATGAAAGAAAATAGAGGCTCATGCAGAGCTTGCTTCACTCAGATCCAGGAAGAATCTTATTTTTTTGATCAGGAAAAGAATGAATATATTTCATTAACAAAAGGTTGGATGCAAAGCTAGCATCTTATAAAAGGCTATACACATCCCATATGCACACTATCCACAAAATCTAAAAGATCAAGAGAAGAATAACAAAAGATCCCTTTATCCCAAAAATAGAGAAACTTGATGATTTAGTCTTGGTCTTGCATAGAGAAATAACAGATATCATAGAGCAAGTTATAAACATGCTTAATAACTTCCAGTCTTATCTCCCCATCAACACAAGGGGTTTAAATAGGTAACAATTATAGAACATTTCAACTAACAGTGCAACAAATCTGTAGGATCCTAAACTATTATTTAATCAAATTTGTAGAATGCCTGGAAGAGATTTCTTAAATATGTGATTCTACCCCGAGTCCTATGACATTAGAAGCAAAATTAATAAGTGGAAGAATTGTGTATGAAAAAAGTTTAATTTTCTCCAGGAGTAGTAATTAGTAACCTCAAGAGAATGGCATGAAGTGGTTCTCCGACTCAAACATAATGTAGGAATGATAAGTCAAGGCATGTAACCTGCAGACGACAAGTTTACCATTATAATGCTCAACTTTGGTAAAGTTCTCTTTCCTTTTACATGCTCGTCTTCTACTTAACCCTTAACAGTTTGATAACCTATTTCATTAGTAGATTAGCTTGAGGTAGGAGATTGAGGTGCACGTCTCTAGAGCACAGATGATGAGATTAGCACAGATGAAGAGATTTTGTTTAATAGGTGCAACAAGCACTATAGGTTTTTTTGTTTTTTCCGCGCCAAAAAAATGAAAGAAATACCAACTAGAGTAGATTCTGCAAAAGCACCTTGGTAGGATAGGTGTATATGTAACATTGATGGTGAAATTGCTTCTATTGCCTATGGTCTGCAAATTAGATTACATGATAAAAAATGCACAGCACACATGCTAACGAATTCCAATTTGGGCAAACTAGCTAAAGGAACTTAGAAATTTAGAAAGCATGCCCAAAGAATTGTGGTACCTTATAAGACATTGATGCCTATGGGCTCGTTTTTGTCCACAACAGTGAAAATGAACTTGCCTTCACTTAGAGCTTTGAAAGTTAGCCATCTGAGATGCTATTGCTTAATTGAGATGAAAGTCCTCATCTTGGATTTTGAGGAAAGGGGGAGGAAGGATGGTGTTGATGGAGAACATTTCATGTGAAATTGCAGATTGGGAAAAGGCGGGGGGGGGGGGCTGTAAATGAAGAAATGGGTGTGAGAGAGTACTGAGCAGCAATAGGTATAACTTTTGAGGGGTGGGCACAACATGGTAACTAGGGGATAGGAGGGAAAGAGTATAATAAAGAATAGACTTGGCAAAAATTGAGTCGACCCGAAAACCCGACCCAAACCCGCCTGAAAGTTTTGGGTTTTGAACAAGATTTTCTCGACCCAAACCCGAAATAAGCCGGACCTAAAAAACCCGTAAATTTTTGGGTCAAACCCAACCTGAACCCAAATCCCCCCGCTCGACCCAAATATAATATACGTACTTTTTATTTTCTTTAATTTTTCCTCGTAACAATAATAGTTCTTCATTATAACGAATCGTTTAGAAAGACGTTATACAATTACCACATCCCTTCGCAAATTAGACCATGGTTCCTGTTTTTTCCCATAAAACAATGTTATATACAACTTATAAATGGTACAAGTTTTGAAAATGGCCATGAAATAACTCTAATATTAAGAAAACAATTTAGAATTAGATAAGTATTGAAAATGTGCAACTCATACCATTATATTCTTCGTAAAATGAATATGTCTCATCGCATTTTAACTAAGATTATTCTATAATAATCTAAAATTTTGATATAATTAATAGATAATTATAATATTTTGTGCGTATATAATATTCTTTCGTTTGGATTGCTTCTAATTGATCTCAAATCTAATGCAATGTTGGGCAATTGACCAATTTATGTTCGTGTTAGGATCGACGCACAAATAAAGCATGCCTGATTAGGTAATGCTAGATTAATTAACGAAACTTCAAATTATTAAACGGGTGATTAACGGGTCGAACTGCTCTGACTCGTTAACATGCTTTAGATGGGCTGACCCATGAATGACCTAACCAATTATTAATATTTTAATATACGGGTCAATCCATCCAAACGTGACTCATTGTCCACCTGCACATGAATTTCATATATCATGTTGAAAAGTTTGGATATTTTTGATATTCTTTGAAAAAATTACAATTACAATGCTTGTTCGTTAAATGTAGACAATTTTAAGTAATAAATATGCCGACTTTTTGATTTTGACAAACAAAAAAATAATTTATTAAAAAGACGCTTCAAACCCGTCGGGTTGATCCGAAATCCGTCAAACCGAAATATGCCCATTTGTATTTTACCCAAATCCGAAATACACCCGACCCGTATTTTACCCGAACCTCTATACACCTAACCCGTGTTTGACTCGCCCATCCGAATTGACAGGTCTAATAAAGAAAGAAAATGAGGCAGGGAAGGGCCAATTGTCATTAAACAGGGAGACTGAGTAACTAAGGTCCTGCAAAGAGGAGCAATTTTTGGGATATATGGCTATAAGAGCGCACTGTAGTGTTCTTGAATTGGTGAACTAGAACCAATGGCTGAGCGAGGGTTCAAACTTTGATGTGTCGAACTATACTATGTAGGGCCTGTTCTTTTTGCGGGTAAAGAGGGGTGGGTAAAAGATTGAAGTGGTTGAGGTTGGTTAAAGTGGGTTGAAATTGGTATATTTTTTTTGTGGTGGGTTGAAGTGAGTTAAAATAATGAGAATGTAATTATGTGTGATAATTTATGAAGTTATTGTAATTTTGAGTGCATTTTTTCGCTGAATGGTAATTTACAATTTTGTTTCTATTTTTCTGGAATTTGGAAGCCGGCACAAATAGTCAATTATTTTTAACGATTTGGGTTACAAAATTTATTGATGATAACTTTTTATATACGTGCCTTTTTTTCATGGGTAAATATGAAAATATCAACCTAAACCCATTTCAACCCACTTTTGCTATCAATTAAAGTTCAATTTATGACATTAAAAAAATTCAACGTACTTCAACTGACCTCAATTTACTTCAACTCACCGCACCCTTTTACCCACTCCAATTTACCGAAGACAATAACAGGTCCGTATACGAAAAATTCAGATGTAACAAAAGAAAATAGTATGACCGTAAGTGTTACAAAATATATCAGCAATATAGATTTTTTGTTAATTTTTAAATGTAGGAGTTTGTTGAAAATATAACATTAGCTTTTTCCTAATTTTTTTTTTTTTTTTTTGGTAAGTAATCATAGAAGTATATTAAAAGGACACCAAGGGGATGTCACCCATGTACAAAAGGGGTATTACAAGCGCATTAGCTCCTTGAACTCTCATCCAATATACAATCAATAAAATCCAAAAAATTTAACTTTTTGTCACTGAACCTCATACACCAACTATACAACAACCTAAAAAAATAGAGCTTGAAATCTTGAAGAGCCAAGGTCTTATCCTCGAAAATACGGCGATTCCTCTCCTTCCAAGTAGCCCACCAAATAGCCAAAGGAATCATGCCCCAAACTTGACGAACCCAGCTCTTCTTCATCCTTCTGCTCCACGCCACCGCCACATCTCTCACATTAGAAGGTTGAACCCAACTAATCCCCATAAGCGAGAGCGATAAAGCCCAAAGCGAGGAGACCCACCGACAATGTACAAGAAGATGATCCGCGGTTTCTTCCTCCTCCAAACACATGGAGCATCTACTTGGACCTCTAAAATTTCTTCTCTTAAGCATATCGTCTGTGGGAATCTTGCCTAGAGTAGCAGCCCAAGCAAAGAAACACACTTTTGTGGGGGCTTTGGACTTCCAAATAGACTTAGCGGGAAAAACACAACCGTCCAAGTTTTCAACTTGTGCAAAGCAAAAGCTCTTGACAGAAAAGGAACCCCTCGAACCTGTTGGCCACACAATCTCATCATTGCCTTGTTGAAAAACCTTTTTGCCAGCAAGAACTGCTAACAAATTACAAACACTATCCTCTTCCCAATCATTGAGATTCCTAATGAAATTCAAATCCCAGTTGCTAACTTCACCATCCCAAGAGACAACTTCTTTAACCGTGGCATTCTTAAACCGAGCCATCCTAAAAAGATTAGGAAAAAGAATCTTTAAAGGACAGTCTGCACACCAAACATCGTGCCAAAAAAATACCCTTGATCCATCCCCAACCTCAAAATGCACTAAAGATTTGAAGCGCTCAAGACCGGCTAGGATAGATTTCCAACAACCAACCCCATGAGGGTAAGGACTCTTCCTACTCCACCAACCGAACGCATCTATCCCATATTTTGCCTTAATCACCTTGTTCCACATGGCACCATCCTCTTTAGCAAACCTCCACAACCATTTGGTCTTCAATGCTTCATTCATAAGACGAAGAGGTCTTATGCCAAGTCCACCCTGCCGACTAGGACGACAAACCTCATTCCAATTGACCCAGTGGAGGCTGTTAACATCTTCAATGGAGTTCCAAAGGAAATCTCTCATGATCTTCTCTATCCGACTAGCACTGCTAGCTGGGATAGTGAATAAAGACATGAAGTAGATGGGCAGACTACTCAAAGTGCTCTTCAAAAGAGTCAATCTGCCCCCTCTGGACAAAAGCTTTGACTTCCAGCCTGCCAACTTCGTGTGAAACCTCTCGATAATTGGATCCCAAATCGCTATGCTCTTATATGGAGCACCAAGAGGAAGGCCAAGATATGAAGAAGGCAGGTAATCAACTCCGCATCCAAAAAAGCGAGCCAACTCGTGAACATTAGGCACATCACCCACTGGAATGAGTGCACTTTTGGAGAGGTTTATCCTTAGACCCGACATACCTTCGAACAGAAGAAGGGTGCACCTTAAGTAGCCCAGGTTACTCTCGTCCGGGTGGCAAAAAACGAGAGTGTCGTCGGCAAAGAGCAAGTGGGAAATCAACAAACCCTCGGTGTGAGGATTAGTAAATTGAAACCCATTTAAGAAACCTTCCTCCCCTGCTTTGATCACCAACCTGCTGAGTGACTCCATAACCAAAATGAATAATAAGGGCGACAACGGGTCACCTTGCATTAGCTTTTTCCTAATTTTATAAAATATGAAAATTAGGTTGTGGAAAATAATAAAACTATGATGTAATTTGAAAAGCGTGTGACAACAAAATATGATGATGATAATTTGAAAATTAAAATGTAATCATATCTAATCAATACTATCTAATGCATCATGATAATCAACAAAATGAAATCGTATCTAGTCAATTTAAAAATACCAATCTCAACCCACTTCAACCTCCTTTCATTAGTTTAATCAAGTTTAATTTATCATATCAACAAAATTCAACCCACTTCAATGTACTTCAACCTACTTCAACCTACCTTAACTTACTTCACCTTTTTACTTACCCCAAGTTACTTATAAATTTTCACAATTTTCAAATCATACTACTTTGCAAAAATTATTAAATCTCACATGACACTTTACAAATTATTAAATTTATGAAGAGGTGAGTTGAAGTTGGTTGAAGTGGGTTGATGTAGGTTGAGGTTGGTTGAAGTAGATTGAAGTGTGTTGAGGTTGGTATTTTTTTTTCCAGATGGGTTGAAGTTGGTTGAAGTGGGTTGAAGTTGGTTGAGGTTGGTAAATCTAAAATGACATACGAAAAGAACATGGCCATAATACAACTAATAATCGTCTAATTTGTGCTCTAATTTTTAATACATTTTTTTTCATATTTTTTTGTGACACAACATAGCCATAATGTTGCACTAAACTTATAAGAGATTTCAAATTCACCAAATTCCATCTTCAAGTTCCTGGGTTCGATATTCAAATTCACAAGTTTGTCAAAGTTAACTCCTATTTGACTATTTCCAAAATGGTATTAGCATAATTGTTAGACACAAACATAACTAGGTATGCTAAATTAGACACAATAGTTTGCAAAGAATGATTATAAATTAAAAGAAGAATATTTTTGCCCTTGATTTTGCCTCTGAAGATGAAGTCTTTGATGCTATTTTCTTTTATGTTGATGTCAACATAAAGTAAATTTTCGTTTTAATTTTCCTTTACTTTCGCCAACATATTAAGCTGGAAACAAACCCCAAATCTTCTATTTATGCAAGGTGGAGAAATTAATTAAATATTACATACCAAAATTAATGATAAAAACATTATGTATCGTAATTAAAAAACAAACACCATAAATGCAACTTACCCACCTCAAACACACGACCTACACCCGTCATGAGTTGATACCACACGCCCCACAACACTTGGGTACTTGACATTTCCTATTCTGGTTGTAAAGTAAATAATATATATTAGTTTCTGAATTAAAAAAAAAGCCAAACAACCACCGCTACAAAGATCCGAACACGCAACCAACACACCCAAATGACCTATCCAAGTGCCTCTCACCAGCTGGCACTGCATGCTTCATGCTTTATATGCAAACTAAATATTATATGTATGTGTTTTAGGTTTTACCAGAAATTCGAATATTTAAATTTTTTTCCCCAAAAAGCTGTGGTGTCAGTTGCACCCACGTAGCTCTCTTCCCCCCCCCCCCCCCCCCCGGCTAGAACAAACAAAGGAGAAAAGGTTCTTGTATTTTTTTCTTGAACGCTTTGCTTTGGCCTCCGAAAAATGGGCTCTCAGCTCCACTTCACCCTCTCCCTCATTAACGCTTGCTACATATTTCTATGTTGTCATTACCACCGCATTCTTTAATTTTGTTTTTTTTGGTTTTTTTCATGATATGAGGAATTTCCCTTTTAGTGGCTGTCATGCAGTGATTAATATTTTTAAGGGCTGGATTGAGGGCATTATTCGCTTTGCTTTGGGTTAGTGAGAAGTATATGGAGTAGAATGAGGCGATTGGGACTTGACAATGGAGGTCTGAGCCAAATGCATAAAAATCTGGGTGGGAGGAGACAGTTCGAGATGAGCTGAAGAGGATTTTTGGATGTGGATTGCCTTAGCTGATATATTAGGTAGCCAAGTGAACTGTTTCCAGGTTGAATGTAGATGATTTTTCCTGAACGGAAAATTTTGTTGACTGACCTGGGAAAAAAGGTTTTTGGGTCGAGTATTGAACTTGTTAGTATCCTTGGGCAGAGGACATCTTGGCTTGCCTTGGGAGGTAGTTGTGGTAGATTGGAGAAATATATCTGGATCTGCTCCAGAAGAAGAAGAAACTCTGCTGCAAATGATATGATTGGTGAAAGTCGGTTTCCACCTGCAACCTCATAAGCTGGTTGTGTAACTGTTGTGCTGTTAATCAGAGCTTTTAGGGATACCATGATAGCAGCGCCAATTTAGCCATCTAGGTATAGGCCCTGTGAGTCTGGGACCCATATTTTGTGGTTGCTAAGCGAGATTTGTGTTATCTACTCTCTCTACCGAGTACTGAAAGGACCTGAGAAAGCTGAAAACTATCTGGATTAAGAAATTTGCCAATGAACCCATCTTTAGAGTGTAACTTTGTGTTCATTTCTGGTGAAAGTTATTTCTGGGTGGAGGGTTTTCAGAGTTGTTGCTGGTCCTGATTCCATATTTGATGTACACGGAAGGAACAAATAGAAAAGAGAAGGCTCTTAGAGAGCTTTGTTGACACAACTAGGAAGTATCTATCATGGACAAAAAGGAGTTCTTACTCAAAGAAAGATACAAGTGGACCAATGATTTCTACGGTTCCTAGTCTTATCTTCCTATTATCCCAGACAAATATGTAACACTACTAAAATATTGCATAATAATTTTTTTGGTAAGTAATCAATAAGTATATTAAAAGGACACCAAGGGGATGTCACCCATATACAAAAAGGGCAAATACAAAAACATTATGCCCTTATGCTCTCATCCATAATGCAATCGACAAAAGCCAAAAAATTTACACTTCTGTTACCACAAAGCCCGGCACTCCAGCTATACAACAACCTCAAAAAATAAAGCTTAAACTCTTGAAACGACCCAGCTATATCGTCAAAGATACGACGATTTCTCTCCTTCCATGTCGTCCACCAAATAGCCAAAGGCACCATGTTCCAAACTTCAAGGACCCAACTCTTCTGCATCCTTCTCTTCCAAGCTACCACCACGTCTCTAACATTAGAAGGTTGCACCCAACTAACCCCCATAAGAGAGAGAGCTAAATCCCAAAGAGCGGAAGCCCAACGACAATGAACAAGAAGGTGATCCGCGGTTTCTTCCTCCTCCAAGCACAGAGAGCATCTGCTTGGACCTCTAAAATTTCTTCTTTTAAGCATGTCATCAGTGGGGATCCTTCCTATGGAGGCTGCCCACGCAAAGAAACTCACTTTTAGGACCTCTAAAATATTGCATAATAATTCCATGAATGTTGAAGAAGACTAGAGAGTAGTCCATGAACTCTATCCAAGGAATTTTTAGGAGGCAAACTTCTTCTTCTTCTTCTTCTTCTTCCTCCTTTTTCTTTTTTTTCCCCCCCTCTGTTCATGCTGTTGCTGTTCTGCATGATACAGTTTCTGGATATTGATAAGAAGGCAAAACCAATTTTGGGAAAACAATCATGCTGGTAAGTTGAGGCAAGGATTGGACTCAGGCTCTAGTGTTTGGCTAGCTGAAAAAGAACTTTGTATGCAAGTCAGTTTTGGAAGGATTTTTATTGCTTGAGGCCGTGACTGCATAGTGGAGAAACATCGCCCTTTCTTTAAAGTTTTATTATTGGAACAGCATTTGGGTGGTTTATGTGTTTGTCAACTTATTTCTTGTGGTTTGGTGACTATTATGTTTTATGTACATTGTAAGATGAAGTCCTTAGGAGACAATTTTTGCATGGGTTCTTATCTTAGTTTGAAAAAGCGCAAGGCGCACTGAGGCGCAAAGGGTCCCGAGGCATGAGGTGCGAGGCGAAGTTGCGCGCCTCAAGGACGCGAACCTTTTTTTAGCTAAAAAAAGGTTTGAAAACAATTTTCAGGACTTATTTATGATAGTTGAGTAAAATAGTGACATCAAAGAACAATTGGACATCAATATAAGTACCAAAAGTATCGCAAATAGTCTACAAGACGGTAATTTAGCATGACAATATTCTAAAAAGTAAAAACACACACACACACACACAAGAACTTATTAGAAGTTTAGAAACAAAGAAACAAGCATAGTCATGAAAGAAAACATGAACAGAATATAACATAGTTCTTAAAGCAATCTAACATAGTTCTTAAAGCAATTTAGAGGACCCGAAGTGTTACCGGTTGGGTTTGAATCCTCCATTTAACTCACCGTTTCAACTCTCAAACTAAAATTCCATAGCAATCAAACAAATGGTTAGTGAGGCACTAATCACTAATTGCATTTTAACCCCCCCCCCAAAAAAAAGACAAGACAATAGCGCGCACACACACACACACAAACTGCCTGGCAGTGGGCACTGCCACTGACCAAAAGCAAATTAGATTGTTGCAAATTAAAAAAAAAAACCCTAACATTTCTAACACACAAAGCCCAGCTGCCCTGCCTGCCCAGCAAATTAAAAAAAAAAACCCTAACATTTCGCATACTCAGAAGGCCGAAAGACAGAACAGAGGAGGAGAGCAGCAAGTCAGCAACACGCAAAACAGAGGAGGAAAGCAGATGAAAATGGCTCGAACAGGGACAGACAAAGCCGAAAGAGAGGATGAGAGCTTAAGGGAGAGAGAAAAACAAAAAAAAAGAGGAGAAAAAGACGACACAGCCATGGCCGGCCGATGTCCTGTAGCAGAGAAGAAGAAGAACAGCAGGACGAAGAAGAGAAGAGAAAGCATACACATACCTGATGGAAGGAGATGGAGGCTTCGACTGAGATGATTTGAGGCCTCTAGGGTTTCGAAGGGTCAAGTACTCGAGTTGAGAGGATTGAAGAAGCCAGCCAAAGCCAAGTTTTAAGTATTCTTTTGCAATTCTCTTTTTTTTGTATACACATACAAAAGAATGCCTCACATGGCTTCTGGAATGGGCTTCACCTGGGTGACCCCTGAGAGGCACCAGCCTAGGCGCCTCTCGCCTAGGCGCGCCTCACCTGCGCCTTTTCAAACTAAGGGTCTTATTAATGTTCATGGTACGAGACAATTTTTGTATGGGTTGTTATTAATGCTCATGGTCCAAAAAATTGTTGTGTGTGATAAGCTCTGTGGGTGGACTGGGCGAGTTGGACTCCTTTATGTTTATTTGGAATATTCTATATGTATAGGAAGAAACTTAAACATGGTCAGGTTCCTTTCTGAAAGATCTTGGAGGAAAATTGTCTTTGAGAATGAGAAATTATCTGTTTGCAGTGCTTCTTGTGATCTCATAAGTCCTATGTGGAAGACACTCACTTTGCTTGATCTAGTGGTGATGAAGTTACAGTATTGTCTCATATTGACTGCTTGCTCTCACTTGTATGGGAGGAACTGAGGAAGACCATTTTAGGAGGCATCAAACGGTTTTTCCAAAAATGCTTCTGATCACTTTTACCATTTCTTCTTCTGGTAGGGGCAATTTGTGAAAAAATTGAAAACATGGGTCAAGGTGGATAGGCCTAATGACTAGTTTCTGATTGGCGGGATGCGATGTTTCTGGTTCCTGTAGTTGCATCCTCTTCCCTGGTGTGTTCTTTTTTGGTTTCTATTAGAATGCTGCTGGACAAATAGCTATGTTCGTTTTTCCACTTTTCATGACCCAGATATCTTTTTGATTTTCTTGGGAAGAAGTTAGATATATCAACTAAATTCATTCTGCCTTTGCATTCTTTATTGTGGATTACTTGTTCATATCATATTTCATATCTGTTCAATTTTTACTTCGCTTTTGGATAGTTTTATAATGCTTTTGGTGAAGGTAGTGTGAGTTTTTGGTCTGTGGAGCTCAAGTTATAAAATCTTGATGCTCGTTCCAGTAAATGGTAGTATGACTTACTTGCCCTCACAACTATGCCACTGGTTGTTTCTTACTTGGTTTCCGAAAGGTTGATGTCTTTTCTCGTGAAGTGTTCTGTAATTGGGCTTGTTGTTTGTAGCTGTGCTAAATCCTGCTGCGCACTGCTGACATGTGCATTTCTTGTATTATCCTGGTGTAGGCTGTTCGAGCAGCTATTAAGAAGCTGGATGCAGGTGGTACTATAGAGGATGCGAAAGCTATTTGTGAGCCAAAGGTCCTGGGCCAGGTTGCTAAGTGGAAGGTATCGCCTACAAGTACATCTACTTTGCATCATTCATGCCAATGTGCATAAATATGTTGGTTGGATTGGATGTGTTCATGATATGATGCTGTATCTCTTGTATGTTACTTTCACCTGCTATTATATATACCTAAAACTCTTTTTCTCCAAAATATATTTTCTGGCATCTTCAGTATCTTATCTCTTTGTAATCCTCCTCTTGACTAGTAGATGATGGCTTGCAATGTAATTGCTCTTTATTATGGTTCATGTCAGACCTCCAACTGTTTCATTGGGTTTAAAGATCAAAAGGCACTTATATAATTATCTGTTTCTCTATCGTAGAATTAGGTATTCACATTTGGTATCCAAACTCCAAAGCACTGAAAATATGTAAATGCCATACTTCAAGGGAACAATGGAAGACTATGTATCAGTATGACAGTACAAGAGGTGATAGCGTAGAATTACTATTAATCAGGATAATGATACTATAGTTAGATGTATATGCAATATGCTAATTATTTGAAAGCTTTCTAGGGGTCTTATGTTTTATATTCTCTCATCGTGGGTGAGGTTAAAAAACAGATCTATGGTGATTTTTGGTTTTTCCAGGTGACAAATATGGTTGTTGATTATCAATCCTGCAAAATTTAGGGGGTTCTGAAAAAAAGGTTCTGCGTTGGAATCCAATTCTAAGGATTCTTTTGGTTCCAGAGGGAGTGGAGAGAGTGAGGAAGGGGTAGAGAAGTTGAACAGAAAGTCAACAGGAAGATGGAAGTGGGAATTAATCAATATTTGTATTGATGTAACCGGTTGACCTCAGGCTTGATCTGCTGCATTATTTTGGATCTGGGGGTTTTTAATTTTTTTAGTTTTTATTTTTTGGTTGTGTTATCGTTTGACAGACTTATGATGGATGGAACAAGCAGCTGCCCAGGTGAGGTTGTCTTGTAAATGGGTGTGGAAATGGAAAGACGTATGCATCCCTGCCGTGGTGCAGTCCTACTGGATAATGTTTACTGTTGCATAAATAATGTGACAATTTTTCTTCCATGTGTAAACTCTTCTTAAAGAAAAGAAAAAAGAATAGAAGACGTTATAACAAAGGACCTGCAGTTTGCAATCATCTCCAATTCCCCCTTCCCAGTTAAAGAAAAAGGGGATTCTTTGGTCTGCAATTATATTTTGACCTCCGTGAAATTCCCTCTCCAGAGGGTCTACCACTTGGCCTTTTTTGGGGGGCGGGGTCGGCATGGCTGTGCCTATTCAATATTTCTAATTTAAAATCTAAATTTCTTGTTAATTTCTGTGTGTTTCTGTTCTTTCTTCATATAAAATCCTCAAGAGGACTTTGTCATGACTTTGCTTTTGGTTTTGCTTCATAATACTGATCTGGTTGTGCAAAAGTGAACTATTAATTTAATGTTTGTTTCATCTTTTGAATTTGTCGCAGAATGATCTGAAAGTTTATCTTGCACCTTTTCTGTGTGGGATGCGCTATACATCATATGGTCGTCATTTCACCAAAATCGACAAGCTTAACGAGGTATCTCTGATTACTACCCCTGATTATATATTTTCTGGTACATTGACTCCTCATTTTTGCCTGATTTAGGTCATTTTATTCTTTTTTTCGGTATATTAATTACATTGTTTCTCTTTTTGGGGGGGGGGTTGGGAGGCTTTGTTTGAAATTCTTACGATGTTTAAGTTGCTCTTTTAATTTGGAGAATTGGGGTTAGTCCTTGCTGCAAAGTAAAATTTGGAGTTAATAATTTCTTTTCTGATTTTTTTTTTTTGGTTGGGAGGTTATTTCTACATATGCTTGGTGTCATGTGCGATTTATCTATTCTCTTTTTTAATACTGAGAGCAGGATCTTCTGTGCAGATTGTTGATAAAATTCACTGGTATGTCAATGATGGTGATACGGTAAGATATTTCTTTTAGTTATTTAATGAATAGATGATATTAACTTCCTTCACTTAGCTTGTCACATACACTTTGTCATGTTCTGTATTCAGTATTGGTTGCGTCTTTGAGTTCCTGATCTACTTATTGATAAAGATAAGGTTTGGAGAGGAATTCATCCACATGTTTGACCAGGGCAGAAAGAGTGTTAGGGTATTGTATGTCTATGAATTCACTTGTACTTAACATTTGTATAATATATTCAGATTGCAATTTACCTGGTAAGACCAGTTTCACATTGTAAGTCAGGATATATTTTAGGGTTATAACTTGCAGATGCAGCAATACATTAACGGAAAATGTTCTATTTCATGCTCAAGTGTTTGGCTATTATGCAAACAAGTTCACAATTTTGTAATGGGGTTTGAAGCTTCGATAAGTCTTTTTGTTGTTTACTCTGGGCTTTGATAGTATGGTGTCTTCAGGTGACGATAATAAAATAAAAGTAACACTAAGGGAGGGTTCAGGTGTATGGTGTCTATAAGTGTGTATATTCTTGTCCTGATTGAGCTGCAAAAACATCTGGAAGATTCATGTCAAGGGTGGTGGGGGTAGAGTGATTGATGCTTTAAGCAGATTCATAGGATGATCGGTGTAGAACTTTTGGCATTCCTATAGGTTGGGGATATGGATTTATGTTATAATGTGTGACATGTGTCTACTGTTATCATTTCCTGTTCCTGTGAACTGTCTATGAAAGGAGTTTCATCAGTCGCATATAGTACAAGCTATGAGCAACTAACAGATCTGTTCTTCACAACTACTGCCTGTGGCTTTATGGTAGTATTGGAGATTCTAGTATGTTTCAGCATTAAGTGTGTGGTGTGTACTAGCTAAACAAGTTAATTGCAGATGCCAATTGTATATTGGGCTTGCCTAGGAGGTGTTTGTACATTTTAGAGACTATGCTTTTTGAAAAGCTTGTTTGGAGGATAAGGAAGTGGGATGACGCGCACGGAGCTTGTGACGGATCTTGTTTCCGTTAGTTGCAGTTATTCTATGGGTTCTGCAGCTCTGGGAACCTGTAATTACCTAGGCTTTTTCAGGGACAAGAGTGAGCTCATTCACTCAAATCTAATGATGGGGTTTTGGATATTACAAAAGGACTTATGTCCTGAGATGTGAAGCACATTAAATCTCAAAAGTGTAGTTGTGTTGGTAGTTTCACTTGCTTTAGAGTGCCTGCGCAAGTTGTTAGGGGTAGGTCACACACACACACACACATATTTGTACATATTTATCCACCTACCTACCCTGCGCTTTATCCCTAAACTCTATTCTGACGATCCCACTGGTTCTTGAATATAAAGTGTACCATAGTGTGCAGTTGATTTTCGTCTGTGCTTTTACTAGTAATCATTCTATCAGACTGTTAATGGGACAGTATGAATTTGCTAACTCAGATACTTGCGCTGCCACGATGTTTCAAGCTTGTCCGTTTTGTGTTTCATTGAGCAGTATTTCATTAATTCACCATTTGGTGCATTGTGGTAACATGATTTGCCGTGTACAGATAGTTGATTTCTGCTGTGGAGCTAATGATTTCAGTAGGCTTATGAAACTAAAGCTTGATAAGGTGGGGAAAAAGTGCTCTTTCAAGAACTATGATCTGTTCCGACCAAAGGTATTTCCTTTTTCTTTGGAGAGCTGCGATTCTGTTATGCATTGCTATATGGAATGCACTCCTTTTGTATTTAATGTACATATGTATGTATGTCTCAGTGCGAATCCAAATCCAATACCCTAAAAATGCCACCACCAGGCGGGGTGTGGGGGTGTCTGATGTGGCACTCTTATCCCTGAATGGCAAGATTATAGAGAGTCTTTTTCCAATTGATCCTAGATTTAAAATCCGTAGAATAGTAAATGTTGTTCTATTTTAACTAAGACAACACCTAGGAGTCTTGCTGGAAACGTGGAAGGTTAAGAAAGATCAAGAACTGTACGGCCTTTTAGGAGACTAGGCTTGGAATGGTGGCGGTTTTCAAATATACAAATTTTAGTCAAGAGATAGTAGAAATGACATATGCTTATTATGGTTAGACTAACTAAATTCGAATCTTGCCAGCCTTACTTCAATGGGGTTCAGATCGGGACGTTATAATGCTCTCCACAATGTTGTTCTTCCCTTGTATTAGGAGAACTTCATTTTCCAACCAGTTATTGTTGAAGATTTCATAGCAAATGAGATGGAGAGAGGAAAACCAGTTGGTCATACTAGGAATGACAAATGCTTGGGATAATAAGCTACAAATGCAGATTATGATAATAGCAATAACAGTTAAAATGATGTTTCCTTTTTTTCCCCTTAAAAAAGAAAAGAAAAGATAATGACAAACTGAAATCTGGTTGTGGATTGCTGAGTAACAAAAAAGATTTGCAGACATCTTCTTTCCAAAGCTGTCCTTTCTTATTCCATCCCACACCCGGACACCCCCCATGCGATCAGTTGACGAAGGAAAAAAGTTCATGATTTGTAGTACAAATTTTTTAGTTCTAGGACTAGGAAATAATCGTGTTTTCAGCTTTCATATTATTATTTTGGGATTAATTTACTTCTATTTTTTACGGTAGCAGATCTTAAAATATTATGTTTGTTATTGTTTAGGAAGTAGTATTTTAGGTATATTAGGATATTAGGTTATTTTCTTTCTCATGTTTGTTTTTGTTTGGCTGTAGATAACCCTTCTAAGCCATTTTATGTACAGAGTTGATTATGGAATAAAATTAAATTGTATTTATTTAGACTGGATCTCCATTAGTTTGGTATTAGAGAGGTTTTGTGTCAATAATGGCAGCTGTTCTTTAGGACTCAATAATGGCGGTTGTTCTTTAGGACAAGTTTGTCGCTTGTGTCATTTTCCATGATTAATGATTACAGAATCATAGCTATTGTATTGTGGTCCATGCCTATTGTTGTGGCACATTTAGAATCTTTTAACCATTGTGAGTCTTGTGACCGAAGAAGACATATCAGTAAGCCTCCAGGCACTTCCCCCTAGTTTTGATTCATTTATAGAAACGTATCTCATAACCCAAGCAAAACAATGTCAAGCCATTGATTATCTTAGTTGAGCAAAGTCATATTGATACTATTTTGGAGAAAATTGATTAGCAAATTGATGAAAACTAGGCAGAAAGCTAGAAGCACTCTAGGTTAAGTATGCTAACACAAGGCAATTGAGAATCACAACTATTTAATCCCACTGCTACCATTTGTTGAAGCGAAAGTAGAATAGATTGAGAAACTTATTCAAGGCATTATTCTTATTTAAAATCCATGAGGCATATGTCAAACAACAAAAGCCGAAGGTCTTTACTCCTGCAGTCCTTGAAGTGAATTAATGAGGTTCCCAAGATTGTAGAGGAGATTTTTTTTGTTCTTTTTTTGCAGTTGGGGGTTCAATGAGGTGGAAGTCCCTGGTGGTCTTGTTTAGATTTTCTTTTGCCTTTTGGCACATTTGGGTTAGAACAGCAGAAGGCCTTGATTTTTGCATCATCCATTCCAATAGTACCCAGAGTTTGTTAAGATACTCAAATGCACGATGCTGCCTATTCTTCTTTCTTTAAAAACTCATGTCTAGTTTTTCTAATTGATGCATTCGGCAACAAATGATATTAAGAAATTATGGTAAAAATTTAGTAATGGGAAATAATTGTACATTTCGGAATCTATATTTGGAAATTTTTTTTGATAGATATTAAGATATTAGCCCTTCAATTGTTCTATTATTTTCATAGTTTCTAATTTGATATGTTCCATGAAGACTGTCATCTGTAATTGCTTAAATTGGAACCTGTAGTTAGGGAACCTTATCCCTAATAAATTGGAACATTAGATAGTTGGAAAATTAATATGGCTAAAGAATGAGTACTAATTAATGCTTTTGTGGTGTTAAAACCGCGGAGACGACAAGGATAAGGGATAATATTTCTTTTGATATGGCCTCTATATAGTGATAAAGACACTTATACTACGGGGTTTTTTTTCCCAATTATGACGATAATAGTGGGACACAGGATATTATTTTATCTAGGAAGGTAGTATTTTAGGCATATTAGCATACTAGGTTATCTTCTCATCTTATTTGTTGATTGGAGGCTATAAATACTCTTCTAAGATACTTTATTTTTATTGTGTATCATGGAATGAAACTGAGTTGTGCTTATGCAGAATGAATTTCCACTACGACCCCCTCCCCTCAGCCTAAAAAGCCTCCCAAGGCCCTGTTTGTTTTGTGGTTTAATAGAGCCATCCTACTCCTTCCCATTCCTACCCATTTCTTCCCCCCTTTCTTACATCTTTCCACACTTAAAAAAAATCTCACTCCTTCCCACTTTCACCCACTCCTTTCCACTCCTACATATAACTACTATTTTTCATATTTTGAAAACTTTTATAATTTATGTAATTGTATGTACGAATAGTCTGATAACAATTATGAAATGTTTTATTTATTTTTCGGATGTTATTGAAATATTTATTAGTCGTGCTAGAAGTTTTAGATGACGTAACTTTTGTTATATATATTGAAGAAATAATATTTTTTTTTTCTGCACTGTTAAGCAAATGTTAGTTATTTGTGATCAGTAGATATTTGTATGGAGGAGATGCTTAAAGTTTTTTTTTTTTTTGTTTTTTTTTTTTGTGTTGGTAAATGGGTGAAGTTAGGAAATATGTGTTGGTAAATGAGTGAAGTTTGTTTAATTGGTAGAAGTTGGTAGAAGTAGGTTGAAGTAAGTATTTTTTGTGAAGTAGGTTGAACTGAGTTGAAGTTGGTGAAAGTAGGTTGAAGTTGCTTGAAATGGGTTAGATTTTTTTTTTTTGGGTTTGTATGATTGGTGGAAGTTGGTTGAAATGAGTTGAAGTTGGTATTTTTTATTGAAGTTCGTGGAGTTGGTTGAAGTGGGTTGAAGTGGCTGAAGTTGGTTGAAATAGGTTGAATTTTTTTTGTATGATGGGTAGAAGTTGATTAAAATAGTGAAAAGTGAGTTGAAGTTGGTTGATGTTGGTATTTTTTTTATTAAAGTTCGTGGAGTGGGTTGAAATTGGTTGAAGTGGGTTGAGTTTTTTTTTATATCATGGGTAGAAGTTGGTTAAAATAGTGAAAAGTGGATTAAAGTTGATATTTTTTTGTTGAAATTCGTGGAGTGGGTTGAAGTGCGTTGAAGTGGTTTGAATTATTTTTTGTGTAATAGGTAGAACTTAGAATTTGATTAAAATAGTAGGAAGTGGGTTGAAGTTGGTATTTGTTTATTGAAGTTCGTGAAGTGGGTTAAAGTAGGTTGATGTGGGTTGAAGTTGGTTGAGGTTGGTAAATTTGAATTTACCAATGAAAAGAACCTAAACATATGTGTATTTTTTTGGTTGTTCGTATTTGGTTATTATATATGAAAAAAAATACATCTTGTTTTATGAATAATGAAAATTACAATTTCTTTTGGGGTAACAACAACCATGAGACAAAATTTCGTACATCAGTCAACGCAGAAAAATATTTTTTTCAGTCTAAAATTTTTTTTATCGGTAATTACTATTACAAATAAAATATTACATTAAAAAACAAAATGTGTAACTTATATCAACTCTTCTACTTCATTCAACTCCTTCCCTCTCCTTCTCACTCTTTCCCACTCCCACATATAACAAACCACTCTTACCTACTACCACCCACTCTTTCTCCCCCTTTTCCACTCCCACCCATTTCACACCTGCAATTGCCCAACGAAAATAATAGGGCCTAAGGGCCTGTTTCTTTCGTGGGTAAATTGGGTAGTTCAAAAGGGTGAAGTGGGTTGAAGTTGGTTGAGGTGAGTTGAGATAGGTTGAAGTTGGTATTTTTTTTTAGGTGGGTTGAAATAGATTGAAGTAGGTTGAAGTGGGTTGATGTTGGTTGACGTTGGTTGAAGTTGGTATATTTTTTTAGTTTTATTTTTTTTACTTATTTTCATTTATTTTTTATTTTTTTGTTTTTTATGTTTATATTTTTTTATTTTTTTAATTTCGTATTTTATTTTTTAATTTTTTAAATTTATTTTTTCTTTCTTATTTTTTAAGTTTAGTTTTCATTTTTTTGTTTTTTGTTTTTTTTTAATTTTTAATTTTATTTTTGTTTTTTATTTTTTATTTTTTACTTTGTACTATTTATTTTGTTAGTTTTTTATTTTTTATTTTTTATTTTTTGATTTTCTATAATTTTATGTTTTTATGTTTTTGTATTTTTATTTTTCTATTTCTTATTTCTTATTGTTTATTTTTTTTATTTCTTATTTTTTATTTTTTATTTTTTATTTTTCATGTTTTTATATTTTATATTTTATTTTTATTTTTAATTTTTTTATATTTTATATTTTATATTTTATTTTTCATGTTTTTATATTTTATATTTTATATTTTATTTTTCCTTTTTTCTTTTTTTATATTTTATGTTTTTATTTTTTATTTCTAATAAGAAAGAAAAAATAAATTTAAAAAATTAAAAATTAAAAATACGAAATTAAAAAAATTACAAAATAAAAAATATAAACATAAAAAATAAAAATAAAAAAATAAAAAAAAATGAAAAAGTAAAAAAAATAAAATCAAACCAACAAAATAAAACATAAACCATAAAACATAAAAAATAAAAAATAAACACATAAAAAAATACAAATTAAAAAATAAGCAAAAATATTAGGAAATAAAAAATATAAAATAAAAAAGTGTAAAATAAGAAATTTAAAAAATTACAGAATAAAAATTGAAAATTAAAAATAAAAAATAAAAAATAAAAATGAAAAATGAAAAAAATAAAAAATAAAAATAAGAAATAAGAAATAAGACATAAGAAATTAAAAAATTAAAATTAAAAATAAAAATTTAAAAATTTAAAAAAAAATTAAAGATTAAAAACATAAAAAATAAGTAATAAGAAAAAATAAATTTAAAAAAAAAAAATAATAAAAAAAATAAAAATAAAAACAAAAAAATAAAAAAATAGAAAAAAATGAAAATAAAATAAAAAATAGAAAAAAAAATAAAAAAAATAAAAAATAAAAAAGTAAAACCAAAAAAAATTAAAAATGAAAAACGAAAAATGAAAAACTAAAAATTAAAAATAAAAAATAAAAAAAATAAAAAATAGCAAATAAAAAACAAAAATTTCACAAAATTTGGATAACTTCATAAATTATAACACATTAATTATATTCTCATTATTTTAACCAATTTCAACCGACCACATAAAAAATATACCAACTTCGACCAACTTCAACTAACACCAACCCACTTCAACCTAGTTCAACTCATTTCCAAAAAAAATACCAACTTCAACCTATCTTAACCCACCTCAACCTACTTCACCCTTTTACCCACCCAATTTACCCACGAAAGCAATAGGCCCTAAATCTCACATGATACTTTACAAATTATTAAAATTATGAAGGGGGTGGGTTGAAGTTGGTTTTTTTTTTTTTCAAGTGGGTTGAAGTAGGTTGAAGTGGGTAAAAATGGATTGACCCACGAAAAGAACAGGCCCTAAGTTGGGTACTTCTGTTTCCATGATTGATGGACTCCTGGATGGGTTGTCTTGCCAACCCCCAAAAAATGACAGCCATTTCAGCAGTTTTATATGTTCTTTCGCTTCAAGTTGTCTTGGTTTTGTATTGGAACATAGAAGTTGGAATTGTTTGTATCCTGTCTTTTCCTATTTATGAGGAATGCTATTAAATCCAGATTATGTTGAATTCATATATTTCAAGTTTTTGTTGGGACAAAGGCTGAGAGTTTCATATTGATGACATGTGATGTTTATTCTGTTTTTCTTTTTTTGTTTTGGGCTACATAGAAAGTTTACGATAATGTTTCAGTGTGATGATATCTATCCTATTCTTGTGGCATTGAGGATAACATGCTTGGTGCTTAAACGGCAAGTATTGATCTTCAGACTTCAATATATCATTTCCACACTTTGAATGACAATCAGTGCACTGGACATGAGTGCTCTATTTGCCACTCTGTTGGTAGAAAGTTCTCTTCGGCAACTAACAGCATGTAAACACAGTATTTTGTTTGCACTAAACATAAGCTATATAAAGGCTAATACTAAAGGTCATCTACCCAGTAGTCATATTCTAGCTTATATATCCATTTTACAGTTTTTACGTTGCACTCACCTTCCCTTTTCTTAATGTTGCACTATTTGTCTGTTACTTCTCTGCGGTCTCCATTGTCTGTATTCTTACAACTTCTTTGGTCCTTGTTCCTTGTCAAATCCCTCCGGATCCCCTCTTTTTGGTAGTTAAACAACTAGGGGAGGACATTTTTTCCATATGTTAAGTGACGTGTGGAACATTTGCTTTCAACAAGAGAAATTGAGGAATTGCACACATCCCTCTGTTCTCTGAATCGAAGTCATAGCTCTGTTCGGTACGAGTAGCTATTAAGTTAGCTAATGGCCATGAGTGGGCTAGCTTGGTGCTTGCCTAACTGACCGACCACATTTGTGATCTATCCGATGCTTGAGATCAACTAATTAATCAGTTGAAGGTGCCACATATCTTGGTTAAGCTCACTGTTTAAGCCAAGTAGTTTGCCTGGAATGGACCTAGAAATGACATTCCTCGAATAGACCTAGTTCGGCTGTTCGGGTCAAATTCACATGAAGTTTCAATTCCCCTATAATGTCCAAACTTGGACCACTGATGCTGTCCTCCATCCAGTGCCACCGGGACCTCCATCTGTCCCTTGTGCTTGCCTCACCATCCTGATTTCTTCCATGTTTATTGGAGTTGCCATCCTGATTTTGGGCTCTGTCAATGGGGATATTATTGTTCAAAAGTGCTCTACCCTCTTGGCATAAGCTCTGGGAAGAGTCAAAGTGTATAGTAAAGGTTAACTAGTCGAATAATGCCATCCATTGACAAGTGGTTGTAAATCAATCAACATTTTCCTATTTGTTGTGCTCTGACCGATATCTCCAGTTGAACTCTACCTTTTCCTTTTCCCCGTTGGGGGGAGGGGTGGAGGGGGATTAATTCTTGAAGGCAAAAGCACACCAAACAAAACAAAGAAAGTTGACCATCTTGACTGGACTGTGTCATCCACTTCAAAGGCTTGACTCTTGAGTTAGGTAGGCTGGACTAGATTAGCAAAGTTAGGCCTCCTTGCCATTACAAGCAGGAGCTGGGAATTGCCACACACCACCTCTCAAAATGTAGCTAATTCCTTCTGCGAATTGGCTCAGTAAATACCTCTTAGATTTTAAAAATTAGATGTTTGACCGAGTCATGAAAGTAAAGACAAGCTTGAATGGGTTGGCAAACACACACAGTTCTATAATGCAGGGTTGGAAGAAGACACTTAGCTCCATTTACAGTTATTCATGGTGTAGACAGAAACAAAAGGGTTTTGGGGGGGGGGGGGGGACGAGAAGAAGCCAAAAGAAAGAAAGAAAGAAAAAGCGAACTAGCCTAAATGAGCCTTGAATTAGTTGTGCTTGACATCGGTGAGAAGGAAAAAGGATATGTGGATTGCGGCCAGATCAGGTTTTGAGGTTAAATGTCTTTCCTAATGCCTGTCCTGTTCATGATCATCCTATTTTGCCCTCCTATTGGGACTGGAAGTTCCTACTGGGGGTTCCTGCCTCCATTGCCATTGCTTGTTGATTCATATTATTCTATGTTTCTTATGAATAAATTATGCAGAATGATTTCAGCTTTGAGAAGAGGGATTGGATGACTGTTCAACCGAGGGAATTGCCACCTGGGTCGCAATTGGTGGGAAGGATTCTATCATTACTGAATGTTCAATGGTCTAGTACTTTGGCAATGTCTAATTTTCCACCCTTCTCTCTCATTTTGGAATGTTTGTGCAGATAATGGGGTTAAATCCTCCCTTCGGAGTTAAAGCATCACTTGCAAACCAGTTTATTGATAAGGCCCTTCAGTTTAAACCTAAGATCCTTATTCTTATTGTTCCCCCGGAAACGAAAAGGTCAGTTCAGCGCTTTTGCAGTTGGCCTTTGACCACCTTGACCCTCCCGCCACTTTTGATTGCTCCCCCCCGGCCCCGAATTTCTTGTCGGAAGGGTGAGGGGGTATCAAGGAGCAATGTCTCTAGATGGGTGCTGATCAAATTAACCCTTTGTGTAGGTTGGATGAGAAGAAAACACCATATGATTTGATCTGGGAGGATGCTGAGAAACTTTCAGGGAAGGTAAATTCAAGCTTGTGTGACCATTTTGTGTATTTTGTGATTATTTGGTTGCACAATCTCCAAGATTGCCTTCTTCCCTGTGCAGTCATTTTATCTTCCTGGATCAGTCGATGTGAATGAGAAACAAATGGAAGATTGGAATGTAGTAGCTCCAGTTCTCTTTCTCTGGAGCCACCCTGATTGGACTGCTAAACACAATGCAATTGCACGGAAGCATGGTCATCTTCATGGGGAAGGAGGGTGAGTTGAAAACTTGCTGTGGTGTCATTTTGATCATATTCTATTGGGACGGTTTAATTTTATTTTTTCAAATCGAAATCTTATTTGACGTTCAGTTCCTCGCATAAGATGATTAGATAACTAGTATTGTCTGGCCTCCGTCACCTCCCATCCCAAAAAAAAGGGTCCCACTCAAAAAAAAAGGGAAGAAGAAGAAGATGGATGAAATAATGACGGTCGACGCAGCAACAATAATTCTGCTTTTGAGTTTTTGAGATTCCATTCCTTTGATCATACATTCATTTTGTTTTTATTTGTTGCATTATCATGCATCTCAATTTGATCCTTCACTTTTTTTTTTTTTTTTTTTGTGTGCTAGGAATCGTTATGTGGGTTACTATATTTAGGCTTACTTTGAATTGGAGGGAGGGGGAATCAGAAGATATAAACTGGACCAAGGGCCAACAGAGGCTACAGCCCATTGCAAATTCCTTATCAGAGGATCTGATGATGCTGTTTACCTGTATTTCCTAGCAAATTCGCATCAGAGTGCCCAATAATGCTCTTCCCCTTAGTGGCAACAGATGCTTGGCAGTTGAGTTCTTCATTGTTCTGTTTATGTTTTGTTGTTTTTTTTGAAAGGATAAGAAATTTGCAGGTCTTGAGTTCTTCATCGAGTCTTTAAAGGTCGATTCCCACACCAAACATCATGCCAAAATAACACCCTTGAGCCATCCTTCACCTCAAAATGCACTAAAGATTTGAAACGCTCAAAACCTGTTAAGAGAGATTTCCAACAACCAACACCGTGAGAATAAGAGCATTATTGGGCACTCTGATCTTTTTAGAATGACTCGTTTGAAGTATGCCACTGTACAAGAAGTTGTATCTTGGAATGGTGACATTAGCCATTGGAACTTGACTTTTCTGAGGAATCTTAATGATTGGGAAGAGGATACTATTTGTAATTTGTTAGCCGTTCTTGCTGTCAAAGAGGTTCTGTCCCAAGGCAAGGATGAGATTGTGTGGCCACTAAACTCTAAGGGATCCTTTAGCTTCAAGAGTTTTTGTTCCACACATTTTGATTCGTGGGATGGTTGTGATTTTGATGCTAAGTCCATGTGGAAGTTTAGAGCTCCCACAAAAGTATGTTTCTTTGCTTGGGCAGCCACCATAGGCAAGATCCCTACGGATGACATGCTTAAAAGAAGAAATTTTAGAGGTCCAAGTAGATGCTCCATGTGTTTGGAGGAGGAAGAAACTGTAGATCATCTCCGTGTACATTGTCGGTGGGTTTCTTCGCTTTGGGATTTAGCTCTCTCTATGATGGGGATTCGTTGGGTTCAACCTTCTAATGTGAGAGAGGTGGTAGTGGCTTGGAGGAGAAGGATGAAGAAGAGTTAGGTCATTGGAGTTTGGAACATGGTTCTTTTGGCTATTTGGTCGGCTACTCGAAAGGAGAGAAATTGACGTATTTTTGAGGACAAAGTCTTGTCGTTTCAAGATTTTGAGCTCTATTTTTTGAGGTTGTTGTATAGTTGGAGTGTCGGTCTTAGCGGTAACAAAAATTTAAATTTTTTAGGCTTTTCTCGATTGCATTATGGATGAGAGCTTAAGGGCATAATGTTTTTGTATTTGCCCCTTTTGTAAATGGGTGACATCCCCTTGGTGTCCATTTAATATACCTCTTGATTACTTACCAAAAAAAAAGAAAGAAATTTGCTGGTCACCACCCACAAAGTTTCAGAGAACTTGTTGCTTGCCCCTATAAAAGGCAATAGAGTCCCCCCCAATATTAATTTGTTCAACTTCAAACCTTTGTGTAAAAATTGCTAGAAATATATTGGTGAAAGGAGCAATCACTAATTTCAAAGAAATTGAGCATGGGAATCTTAAAAGCACACTTCAATTTTCGTCGAACAACATAACAAACAACAGCTCAACACAACAAATGCCTCATTAAAAGACAATGATTCGTGAAGTCATTCTAATCATGTCCTTAAAGTAATTGCCAATAGCCATGATATCCTCATTTCCCTTAGTATCCACATTATTCCTCAAAACTTGTGGGAAGAACAACCAAAAGCAGGTACCTATCGCAAACCCTACACTCAATGGGCATGAGACTGCCCAATGCACTTTCCATTTCTGGCCCAACGCCCTCTTGACTGTCATCTCCAAAACCACACACTCTGTGCAACATGCGAACTGACACGCATCACATAGTCATGCTTGAGCCCAGAGACTGTAAAAGCAGGCATCAAAGCTCAGCTCATGCATGAGCCCACTGCTGGCCCGTAGAATTTGCAGCCGTTGATTTCACGGGCAAGTATATGGTGCGACTCAGGGCATCCGATATTGTGCGGTTCCACCTCCTACCCCAGAAATCTTGGAGTGATGTAGAGAGGTAGGGCTCATTAGAGGGTGGTTCTAGCTCCAACCCAAGAGTGGGCCCCACTGCTCGGTCACACAACCCAAAAGTAACATCAATGAAGAGGTACATCTGAAAACCAGCAAACTCTTGGTTTTGAGGTACACTGAGTTGAAGAGGGCAAAAAGGAGAGACTTTGGTCCTTACTTTAAGGGCAGTACTCTATGAAATTGGGGATTTTGTCCTTGACTTTGATGGGGAAAGCAGCAAAAAGGATGAATCTGATGAGGGATTTTTGTGGTTCAGTTTCTGACAATTGGCCAGGTGATGAGCCCACTAAGAACTGAAGGGAGCACTCTTGAGAGACAGAGGGAGGATGGTGAAGAGAGAGAGAATGGGGAGGATAGGGAAGAACCCGAATATGCCCTTTGGGATCTTAGAGGCTATGAAGTAGCAGTAAATGAGACATGCAAGTACTACTCCCCAAGCCTTGAAGAAATTATGGGCTTCCTGTGATTCTGTGAAGTCAATGATTTCTGGGTTTTCTGGAGCTTTTGGCTTTTGGCTGAGCTTGTTGATTATGGTTTAATGATTTGGTCTCCAATGTAACTAGTATAAGCAATATTCATTGAAGTAGCTGGTTTTGAGATTAAAGAATTGTAAATAGACTATTTCTTTGTCTTCAAGAAGATAGATTAGTCAGAGGAAATCTGAATCCAAATTGGAGAGTTTGCTTACTGGTTGACTTGCACACTTAGTTTTAAAAAGCGCGAGGCGCATAGGGTCCCAAAGTGTGAGGCGCAAGGCACGAGGCGAAGGCGCACGCATCATGGATGTGAGGCGCACTTCTATGCAAATTTTTTTAAAAGTATTTCATACTTCACAAAGCATATTTTGCAGAAACAAGTTAGATAAATGCATTAAAAATGTGACTAGACATCAATATGACTACTAACACCACAACTAACCTTAAGATATGTTATCTTATCATCGGAGTTCCCCAATGCACATACTCACAGTACAAGTTTAGCTCACCTTGTAACTCCCAAGTAAGGAAAATAAGAAAAAAGGTAAACGCAAGGCTAAGAAAAAGAAGAAAAGGGGGGAAGATATAGCCTCGCATCTTTGAGGTGCACCTCATCACTTCCGAGGCGCTGAGTCGGTAGCCTCATGCCGAGGCGCGCCTAGGCTTGCCTCAGGCGGGTTTTTTTAAACTAAGCTTGCACAAGCGATATAAGCATTAACCTTGCGAACTAATTTCATGGATAGCAATCATAGCGTCCCCATGCAACTTAGCAGCCTTTAGAGGGAGTTGGAAGGAGTGATTTCAACATCTCAGACTATCCAGGGTGAAAGTCATTTTCGATCACTCTTCTTGCCATGTCAGTATACAAAGAAATTTAACTAAATATTCTTGTAATTGAGGGAAGTCAGGGAACACATGGTGAATTGTCAATTTACATGTCCACAAGGAGTTGAATTTAGCTGGACAATTACTAGTGGTTCCTGTGTACACTTACTAGTTCATGTGTACAAAATAATGATTTGGGTTGAACTCTATGATTTCATTTTTGATTTATCTGTTAATTTAGTTTGTCAGTTTTCTTCTTCATGTGTTTCCTTCCTAATATCTTCAAGTAAAAGAATCTTGTGTGATTGTCGCATGTCTATATATGGGAGAGATGGATGTATCATCAGAATGATCACATGATATAATTAGATAAACATTGGAAAAATGGTACTTGAAACAAATACTAATTGGGTAAATGAGAGACATAATATTTGCTTACAGGGGGGATTTGACTCTGTGGGTAGTATTGAGCACTCTGATGCATTGATATCTCTCTAATGATTCATTTAAACTGAGTTTTTGAGGAAAAAAATATTACAGCTTATAAGATGCTTAGGGTTGGAATTAAAATTTTTGAAAATAATAAATACAAGTTGAACTGATCAACACTTATATTTGCAAAAGCTTGCAGCTAAAATTTAAAATAACTTAAAAAAATATACTATAGGAGATGGGATTAATAGCAATCAAATATACAAGCAAGCCTTACAATGCAGGCGGTAGAAAGCTTGCCCGTCTAACAAATGGGCCGCTGTCATTTCATAATAGAGGTCAGTGTCTAAGTTACTCTTCTAATACGTGCTACCACTCTCTTCTCATTAACGTTGGGGATATGAAACAGTATTTCTAACTTGTAATTGGAAAATAAAGGTATAAAAAATTGTTTATATTTAATAATCAATTTATATTTTTAAAAAACTTTTATTAGCTAATTTTTTAACTTCGACCATAAGCAAAAGGTGAACAGTGGAGATCTGATCAAGATATGTGTATGGTTATGATTTGCCCAAGTATCATATCCACCAAAAAATAAAATAAAATAGAATGGCTCTTATACCATGATCTACAGGTTAAACAAGGTTTGAACTGATTTGAAAAGATTCAGAAATAAGTTCCAATATATGCTATAAAGTATAAACATTTATGTTTCTCTCCTCCCATGTCTCTACATCAAGCCATCAAGAATTCATTCTCAGACTATTGTGGTTATCTCCTCTCGTGATATCTATATCAACTATCCATTTTTTTGACTATTATTGTGGATAACATTATTACCCATGCTTAAAAGACATGAGAAGGAGGATACTCGTACCGAATATCTTTCCCATCCAACCAATACCATCCTATGCCATGTATTATTATACAGTGCCAGGTTATACAAAGCAGTAGTTATAAGATTGTACTTGACAGAATAAATGAATAGAAGCGCATCCCCAGTGGTGAGCCGGTTTTTTGGCTCACCAGTGGGGGCCTACATGCCACATTAGCTTATGAGCCAATTTTTTGGCTCACAGTTATCTCGCTCTCCAATGTGAGGCTCACTACTTTGGCTCACCAAATAAAATAATACTTATGGAACCACTCTACAACACATAACTTTCTTTTTAATATATATAAAAAAAGAAATAACCAACTAAAATTAAAAAAAAAAATAAAAATCATGAAAAAGAAGGGGTGAGCCGGCTCACGGCCACGAGCCGGCCCGTGAGCCGCTCGCGGGCTCGGGGAGTGGGCAGCTCGGCCCGCAGTCCCAGACGGGCGAGCCAAATTTTGGCCCCCGCTGGACTTGCTCTAAGGCACTTCAGAAGTGGTAATGCAGCATGGTTGCAAAGAGGGATCAATAGTCGGAGGGGGGTAGTTGGGTCTAACCATCTAATATCAAATATGTGTTGGTGGCTTGGAGAAGGATGAAGAAGAATTGGGTTCATGGAGTTCAAAAGTGGTTCCTTTGGCTATTTGGTGGGTTACTCGGGGGTGGGGGGGGGGGGGAAATCAATGTATTTTTGAGGACAAATCTGTGTTTTTCAAGATTTCAAGCTGTTCTTTTTGAGAGTGTTTTATAGTTGGAGTGTCGTGCTTAATGGTGGAGTTTGCATTTTGTAGATTCTATTATGGATGAGAGCTTTGAGGGCATAATATTTTTGTGTTTGCCCCTTTTGTACATAGGTGATAGACTGACATCCCCTTGGTGTTTTATCAGTTCAACTCTTGATTTCTTATGTCTTTTTTTTTTTAGAAGTTTGACTAGCAGTTTCTGCTCTGCAGCTCTCCACCAACCCCTCCCTCCCCCCACCCAAAAAAACCCAAAAAAAAAAGAAAAGACAAAGGGAGGAAAGAAGATGAAGAAGAAAGCTTGGGCGTATTGAGACTCAATGATGAGACTAGTAATTTGCAGGGCAAATTCTGAAGTATAGGGTGACCAATAGCTCTTTTAAGGGTGGCTTTTATGTGAAGGTTGAATTTGTGCCAAATGATTTATTAGTCATCCTTAGAAGGGCACTCTAATTGGCCTTAGTAGTTACCATAAACATTTAAAACAGCTCGACCCCTAAAAGCATTTGTTTCACCAAATCTTTCCAGCAAGGCACCTCCCTGTTTTTTTCTTTTTCTTTTTACTTGCGCCAATTTATTTGTTGGTTTATTCAACTATTTTGTCGTGGCAATCACAGGAACAAGCTAGTCCATGATTCATCATTCAGGAAAAAGAAGATTGATGACACTACAAAGAAACAGAAGATCAATGATGCTGTAGGGACAGAAGTTGCAGACAGCACTCCACAACTTAGTGTATCTGAACGAGCAAAGCAAACAGCACCAAGTGGGACAACTGAAAATTTCGAGTCCCGATCTGCCCACAACCAAAAAGGAGGAACTCGTGCAAGTGAATCCCAGGGAAATAGCAAAGATAATATGATGGATTCTTCGAGAACCATGAGGCACAGTGAAGAGAAGCAACAGGTAAGGAGGTCTGTTGAGACCGCCCCTGAGCAGAATCGATGGCAATCATCTCCAAGCAATTCTGATCACAGAGGACGACATTCATCATATTCAACAAACCCGCACCATGGAGCTCCCCGTCATTCCCCCATCAATTCAAGGCTTTCCTTGGAAGAAGGCTACTCTTCTATACATCAAGGGGCCCAATCAAATGCAGTGGAAGTGGGAGATCATAGCTATGACCAGGTTGACTCAGCCAGTTATGAAGCTTCTCATGGGAGAGCTCGTCCTGACAGGAACCAAGTTGGTTATTATCATGAGAGGGTTGACAGTTATCGCCAACGAGAACCAGAAACTTATTTGAGTGTGATAGATAGATATACGGTTGATGCACGCCCTCGATCTGGTGAATATGCATCGGCTTACCCGAGAGAACCCGAGTGCCATTCTTTCAACCAGCTGCCTCAAAGTGAGCCTGAACTGAGGTATACTGCAGCATATTCTATGGAATCTTCCTACAGCCGAATGAATTATGTGCCGGCTATGGAACGATATAATCTTAGACTGGATGAGCAGAACAGGGCCAGGCCTGCCAGGGTGGATAATGTTGTTCTGAATGTGACTCACACTGCTGGAGTTAATCCGTACACCTATCAAGCGCCACCACCGACATACCCTGGTGATCATATCCGCTATGGGCCAGTCCCTTTTAGTCGGTACCCCCCTTATAACTGATATAGGGCTAGAATCTACCCTGATCTTCACTGTTTATGCAAAAGCTTTTTGATAGGTTTGGAATTCTAGGTTTGGAATACTTGTGTGAATGTCTTGCAAATGTGATTAAATTTGGATTTCGCTTTTGCTGTCAGCGCCACAACCTGTCGAAAGGTCTCGTTTTTCCTCGTGTTTATGAGCTTCATGTGAACTTTTCTCGTCTTGAAAGGCTTTTCACCGTTAGGAGAAAAGTGTCGTCCTGAATTATTTATCGTATCATGTAAGTTGGAGACTTCAGCATTATGTTCCTTCCAGCCACATTGTACAGGATAGATACGAATCAATGCTAGCTAATTTTGGCTGTTGTTCTTGGAAAATATGGCCCTGTTTACTCATTGTCAGCATCTAGTAGTTCCGCTACTTTAGTACCAAGGACATTAGAATATTCCATTTCAGTAACTTTGCTGTACGGTCGGTCAATTGTGATCGTGCGTGTCAAATTATCAATTTGGTGCCTCTTGGCTGGAATAGTAACACAGTAACACTATTCGGGCTTACTGCTAGAATGGCACGTGTGATGGACCGTGCCAGTGTTCCGGACAGTGCGCTACTTTTGCTGGTTTTCTTTTTTTTTTTTTGGCTCTGAATTTTTTTTTTCTTTTGTTGGCTTAGAAAAAAACTGTGTAGTGCAAAGTGAGTTCCTAATAAATATTTTATTTTTCTTTTGTTGGCTTGGAAAAAATGGTTTATATTTGAATATCCTCAGATCACTTGAAAGCGGGATTTACACTAAGAGGAGCAGTTGTATCCCATTCATTTCCTTGATATTAGCTTGTTTTGTTTTTCGGTTTAAATGAGCTACAAAATACAGTAAACAAAATGACAATACAAAGGGAAGAAAAGTTAAACTTACACCCTAATGTATTTTAGACATCAATTGGAACCACCAACCCCTAATCATTTCGTTGGAAAATTTGGCAATAGCCATAACATCCTCAGTTCCTTTAGTATCAACATTATTCCTCAAAACTTGTGGGAAGAACAACCAATAGCCCGTAGCCGTCACAAACCCAACAGTTAATGGGCCTGATACTGCCCAATGTAATCTCCATTTTGGGCCCAATGCTCTTTTCACCATCATCTCCAAAACCACACACACCCCATGCAACACAAAGAACCACGTGACTTCCCACGTGGGGTTGACACGTGTCACGTAGTAATAGGTCAGCTCATGCATCAGCCCAGAGGCCACAAAAGTAGCCATAACAGCCACGATGGGGGCCCACCTTTTGCCCACAAATTTTGTAGCCATTGACTTCACGGGTAAGTATATGGTGCGACGCAGTGCACCTGATATCATCCGGTTCCATCTCCTACCCCAGAAATCTTGGAGTGATGTTGAGAGATAGGGCTCATCAGACGGTGGATCTAGCTCCAACCCAAGAGTGGCCCCCACCACTCGGTCACATACCCCAAAGGCCACATCAATGAATAGGTACATCAAGCAGCAAAAGACCACCAAACTCTTGGTTTGAAGGTACACCCAATTGAAAAGCGCAAAAAGGAAAGACTTTGACCCCAAATTTAAGGGCAGTACCCTATAAAATTGGGCATTTTTGTCCTGGATTTTGATGGGTAGGGCAGCAAACAGGATGAATCTGATGAGGGATTTTTGTGGGTCAGGCTCTGATAAAGGCCCCTGATTGAAGGAGTACAGGATGAGTTTGAAGTTTGCAAGCCAGGTGATAAACCCACTCAGGAGCAGAGAAGAGAGTGGTCTAGAGAGAGAAAGAGGAAGAATAGTGTAGAGAGAGAAAATGGGTAGGAGAGAGAAAAACCTGAACAAGCCTTTTGGGATCTTGGAGGCTATCAGGTAGCAGTAGACTAGAGATGCAAGTACTATACCCCATGCCTTGAAGAAATTTTGCGCTTCTTGTGTTTCCATGAACTTGGGAATTTCAGAGATTTCTGGATTTTTCTGGGGTTTGGGTCTTGGTTAAGTTGGTTGATTATGGTCTTATTAGAGCAATAGCAGCAGAAGGCACGCGGGTCAAGGGTGGGATCCGTGTGTCACACGCATGTCAAATGTCCTCTAACAATAAGGGGAGAAATAGGAAAACACGCATGGACGAACCTTTAGGCGTTCCTCCATGCAAATTTGGTGAATTTTTTTTTTTGGTTTTTTTTAAGTTAATTTATAATTTTAAAATAATTTAAAAAATAAGTTGTGTGTTATGAGGTGGGTTCATGATAAATATTTTTATTGGATGATTAAAATTGAGTTTCATTTGTTGAAGAAGTGATGAAATGTAAGTTTCAAAATTGTGAAATTTTTACTGAGGTGATATGTCAAAGTTTCAAAAACCAGAACTTTGTTCAGAATGCTCTTAGATGAGATGATCTCTAATGTTATTAATATAATTAAGCAATACTCATTGAATTTGCTAGCTGGCTTCGAGATTTAAAAAAATGCAAAGCAGCTTTTGTTTGTCTTGAAGAACTGCAATTGGTCAGAGATGATCTGAATTTTAAATTCCAGAGTTTTGTTGCTTTTGCATTGTACTTGTTGACCAACACGGATGCCATGAATATCGAACCTTCTGGATGTAGGTCCTGTTTTATTTCGCATTTTTTAAAATTTAACTAAAAATTTACATCTTCTTATATTTTCTTATATCTCCTTATATCTTCTTACATTTTCTTATATCTTCATACATCTTCTTACATCTCATAGATTTTCTATAACATTCATTTATTTTAGTTACCGAAATATGTATATTTTTTAATGATACTACAAATATACAAAATTTATAAATATCTTATGAACACAATATTTACATTTACATAAAAACATAATATAACGATGTAAATTATATTTGAGTTTCGATATAAAATATATATTATTATAGATGACCATACATTTATTTATATTAAACATTATTTACTTAAAATAGAAATTTATTTGAAGAGTTGTATTCAATTTTGTCAAAAAAAATTTGTTTTTTTGGTAATACTTTGCTTATTCGATCAAACTAATATTCATATAAAATATCACCTCAAGTGGACGAAATTTTATTCACCAAATTTATGGGGATTAATATATTTTATTGTTGTGTAATTAACTTAATTAATTATTTATTTTCAATAAGTATATTGTTTTAATATTATTATTTTTCATCCAAAACGTTCATTGTAATACAAATTATACTGTACAACTCTTCTACAATTCAACAACTCCTTGTATCTATCATTGCAACTCCTTACAGCTCTTTACAATTTCTTACATCTTCTTACAACTCCTTACATCTCCTTATATCTTCTTACAGTTTCTTACAGTTCCTTACAGCTTCTTATATCTCCTTACATCTCTTTATATCTATTTATCTATCTATCTAAAATGCGAAATAGAATAAACCCGTAGTTTCATGGATGGTGTTGGTATCCCTATGCAATCTGACAACTTTGAGATAGAGTTGCAAAAAATAGTTGGTTTAAAATAAGATTGATGATGATTCTACTCCTGTATTACAAGAGACATGTGATTTATTTATAGGACGTGGGGTAATGCTATAAGATTTATAAGATTTTAAGGCTATTGGAGATGAGGAGGCTGTGAATGAGAAAATCAAGTATAATTTGATGAGTCGTAAAAAGATTGAGTGTCATTCCGCAATCAAATTGGCAATTGATAAAGTCTAATTCTCTCCAAAAGTGGTGCTAAACGGTCGTAAGTTGGTGGCTGAACTTTTTATTTGCTTCTAGAAGTTTTAGTTGGAATGGTAGGTTATGATAGGTTATATAAAAAACTGGAGATTATGAAGTCTTTACGCTAGCGAGAGTTAGGGAAAGAAGAACTATGGATTTGGTTGACGTAAGGTATATCAAAAATGAAAATGATAAGGCGTTGGCTAAAGAAGCAAAAATAAAGGAGAGATGGTAAATGTACTTTTCCAAACTTCTCAATTGTGAAGTGTTGGAAGATTTTCGGAGTAAGGAACGAGAGACTAGTGAGAAGCAACTTGATCATTGGTTGTGTGAACCTATTAACAAGGATGAGATTAAATAGACCATAAAGAAGATGTCCAACGGGAAGGTAGAGGGACCACACCAAATACCGGTGGAAGTGTAGAAGTATTTGGGTGAAGAGGGATTAAAGTGGCTAACATAGTTTTTCAATATTATTTTTAGGATTGCTAAGATGCTTGAAGAACGTAGGTTTAGTACAGTTATCCCATTGTATAAAAACAAAGGTGATGTTCAAGATTGTAATAATTATAGGGATATAAAGCTTCTTAGTTACACTATAAAGTTATGGAAAAGAGTAAATGAGATAAGGTTGCGGAAGGATATTTTGATAACAGAGAACGAATTTGGTTTTATGGCTGGCAAGTCGACCACATAGGTGATTTATCTCCTTGAAAGGCTTATGAGATTGTAGAGAGATAGACATGTGGATCTCTACATGTTGTTCATAGCCCTGAAAAAAAGGATATGATAGAGTTCCTCGTGAAGTATTATGGAGATTTTTAGAAAAAAAAGGAGTGTTGCATGTGTATATTTGAGTTATTAAAGATATATACGAGGAACGTGGGATGAGTGTTAGGACGTCAGGAGGGGTTACCAGTGACTTCTTCTTTGGTATGGGCTTGTATCAAGGTTCCGATTTAAGCCCTTTTCTTTTCACTTTATTGATAAACTTACGAAAGGGATTCAAGATGAATTACCATGGTGTATGTTATTTGTAGATGATATTCTTCTTGTTGATGAGACCAGAGAGGGATTTACTAATAAGTTGGAGCGATGGAGATATACACCAGAGTCTAGACGTTTTAGAGTAAGTAGATCGAAAACCGAATACTTACTTTTTTGTTTCGGTGGAAGAGAAGAGGAGGGGGAAGTAGTCACCATTGATAGAATGACAATACGAAAGGTTGGGAAGTTTAAATATCTAGGCTCGATTATTCAACAGAAAGAGGATATTAGTGAAGACATTAACCAGCGCATAAAAGTGAGTGACAAAAATGGAAGTATGCTTCAGGTATGCTGAGTGGTAAGAGGATGCTCGTAAGATTAAAAGGCAAAGTATATCGTATAGTAGTTAGACATATTGTGTTGTATGGATCGAAGTGTTGGCCTATAAAAAAACATAGGTTTAAAGGTTGATGGTAGTAGAAATAAGGATAGTTAGATGGATGTGTAGCTATACAAGGGTTAATAGAATTAGGAATGAAGTAATTAGAGACATAGTTAAAGTGAGTACCATCGAGGATAAGATGAGAAAAATTAGACTTTGATGGTTTGGTCATGTGAAGGGAAGGAGTGTGGATGGTCTAGTGAGGAGATGCGAGAGGATTAGTATCCCTGAGCTAGAAGAGGTAGGGAACGACCAAAGAAGAGTTTGGACGAGGTAATTAGAAAGGACTAGAAAGTTTTATGGTTGATGGAGGATATGACTCAGGATAGAAGACTATGGTGGGATAGAATTACGGTTTTGAATCATAGAAAGAGGGCTTCGTAGTTGTCATTTGGTTGTAATAGGGTAGTTCCCCCCCTCATATGTTGTGTTTGTAGGCAGGTATTACATATCTCTGGGAAGATATATTATTTGTCTACCTCTGTTTGTTAAGATATAGTACTTTTCTCTACTTTGTTGTATTTTTGTTTTACTTAGTTACTATCAATTGCTTTATTAGTATTTCTTAGTTTAACCCCTACTGCATATCCTTATTTTTTCTATAGCATGTTTTCACAAAATCCTTTTTCTATAAACTATTTTCACAAAATATTTTTTTATTGGTATCTTAGAATCAGTCTCTTTACAGGTAGTGATGCCCATAGATGTAAGGTTACATATATCTGGATCTCCCCAAATCTTGCAAAAACTGGACCCATACTGAGAAGTAGTGTTGTTGTTACATTGTGTGCTTATAGCAAGTAAGAAGATGAGCATATTGTAATCATCTACTTGGCTTACGATCGTATTGTTTCTTTTCTTAAGCTTTATTGAAGATTTCTAAAGATTAAAAAAAAAGAATAATTGATTTGTTTTTGATATAATCCACTAAATAAAATAGTATTATTTATTTCGGTCTCTAATGAGGATTATCATCCCATGACTAATCATTATAGTTCTTATAAAAATGAAAAAGTATTTCTATACATATGCAATGCATGTGAAATTTCATAAGTTTTAAACTGTAACAATCATCATTAATTCTTAATTGAATATTGTTCTTTTTTTAAAGAGAAAATATTTTATTGGTTGAAGTTTCTTATTTATGCCATAGAATATTATTTTCATTTTCCTATTTTTAGAATGATACTAGTTATGACATTAACATGAGGGACTATCTTGTTTTCTTGAAAAAAGAAAAAAATAAAATTACTAACTATTTTAAAAATTTGTCAGAATGACATGTGCCAGCAATTTTTGACCATTGTAACTAGACCTGCCAATTCGGGCAGGCAGGTAAAATACGGATCGGGTGTATTCGGGTTCGGGTAAAATACGGGTCAAGTGTTTTTCGGGTTCGGGTAAAATACGGGCGGGTGTATTTCCGTTTTACGGGTTTCGGATCAACCCAACGGGTTTAAAGCGTCTTTTTAGTGAATTATTTCTTGTTTTTTCCGAAATCAAAAATTCGGCATATTTATTACTTAAAATTGTCTATATTTAATGAACAAGCATTGGAATTGTAATTTTTTCAAAGAATATAAAAAATATCCAAACTTTTCAACATAATATATGAAATTCATGTGCAGGTGGACAATGAGTAGCGTTTGGATGGGTTGACCCGTATATTGAAATATTAATAATTGGTTGGGTCATTCATGGGTCGGCCCACCTAAATCATGTTAACGAGTTAGAGTGGTTCGACTCGTGAATAGCCCATTTAATAATTTGATGTTTCGTTAATTAACCTAGCATTATCTAATCAGGCATACTTTATTAGTATGTCGATCCAAACACGAACATAAGTTTGTCCATTGCCCAACATTGCATCATATTTGAGGCCAATTAGAAGGAATCCAAATGAAAGAATATTATATATGCGTAAGATATTATAATTATATATTAATTATAAAATCAAAATATTAGATTATTATAGAATAATCTTATTTAAAATGCATAGAGACGTATTCATTTTACCAAGAATATAATAATATGACTCGCACATTTTCAATACTTATCTAATTCTAAATAGTTTTTCTTAATATTAGAGTTGTTTCATGGTCATTTTCTAAAATTGTATCATTTATAAGTTGTATATGGCGTTGTTTTATGGAAAAATATGGGAACCATTGTCTAATTTGCGAACGGATGTGATAATTGTATAACGTCTCTCTAAAAGATTCGTTATAATGAAAAACTATTATTGTTAAGCGGAAGAAATTAAAGAAAATAAAAGGTAAGTACATAATATTCGGGTCGAGCGAGCGGGGTCGGGATTAACCCAAAAATTTATGGGTTTTTCGGGTTTGGTTTATTTCGGGTTCGGGTTGAGAAAATCGTGTTCAAAACCCAAAACTTTCGGTTGGGTTCGGGTCAGGTTTTCAGGTCGGGTCAATTTTTGCCATGTCTAATTGTAGCGAATCTTGTTACCCCTACTTCAAAACAGGGGAAAAGCAGGGAAGACTACTAGTTATCTTCCCATTTATCCATTCTACCATCCTTATTGTGCTAGGTACTACGGTCTAGTTAATGTTTAGTTGGATATAAATAATCTTATAATACAAATAAGTTTATAATTGCATTTTCATTATTTTGTATTGGTGTACTTGTAAGAGCGTATTGCAAATAATAAGCATCTCATAAACATGACTACCATGAATTATGTAATTACGATTGCATTACATTATATATTTATATTCAAGCAAATATCGCACAAATGTTAAGAATAATAATTGATAAAACAAACAAATAAAAAGTACATTGGAATTAGTAATGCAACATTGTAATAAGAGGGATCATAAAATAGACTTACTAGCAAATTTTCGCTCTTCAACTTCCCAATTAAGAGAAGCGTACGTGTATGGTGCAGTGCTCAACAAAGTAATAGAAATTGTTCTACAAGGAAGATAGGATATTATTTCACATCACAAAATCCTATGATTTATGAATCACCTTGTGGGGAGATGAGTAGGGTAGTCAACAAGCCTTTGGGCCTGGGTTTCTCTCCACCCCTCAGGCTGCCAAACTCTATCGGATATTCTTGAGATAGGGGCTCAATAAAAATGAGCTGCGCTTACAAATTCAAAAAAAAAAATCAAATAGTAAAACGAATTTTAGAAGGATACAAAGTGTACAATCCAATGAATAGTTCGTGCAACAAATGAGTAAAAGGAAAAAAAATACAAATAAAGAGTTATTTTTGTTTTCTTCTATTACGTTGTAAAGTGCAGAATAAACAAACAGGTTGCAAAATGACTGGAGGTAGTATCGTCGTCTAATCAATCGGCTTGGACACGTCACCACTAGTGTTTGTCCATTATGTCAAAAATCAACAAAGAAATTATCAACCACACATCTTTATATATTAAATGCTGGAATAGGTGAGTGCTTCAAAATTCAGGATTACACATTTCCTGCTTTTTCATTCACTCCCGCCCAATTGCTTCCGTGCAGGAGTTCAAATTTGAAGGGCCGCCCACTTAATGTGGAGACGTGGAGTAACCAACCAAACAGCAAAAAAAATAAAAAATAAAAAATCAAGTTACAGCTGCCCACACGTTTCGCAGCCAAATCTGTTACCAAAAAAAAAAAATTAATTCACCACTGCAACTCCCACGTTCCAAACCTAAACATCTAATTCGAGTACAACACATCCAAACCTCAAACTCTCTGCAACATATTCATCTCATTCTACAGATACCTAAAACTCACGAGCCATATTCATATCCACCTCTCTGCTGGCCTTCTTGCACCTATTCCATATTGGTGATTATCATCAAAAGGTACTATCTTTTTACATCGTTTAAACAACAATTCTGTAAACATTCTAATTACTGTCAAAATATTCATATTAGTGACTCTTACCAAGACAGACTCGAATTGATAATTGCGTGTTGGGGGAATACTGCATACAATCTTTCCGGTTATACCTGTGATCACAATCATAGTTTATCACAAGGTACCCTCTTCGTACTTATAGATATCTCATTGTTATCATTGTTCAAACGATTGTATCAACATGTTCTGATTTTTGACTTATTATGAGACAGATTGGGATCAATATTTACATGTGGTAATACTAAGAACAATTTGTTCACTTATACACCTCATTCTATCCACAGTCTATCAAATTATTCAGTCAAACATGTTCATAGGTTCTACCCTTATAACAATTTTTGATCAATAATAATTGCATGTTCAGGACACTTGGAACCAGACAAACTCCGCAATCAATTTAAAAACAGAGGTATGACAGTTCCCTTCCCCACCTAACAACACTTTAAATGTGTATATGTCAACATCTTCTTCCTTTCACACCATCTAATGATTGTTCAGACCAAAACAACGACAGCAAACTACCACATTTGTGTAGAGGTACAACTTACAACATCAAGGCAAAACTAATATTGGTTGTGTAAATTCTAGGTATGTATTACCCTCCCCAACACCCAACCATATATGTGTACAAAAATAATTATGCAAATACTGCTCAAAACCTAGCTAAGGCAAATGTAGATGTATAGATTATACATACATACATACATATGAAAATTACTATATAATATATATGTATATATATAAAAATATATATATGT
>JACYFF010031959.1:91269273-91293560 GCA_017589665.1 Selenicereus undatus
TGCTAATACCATTGCAGAACGGACACGTTCCCGTCCGAGACAGTCATTCTCAAATCGATGGGACTTTGGAATGCGAACGGCGACATGTCCAAATTGCAAAGCAATTATGTGGATTGAGGAAAGGGTTAGAAATAGTAGTATCACAAATCCCATATTCAATTTGTGTTGCCGAACTGGACAAGTTAGTCTTCCCTTACTTCCACCAACACCTCAATTCCTTGAATCATTGTTGCCAAACCAACATTTCCTGGACAATATTAGAGTCTATAACTCCATGTTCTCATTTACTTCAATGGGGGGAAGAATTGATAACAGTGTCAATGATGGTAGAAGCCCATATGTTTTCCAGATAAATGGTAGCAACCATCACAAAATTGGGTCCTTGCTCCCTCGATCTGGATTACATCCAGCATCTGCGCAGTTGTACATCTACGACACTAGCAATGAAGTGTCAAACCGAGTGAATGCACTCAGGGTATCTGGTCGTTCTGGCTCTAGATTTGACATTGTGGAAGGGTTGCAACACATGTTGGATTCGGTTAATCCTTATGTCGCTGTGTTCAGAAGAGCCAGAGACATGTTAAGTGACCATGGCGAGGTTCCTGATTTACGAATTCGAATAATACAGGCTAGAAAAGGCCGACAATATATTAGACCCACTGCAGAAGAAGTTGCGAGACTAATAGTTGGGGATGGAACTGAACACTTTGGACCACGAGATGTCATACTCCAAACAAGGGATGGATTCTTACAGAGGATAGATGAGTATCAACCATCCTACATGCCCTTACACTATCCTCTTTTGTTTCCATACGGCACTGATGGATGGAGTGCAGACATCCCACGAATGGCTAACTCCAGTACCTCAAGGTCAACGGTATCAATGAGGGAATTTTATGCATTTCGCATCCAGGACCGACTTGGTGAATCCATGGTTATTAAACAGAGTTGTCGATTGGGCCAACAATTCTACGTAGATGTATGGGCTGCCATTGAGCAATATAGGCTAACATGGTTCGAAAACCACCAAGGTCGCCTGCGGACTGAATTGTACAGTGGCATTCAAGATGCACTAAACGCATGTGACGTTAGCGCAGAATCAATAGGGAGGAGATATATTCTACCATCTTCTTTCACCGGAGGGCCACATTATATGATGCAGCATTATCAGGATGCAATTGCAATTTGTCGCGCGCTGGGGCCTCCTGATTTCTTTGTCACATTCACATGTAATCCAAGATGGCCTGAAATCACTATTGAGCTATTACCTGGTCAACGGTCAGAGGATAGACCCGATCTACTAGCTCGGGTGTTCAAAATTAAGTTACGACAACTGCTCGATGATTTTAAAACAAAAAAAATCTTCGGGACAATCATTGCTGGTGAGTTTCTGGCATTGTCGAACACAGTATTTTACCTTATAAATACTTTCACTGTACTAATTACCTCCACTTTAAATTTTGCAGAAGTATACGTTGTTGAATTTCAGAAGCGTGGCCTTCCCCATGCTCATATTCTCTTAACAGTGGCACCGGAAGATAAGTCCACATGCCCAGAAGATGTCGATAGGCTCATTAGTGCAGAAATCCCTGATCAAGCTACGTACCCTCTAGCATATGACACTGTCACACGATTCATGATACATGGCCCATGTGTTTCATGTTTGGTTGACGAAACATGCTCAAAACATTACCCAAAAAGATTTTGTGATGCAACCACATTTGATGAGCATGGATTCGCTCAATACCGTCGGCGGCGCACTCTCCAACAAGTGGTCATTAATGGACGAGAGATTGATAACGAATGGGTGGTCCCATACAATAGAGAACTATGTGTAAAATATGATGCTCACATCAATGTCGAGCGCGTTGCTGTCCGTAGTGTGATCAAGTACCTGTATAAGTATGTACATAAGGGACATGATCGTGCTACTATTGTCATTGAGGGCAATACGACAGATCGTGGCAATGAGCAATCTCGGCCATGTAGAGAAGGGAATGAAATCTGGGAATATTTGGATTGTCGCTACATATCTGCCGTTGAGTCATGTTGGTGGATTTTTGAGTTCAGCTTGCAGCATCAATACCCTTCTGTGCAAAAACTTCAATACCATTTGCCATGAGAACAATGCGTCGTGTTCAGTGACAATGATGACCTCATTAGCATTGTTAATGAGCCAGAAGCGCATAAAACAATGTTAACAATGTGGTTTGATGCAAATAAGAAGTACCCACACGCTCAACAAACCACGTATCTGAACTTCCCTCTACAGTGGGTATGGAATCATTCTTCTAAAAGTTGGACCGTCCGTAAAAAAGGTTATTCAATTGGTCGACTTCCATTTGCACATCCAAATTGTGGTGAACGATACTATTTGAGATTGCTTCTTACAAAGATATGTGGAGCAACTTCTTATAAGGATATTCGTACCATACGTGGTGTCATACATCCAACATTTAAGTCAACATGCATGTCATTGGGTTTGCTTGATGATGATGGTGAATGGCATGCTGCCTTGACTGAAGCATCAACATGGGCTTCAGGTGTGCAACTACGAAATATGTTTTGCTCCATGTTGATGTTCTCTGAGATTGCTGACCCGGTAAAGCTGTGGGAGACACATTGGGTTCATATAACAGATGACCTGTTACATACCATACGACGCCAGACAAGAATGCTGGATATGAATTTACCATGCACCGAGATCCGGAATCTTGGACTACTTGAGATTGAACGTATCTTGAACAGAAACAGACGATCACTACGTAATTTCCCTCCAATGCCACTCCCTTCCATTGAAGCTGCAGTCCATGCAACTAATCGACTTATTATTGAAGAACTTGATTATGACACAACTATGGAAACATCAAGATTCGAAAGTTTGGAACTCAGATCAGTATCATACGTACAGATCAGTACTCGATACTCATAACAGAGGTGAAGGGGGGTTGTTTTTCATATATGGTAGTGGTGGCACGGGAAAGACATATCTATGGAATACTTTAATCTCCAAGTTCCGATCTGAAAATCACATTGTTCTTGCCGTGGCGTCGTCCGGAATTGCTTCATTACTGCTACCCGGAGGAAAAACAGCCCACTCGGTATTTAAAATACCGTTACAACCTGATCAGACATCTGTTTGTTACTTTGATAAGAGGTCTGAGCGTGCGGATCTCATCCGTGAGACAAGGTTGATTGTATGGGATGAAGCACCAATGATGAATCGCTTAGCGTTTGAAGCCGTTCATCGTCACCTCCAGGACATATGTGATAATCAGAATGCTTTTGGCGGGAAACTGGTCCTTTTTGGGGGAGATTTCAGACAGATACTTCCTGTGATTACACACGGAAGTCGTGAATCAATCGTTGCAGCTACAATCCATCGAGCAATATTCTGGAATGATTGCAGTGTCCTGCACTTGCGTATAAACATGCGGCTGCAACGAATCGATGAACCTAATGAGACCGTGCCCAATGTCGAAGAATTTGCTCGATGGATATTAGAAGTTGGAGATAGTCAAGTGCAAGGAATTGCTATTTCAGATGACGGCGAGCCTAATTGGATTAAGATACCGGAAGAATTCCTAATGCGGAATGAAAGCAACGGTCTGCACAATTTGATCGCATCAATTTATCCTGATTTTGATGCTAACTATGCAGATTGGTCATATCTTCGTGAACGAGGAATTCTTGCACCAACGAATGATGATGTCGATGAAATAAACACAGTCATGTTATCCATGCTTCCTGGAGATGTGAAAAGCTATTTGAGTTGTGACACTATTTCAAACGCCAACGATTGTGGTCCTTTCGGTGATATGGAACCCCCTGAATTATTGCATTCCCTAAAGATCTCTGGGTTGCCAAATCATTGTTTAGATCTTAAAATCGGTGCGCCAGTTATATTATTGAGAAATTTGAATCAGTCAATAGGGTTGTGCAATGGTACTCGATTAATTATCAGTAAGCTGGGTGATAGAGTGATTGAGGGCAAAGTAATAACTGGCTCAAAGGTTGGGGAGACTGTTCTAATACCCAGAATTGATTTAACACCATCAAATCTTCCAGATCTACAGATCAAAAGAAGGCAGTTCCCTCTAAAGTTGGCGTTTGCAATGACAATCAACAAAAGTCAATGGCAAACTTTAAATAGAGTTGGTATATACCTTCCAAGGCCTGTGTTCAGCCATGGTCAACTTTATGTTGCATTGTCACGTGTTTCATCTCCTTCTGGATTAAAAGTACTGATCTGTAATAAGAGGGGAGTTCCAGTAGACGTTACAAAAAATGTTGTCTATAGGGATGTATTGAACAATTTGTAGCTTATAATTATATTGTACAGTTTATTCATTTTGCCTATTATATTATGTTTGTTTGATTATCATATTTTCAATCATAACATTCTGGTGTTATGTACAGTAATATACCTCACTGGATAAATACTTTGTGGTAATTTCTTTATTACCATGTCATACTATATTCTTTTAATTTTTTCAAGATTACAGATATGGCATCTTCAGTACCTACATTTATTCTTATATGCGCCATCAATCCATACAATAGATCTGTAACATTGACAGTTCGCCTCATGCGAGCATTGTCCGTCCGAGTCTATGGGCAACGGACAGTATGGAAAGTTATATTTATGGACTACCAGGTATTGGATTAGTGTGTTCAATAAAGTCATCATCGTATGCATGTATAATGCTTACGTATGCATTTTATTTTTTTATAATGTGATGAGATATTCGGCATCATAGAAGGCAATGCCGATATTACTCGATGGAGGTCTATACTCAGTGCTGGCAAGGTTTATCACATATCCGGACTCTCGGTTGATGTTGCTGCAGATGGCGAACGGAATGTGGTGACCAACCTTTACAAATTGGTTTTCATGCCGCGAACAACACTTATTGGTGTCATTGAAGAATGTCAGGATATTCCCTACCAGCATCGACCTCCTTTCCTGCCATTCATCGATATCCCTCGACGTCTTCGGACACCTGATAATGTTGTTGGTACGTATTGTTCACACAATCAAGTTTCCTATCCAAGTTTATGCATGCATTTCTTCTGTATTATTTACAGCGTTCTCATTCCCTGTTGCTCTATAGACATCATAGGGATGGTAGTAGCTATATATCATCTGGAGAGGACTAGAGATAGAGGCACTGCACGACGGGAATTATTACTTTGTGACATGCAGTACGTATTGTTTTTATATAAAGATTTGTTCATATTGATTGTTATATCTCAATTATATAAAGATTAGTATATATGACACCTTTGTGCAGGATGCATCCATTGAGACTGACTTTATGGGGAGATTTTGCGGAAGTTGAGGGGTCCTATATTCAGCAACATTTGACTGATGAGAATATACTCCTTTCTTCCAGAGTGCACATTAGACATTATGAAGGTAGCTTTACGTCCACATAACTCACTAATTTTCATTATTCTGATTGTATATTTGAGTAATATGTTTTCACTATTGCAATATAATTGTAGGAATATCAGTTTCGACTTTGCCCGTTAGTAGATTACTGATAAACCCATATATTAAAACAACAGAAGACTTTGAAGGATGGTATACGCAACATGTAACATTAATTTAGGTTCTGTAATTCCATACAACTTATATACATCTAACCTCACACGTGTTACTTTCTATATATGCATTAGGTACTCTGGCACTTCAGGTGTGATGAAGCATTTCGATTTCATGCGTTTGAGAACATTACGCATGTGCCATCTAGAGAAACTGTTTGTAGCTAGACAAATTAGATTATATGAATATGCTTCTGCGCCAAATGTAAGCTAAACTTTTATTCATCAAATGTTCCTTATGCTCACATACATTTACTCAGTATCACATAATTATATGTTTGCAGGTTAGATATTTTCGGATTTTTGCATATATTGCTGAAATTCATCCGCTGCTTTACGACGCTTGCACTAATTGCAACAAAAGTGTCAACACTTATATATTCGCGCTTAATGTACCGTACTGCACATGTCGATCCCCGAGTTTGACTCAGAACAGGTTTGCATATATGATTCTCTATTGTCTCATAATAATGTGCTGTACTTTTCCAAATTTATGTGTAAAGTTAGTTTAACCATCCCTTTCTATTTCAAAAATATAGGTTCATATTTAGAGTTGTGTTACAAGATGTTACTGGTTGTAGAGAATTCACAGTTCTTCATGATGATGCTCGAATTCTTTTACATACGACCGCTACACAGTTGGATATGTATGCAGCGCAGGTATTCTTACTGTTGCTGATTATCATGTTCACCCAAATTATTATTCCACTGTTGCCTAACCTGTGTGACTATTATTCACAGCCATATGGTCATCTATCGCTCTATTCGATCATAGATGATTACATCGGAAACCCTTGGGTTTTCGTTATAGAGCCTCCACGCCGGCATGAAGTAGAAGCTCCTGTTGCTCTTATTGTGTCAGCCAATTGGGAGAAAGAAATCCATTACATACGACATACTAATGTTAGGTATACCAGGTATATAATGTGTATGTATAAAATTCTCTTCCATAAATGAAAATCAAATTATCTCTAAATCTTTATTTTTGGTTTAGGTACAAGAGACGAAGGTGGATTCTTCATCACTGACGTCATAACTTAACTTATCATCATCCAATTTAGCGTACTTTGTACCAAGTTCACTACCTAATGTGTTAGACTTTCTTATATAGACTTATTTCACAAAGATATAGTTTTCTATTGTTAATCGTAATGTTTATGCAAGCAGTTACTATATATTTAATTTTTTTTGTTGGGTTTTTTCTTTCTCTTTACTTACTTATAGTATTAATTGTTTCTACGCAAACTATCCATTTATTTTTTTGATAAGATATGTATGAATTATCTATTTAAACATGCTTCGTGCTTTTGCACGGCCCCATACTAGTAATTATAAATAAGAAGATCCCTATATTTATGTGGAAAATCATTGAGGGGAAAAGTCACATGGCCGTAACACAACTGGTGCTCCAATCAACGAAAACTCAAATGGGTTCAACCAACGTCCAGCTCTACATCAAATTAGGGGCAATACAATCATAAGAAATAACCTTCTCAAGACAACCTCCAAATTCATCACTTTGGCCAAAAAAAAAAGGAACTTTCTCATCACTAACAGTGTTCTTTTCTCTTTCTCACTTTTCTCAACAGACTGGGTCAAGTAGATGGAGAATTGTTGGTGGTCAAGTCAAGGTAAATGTGGACACCACTTTGTTGATAACAAGATCAAGTAATTGGCAGAATTTTGAAGAGAAAAAACCTTTGTCTTTCCATTAAATCAGTGGTTGTTATATGTACAAAAGCCTTCCTAAACATACTACTAAACATAGTCCTAAAGACAAGCTAGAAACAATGAATTTCTATCCTGATATAACGAACATTATCTCTCCTAATATTATCAACCCAAAAATAAAAATATACAATGGTAATTCACAATACCCCTCAAGTTGGAGCATGAAGATCACAAATGCGCAACTTGTGGAGTACGAATAAATATTGTTGTTGTCCCAAAGCCTTGCTAAAAATATCCGCTAGTTGCTCATTAGTCGGAACAAAATTGGGACGAATATCCCCTTTGACAATTGCATCACGAACAAAGTGACAATCTACTTCAATGTGCTTGGTGCATTCATGAAAATCTTGGTTTTGAGATATATGTAAATTGCCTAAAGTCCCTATCATATGGTTCGTTGCGTCGGTGTCTATGATCCATGACAATTGCTTACCAGTCATCTTCTCGGGGTTGGAATTTTTTAATTTAACTGTTTAGCAAAGTTAGTAGTGCATATAACTGATCAGTACTCAGTCCAAGTGAGCCCACGTCATTTCCTTTTGAGACACTTGCCAGCTTGTGCTTCTAGGACAACGCCACGTCCACGTCTAACTCCTGTTTTGTTCGCTGCTGTGAGGGATGTTGTCCCCTACTACGTCCTCCATTTTTCCGTCATCACGTGGTTTGTTACCCCACTAGTCGGGTACCCGATGAGTGCAGCGTAAGAATTAGCCTCATGTCCACTATGCTTGGAATGAGAATAGACCATTGATTTGTGTTTTCCGTCCAATTGACTATGAACAACAAATGCCATCACTTCTTAATTGGTAGCGTGTCTTGTGCTGAAATATTGGAACAAACTATGTTGTATGCTGTTTCATCTAACCGCATAAGAAAAGTATGCAACCTCTCCTCTTCTCGTTTCTTTTCAAGCACTGATCCCAAATTGCACTTGCACTTCCCGCATTTACACGTTGGCATCTGATTGTAGTTCGCTAATTCATCCCATAGTTGTTTGAGTCTGCCATAATAATTGACTATACTCTTCCCTTTTTGCTTGCACTATGTGACTTCTGATTTGATTTGTTGAATTTATGGGCCATTGACCATTGAGAATCGGCCTCGTGTGTCATCCCACAAGGCATGTGGTACCTCGACATGCGCGATTGTTGAGCGGAGTGCAGGCTCAATACAATTTCGAGTCCAAGATACCAATAAAGAATTGACGGTCCACCAATCTTCAATGTCTATCGAGTCATCAACAAATTTTGTAATCTTCCCATCGACAAAGCCAAATTTCTTTTGTGCTCTCAAAGCCATGCGCACAGAACATGCCTATTCATCATAATTTTTGCCCTTCAACTGGACTTGAGTAATCAACAATCCAAGATTATAAAGTGTGTTATGTCATAAGGTGAGATAGTTTTTCGTTGAGAGGTTCCGCTAGTCGAGTTCAGTGATTTAGTCATGATTTTATTTTTTTCACCTTGTATGGCTATGATGCCATAACATGATCAAGTAATTGACATAATTTTGGAGAGAGAAGACATCTACCTTTCCATTAAATTAGTGGTTGCTATATATACACAAGCCTTCCTGAACATACTAAGAAACATACGCCTAAAGACAAGCTAGAAACAATGAATTTCCATCCTAATATAACAAAGAATATCTCTCCGAATATTATCTACCCAAAATACAATATTATCCACCCAGAAATAAAAATATACAATCATAACTCAGAATAGTTGAAATTGGGGAATGTGATTTGGGCTTTTTGCAAGGAATAACTAGGGCCATATAATGGCATTTGGTGTGAGGAAAATTGAAGGGCACTGGATATCAGAAATGGCTGAGATGATGACTTTAATATTTGGGATGGAGAGAGCCAAAGTTTGTGGTCTCTGAGACACTATTATGGAGTCAGATTTTTGGAATTCTCTAAACAAGATAAGAAATAAATCATTCTCAATACAAGTTCCAGTTTTTGAAACCCAAATCTACCACATTTGTAAAAGTTTCAGTTTTTTGAAACTTCCATTTTATTACTTCTTCAACCAATGAAACTTCAACTTGGAACTCTAAATTAAATATTTTTCATTGAGCCCTAGTTACTTATATTCCTTTAATTTTTTATTTGTATTTTATGTTTATAACTTGTAAATATATTTTTTATTTTTCGAATAATAGAATATTTTTTTCCTTAAGTTGAAAAATATTTTTTTGAGAGACCTGAAAAATGTTTAAATTATATTTAAACTCTTGGATAATTGATTACTTTACTTTTGGAATGAAATTTTCATAATTAGAGTCAACTATTTGTGTAAAAAAAAATTCCCCCCCCCCCCAAAAAATTAAAATAGGACCAGAATAGCCGTTGGGTCTGGTCCAGACAAGCTTATTATGGTGAGGCCCAAAAATAGAGCCTAATGGAGACTTCCCCAATAGCTAGATCTGACCCAACAAATTTTTCTCTTTTTTCCCATAAACAATGTTAGAGTAATGGTAATGGCAACAAGGCTTTCAAGCCTTCCTTCCTTTTTCTCTCTCTTACAATTGTCCTACATGGAACTTTTGGGGGATGTTTTGAGGGATTTATATATTCCATTTTCGTTACTCTTGTTGAATAACTCAAGACTATGGTTTATGGGGTTGAGGGTGTCTTGGGCGACCGCACGCACGCGCCGTAGCCGCCCGTCGGTCTGGTTCGGGTGGGGCTGGGCGCGGGTTGTGGCCCTATCTTATCTTTGTGGAAGAAATCTATTTAATACTTTTTCGTAACAGATTATGTTGATCTTTCATAAATCACCCTCTCCTTAATGTGGTCTTCCTGATTTTTCTCCTTTGCCTTGAATGCTGCCTGATTCTTGCCTGGTCTTCTGCCATTTTCTACGCCATATTAATGGCTCTTCAACATCTATGTTTTCTCCTATTAATAGAGAGCTTGGCAGCATAGCTTGATCATCAGTTCATACACTTCTCTCCTTCCCTCTCCTTCTCTGACTTTTCTGGGCACTCTTACTGCATACTCCAAGCTCTTGGCCGCGAAGTGCACGCGTCCAAGGGTAGTGAGTTAACCTTGGGGAGCGACCGGCTGTAGCGATTTGCACCGTAGTCGAGCCGTAATCACTTTCAAGGCAATGGTTCATCCACGACTCAATTTGTTCCGTTGTTTTTCCAGCCATTGTTCATACTATTCTTCTAACAAATAAAACGCATCGTTAGCTTTTACATGCTCCTGCAAAACACTGCATTTAAGCTGTAGATAAGGCAAAAAAAAACTGCATCAAAACTGCCACACGTTTCGATATGCGCTCCTCAAGGCCTTGCAAGCCCCGCTGGAAAACAACCTGGTGGAACGCGGGCTCTACCCATGACGCGCATTCTACAGGCTGCGAATGCTCTAAGAATATGGTGGTTTTCTCTCATATTGAAGATGTTCTTAGTAATCATGTTGTCAACTTTGACAATTCTATTTTTTTTTTCTCATGTTAAATACAAGACAATCAAGTCGCCGATTGTGTGACTGAGTTGCAAACTCAAAATTGGGGATATAGTATGGTTAAAAAGAGCACTAGAACAATTGATGATCTTGCATTTAAAAACGTTTACTTAATGAAAGAATGAACTTGAGATCTTTTCTGTCTTAAAAAAATTATAAAACATCCTTTGTTTTTCAACAACTATCTCGTTTGATAAAAGAATATTTTTTAACTCTATTTATCCCCATAAAAATGGCTCCCTAAGGGAAACCATTTACAAAAAGACAAGTGAGCCTATTTCAAGTAACTCAATCCCACTTTAAAAGCATAAACACACCTACACAACAATGTTGGCAAATAACTTGGATCCAAATATTAAGCAAGTCCTCTTCTTTTATTTAGGAGGAAAGTACCCAACCCTACATTGTGTGCTCACCGAGTCAGTATAACTACAATGCCAAACTCAAGAATTTTAAACAAGATGCCTCTTTCCATCTCATTGGGCAATAGTCCTTATAAAATTTTACACGTATTTAAAAAATGCAATGGTTTATAGTAAGGTTTTAAATTGTTGTTGGAATGCTTGACCATCCCCAAAAGAGGCAACACTTATATCAAAAATTTGCATCTGTAGATAAGGTGATGTGGCGTATTTTAAGGAAGGATTTTTTTTTGAAGGGATCTTGAAAATAGGGTGGATTTTATAGAAAATTTAAAATAATTGTCATGAATGATAATGAATCTATGAACCTAGGACTACTATATACTAATTTGTACAAAAGAAAGTTTTTGTTTGTTTGTTGGGAGCGGGGTGCGGGTCAGGTAATCTCTATAGAAGCTTTTTAGTACCATTCTAAGTATACCAACAAATGGACGTCAAATCTACACTGATATGATGTGACACAACTAGATGAAAAATATCTGCATGAAAGTAGAAGGATTTGAAAGATGACCTGCTGCTATTTTCAAGAGGTGAGTTGTCTTTTGTCCAAACTCTTTGGAGATACTTTCTTAAATTTAGCAGTATGTCTGGGCTGATTGCTAGTAAGGAAAAATCAGAGTTGTACTTTGGGGGAGTTGAGCCGGCAGTTCAGAAGAAAATTGTTGCGTGTACTGGATTCACCCATGGGACTTTTTCCTTCAGATAGTTGGGACTTCCTCCCTCTACCAAGTCTTTAACCCATCACCTTTGTCAGCCACTAATTGATAAACTCAAGCACATCTTGTGCTCATGGGCTTGGAACTTCATAGTTGGGATACTCATAACTGGCTGCTACATTGCCAGTATAGCCTAGCATGGGATACTCCTCTTGTGTCACTGAGCCCAAGATGTTTTGGTGGCGTGCAGTTTGGAAATCCTGGGCTTGGAACCAACATAAAGTCATGCTTTGACTTGCTGCTAGGGACTGTCTGGGTACAGGAGATCTGCTGAGGTAGCGAGACATTCCTACATAGAATACCTGTGTCTTTTGCCTTGTGGACGGTGTCGATTCCTGTAAGCACTTATTCTTCCAGTGTCCGTTCTCAGTAGAAGTTTGGAATCAAATTCTGGATTGGTCAGGTGAACCCCGAAGGACTTGGACTTTTGCTTATAAGCTTAAGTGGTATGCCTCTAAACGCTTTGGTTCTTCGCATACCAGCAAGTGGAGAAGGTCTGTGTTTGCTTGTGCTTTGCATGAGATTTGGCTAGAACGCAATTAGAGGAGATTTACTAACCAAGGTAGGACTTGTCATATGATAGTACATAACATCCAATATGTGTCGTGTGTACGAGCTAGGGACTTTCATGTTATTTGATCTACAAGCTTGTACCTCTTTCTTCCTTTGGGATTATTAATGATAATTATTTACCTTTTCCCAAAAAAAATAAATTAAAATGAACCAATCAAATTAAGTCAACGTATGTTTGGCGTACGTTTTGAATGCAAAAGAAATTTTTTGTCATGTTTTATTTTGTACGAGGAAGTTGTCATCATGTCATCTCATATTTGTCTTGACTCATGTCTATAAGAATTATCTTTTTCAAAAAAAATAAAAATAAAATTAGATGTCTATATAACTTTCTGTAACCCCTTTTGAATTAAGAAAATACTCCATACATATATTCCTGTTCCCCCCCGTAAACCGAAAGTGTCATTCTCGCGCTGAGATTCCGAGTCAAGATAGGTATCGATTTCTGTAATTCCATTTAATACGCAGATTATGCAATCATGTTTATTCATTGTTTTCTTGTGCAGATTATTATCAATCATGATTTTTAATGGAAGTAATTCGATGATGCAACTGTCAAATTCATTACGACTTGTAAGCTTTTTGCTTCAATTTTGTTGATTCTGTATCGGGGATTGGTCTCTTTTACTATTATTTGTTTAATTAATCAAGGTTTCTGATGATCATTGATTATTATTCTTGCCTGATTGTTACCCAGTTATGATAGTCTTTTCCTATTATATTTAATCAAGGCTTTGCCGCCTTAATTGCAAGATAGAACTTCATCTGATCGATTTGACGCCAAGTAATTTTGGCGGAGAGTCAATCTACCAATTATGGGTTTGTTAGACCCTATGAAGAGATCAGGTGTAGAACTTGAATGTGGATTTCAATTTGAACTTGTGGGTATTTGTTTTTTTGCCATTGGTATAGATCAGGGTTTGTGTTCTTTAACATGGGTTTTGGCTTTCTGTGGACTTTTTCCTGCTGTTTCCTTAGCAAAATCAGACATTTTTGGGGGCCTGTAGGGGGCTTCATGTAAAGATAGTACATAGTTTGAATTGTACTTTATGTTACACTGCCTTTTTTTACAATTTTATCTGTATTTATTTGTTGCTGGTATAATTTAGGGGCATTAAGGTTTTGCTTAATTGACCTTGACTTGCATGGTGGTTTGCTCACATAGTTGGGAATGGAGGTTGAGGCTCACAGTGGTGATCAGCAGAAGTGGACAACCTTAGTTCACAATGGTTTCATCTTTCCTCCTCCCTACAAGCCTCATGGGGTTAAGATTTTGTATGATGGTGAACCAGTTGATCTATCCCCTGACCAGGAAGAGGTGGGTCATATATATATTCTTATTTTTCCGTTGATTTTTCTTTTGAGTGATTTTCAACAAGAAGACGACAGACCATCACCACTCAATGTGGGTGCTGTCTAAGCGGGTTTGGAGATATCTAGTTGTAGGCAGCTTTACCAGTTTACTCTGCAAGTAGTTTGCATTCCCTCTTTCCCTTCCCTTTGTGGTCCTTATTGTCTATTAATTGGCTATTCAGCTTGCTTTCATCGCTCGTGAGTGATGACTTGTTTCTTGCTTTTCCCATGCTAATATTTTTCACAGGTTGCTACGTTGTATGCAATGATGCTGGAGACAGATTACGTAACGAAGGAAATATTTAATAAGAACTTCTTTAATGATTGGAAGAAACTTCTTGGGAGGAACCATGTTATCCAGGACTTCAGTAAGTGTGATTTTAGACCAATATACAAGTGGCATCTAGCAGAGAAGGAAAGAAAGAAACAAATGAGCTTGGAGGTAAGAATTACAATAATGATTTTATTTTCACAATAGTATGTCATAAAACTGAATCATGCGTGTATTTTGCATTCACTTAGCATCTTCGAATCAGATTAAGGGCTAGCTGTTATATACATTTGTTTATTATGTCTGCCATGAAATACCTTTCTGCTGTTCCGATTCTGCACTTCCTAGGAGATACAGCTGATTGCTTGATTGATCTGGTGATTACATGATAAGAAAATAACAGCATCAGTTTGGCTACTTCTGACGGTCTGCATGTCGATTTGAAGATGCTTATAATAATTTATGGTTATCTTTTTTTGTGCTTCTGTAGAAGCTAAGTAAGATCTGTCCTTTCATTTGGCCAATATATAGTTTCAGGGCCATACTTTTAAGTCTTCAGATTTCTCTCAGTAAGTTGTCATCAACATATAGATGCCCTTATTTCAGCAGTTGTACCCATATCGTTTGTCCTACACCAAAATGTCATATTAATCTCTGCCTGCCGTTTGTTCAATCTTTTTATGTCTCCATGATCATGAAAGCACTTCTGTGCTCAGCGGAATCATTTCAATTCATGTTCATGTGATGTATTTGGCAAATTGCCGAACAGAATCCCTAGATATTCAGTGATGATGACATGGATCTTCATAAGATTTTCATTCTTACAGGAGAAGATGGCACTGAGAGAAGAGAAACTGAAGCACGAAGACAAGTATATGTGGGCTATCATCGATGGTGTCAAATTGAAGGTTGTGTTCCTTTTGGCCATCTATATTTCTAAATAATTAATGGACTTCTGCATATTATTAGATTATATTCATGCGGCCTAATGTCTGCATGCTCGTTCAAGAGCTACTGTGTTTACCGTTTTTAAGATTGTACTTTTTCTCTTATAATGTATGAGGAGAATAATACTCTCTGTTACTCAATGATTTGAAGCATGAATTTTTTCCCATTCACCTCAAAGTTAGCCTGGGAGTCTTTGAACTGATCTACTGATGTTTGTACCAATAGGAATAACTTCATCTTAGCAATGTATTTGCTAGCTTGGTATATCATTTGAACAATCTTTGCTGTTGCACTCCTGCTGTTTAATGGTTGTTTTGGGCAACTTTGCTTTTATACTGCTCTTAAATAGTAGCAACAAAATACCCTTAGTGAAGGATGGATCTGACAAAAGAAACGTGACATGCAAATTTCACTTTTCGGTCTTTTTCTAGTTTGGAATCTACTAATTCTCAATAATAGCTTAGCAGCTTGCCCCACGAGGGGGGCGGTTATTATTATGGCTGCCTACATCTAGATTTCATTAGACCTTGCTTTGATGAGATCTACATTAGACGGGTAGCCACTTGGAAAAATATATGAAAGTTTATATTCTTATCGGTTTTATCAATTGTCTACTGTGTGCACTTATATAGTAATTGTGTAGGCATATGAATATTCAAAAGCACATGACATTTGGACTTTGTCTTTTTATACAAGCACGGTCTAGATTTTCACAGCTTTCTGTTTTTTTTTGGGGGCAGGTGCACAACTTTAGAGTTGAGCCTCCTGGGTTGGTTAGAGGCCGTGGCGAGCATCGTAAGGTTTGTAATGTTTTTACTTGGTATTTCAGATGATGCTATTAATAAGCTATGATACCCGAATTCTCCATTTTAACCCGCCGTACCCATGTCGGACACGACACTCTACGGATAGAATATGGGATATATACGTGTTGGACCCTTCTCCAAACACTAAAGCAGTAGGGCCGGGTGAAAAAAAATTAGGAAGATGTGGTCTTTTTCTTTCTTCGTTTATTATTATTTTAATCGATCTTTAATGTTTAACTGTTTAGCAAATTGACAACTTCGTAACTATTGAAATACTCTAAGAAGATTAACTTGAAATTGCAACTTTCATATGTAAAATTATGAGTCTTCAAATCCGTGTCCAAATTTTGGATATGTCCCATATCCTAAAGTTAGTGTTTTGACGAGTCAGAGACTCAGATCTGTACCCGTGTCTAACATCCAATACCCGAGTCCATGAAACACAGTTAATAAGTTGATTTTCATGGCGCAGATGGGTAAACTGAGAAGGCGTATTTATCCGAGTGAGGTGACAATAAACATAGGCAAGGATGCTCCAATTCCAGCATGTCCTGTCCCTGGTCAAAGGTGTGCTTGTTTCATCATGTTTTTATTTTCCAGTGAATGAATAAGTGGCCATAAGGCAACTAGAGTATGTATATTGAACATGTTTCAAATTTTTATGTGCTTATTCAAGATTTCTCATCTTTCTTAACAGGTGGAAAAAAGTGATACATGATAACACAATCACCTGGTTGGGATGTTGGATTGATCCTATAAACTGCAAAGTGTTCAAGTACTGTTTTCTTGACAGTGGAAGGCACTTAAAAAGGAAAAGATAAGAGACAAGGAACATTTTGAGAGTATTTCTATGTATTAGTTTTAGATAAAAGGTTCCTAATTAGACAAGTATAAGTAAGACTGGCAATTTCAAAGATTTTTGATTTTTGAGTTTGGTTTGATTGGAGTTGGACATGGCTTTTCGTCCTGTTTGACAAACAGTTGTTAGCTATTTGTATTAGCTATTAGCTGTTAGCAGTTTGAGTTAGCTGTTTGAATTAGTTGGTTGTTGAAAAACTATTTGGTAAAATTAGTTATTTTTTATAAAGTTCTGAAACAAAAGGTTAATTCTTAAAAAACTATTCCAAAAAGCTCATAAAATTAGCCTTTTCAAATTAGCTATTTGGACCCAAAAAGCTCTTCTAAAAAGCTTTTCCATCAAACGCTCAAATGGGCCAAATTAGATTTTTTACTTTGTCAAACAGTTAATCTTAATCAAAAAAGCTCTTTCGGTCAAAAAATTCTTCAAAAAGCTGTCTATCAACACCCCTTCATGAGTGTTTCTAATCATTATAAGCAACAATGATTGAATTAACCTTGCAAACTGTTTTAATGGATGGTAAACCTATGCAATTTAACAACTTTCAAAGAAACTTAGAGAGCACTGGTTTAATGGATGGTAGACCCCAAATGGTACTAATATCTAGAAAATAAACGAGGCTAAGAGGCCTCTACAATGTTGGCAAATAACTCTTTCACGTAAAATTATCTTGATATCTAATTAAAAACATTACTTTATTGAAATTTGAAGCGAAATATATAATTGCATTGAGTCATAACCCTTTGTAACTGTTGGGAGTTAGGACTTTTGGAACGTACCAAGTCTCAAGATGATCGATATGAAGTATCAAGTATCAACTATGATGCTTACATTATGGGGGTTTTTTTTAATTATTATTTAAGATCAGCCTTCTAAGAGCAACAACGATGCATGCCCGGAGTTCGAGCTTGAGGGGTCCGCATGTCATGTTTGTTGCTGCAATGCACAAAACGGCACTCGGGTTGGAATGGACTACCGTTCCATCCTGAGTTCTATATTTTTTTTTTGTTTTTTATGACTTTTTATTTTTTTTCCTTAAAAATATTGTTTGAAGGGCTAAAAAATAGGTTATATGTTATTAGTGAGTTCATGATAAATATTTTATTTGGTGCTTCAAATTGGAGTTCTATATGTTGAAAAACTAAACAAATGTAAGTTATAAAACATAAAATTTTTAATAATATGAAAAAGTGGAGTTTCAAAATTTAATACTCAAATTGAAATGTTCTATATCAAGATATCTAATCTCCTATCAAAAGAGAAAAATTCTAAAGCATAATTAATCCACCAACAACTCCTTGCATAAAGAAGGAAAAATTCTATCCCAAAATTGAACCTAGAAGGGTGGCAGTAAAGACGCTAATTGTACAAGCCAAGGGGCCATTATGGCTACTCAGAGCAAATTCAGAGGTGAGCTAATTTTTTGACTCACCGGTGGGGATCTACCACTACCACATCAACTCTCTATTTAATTTTTTGTCTCACAATCTTCATTTTCTCTAGTGAAAGGCTTACCACTTTGGCTCACCAAATAAGATAATACTTATGGACCAACTCCATAACACACAACTTTATTTTTAAAATAAAAAAAATTAATCAAAAAATATTAAAAAAACAAAAAGCAAACCTACTCTACTCGTGAGGCAGCTCCCATCCATGAGTCTCCTCACGAGGCTTCTGCTACAAGCCCACCGTTGGAAATCTCCCTCACCCCTTTCTCTCTACTCCAATTTGCCTCATGGGGCAACTAGTGGAAATGCTTTCATCCTCGTGCCGTGCATGAATTGATAAAATGTTCTCTATTTGGCACATGTCAAATCTAGACGTTTTAGCTCATGAACGTGGCTATGTATTTCACATGACTATATCAGCCTTGCGTAACTACAAAGGTTGCTTTCATGTGGGCCATGTGGTGAATGTTTTCGAGTTGGACTTAAGGTGGCTCGAATCCCTATGACTTGTTGCGTTTTGTGTGTGTTTTAAAAGTACAGAATTTTGGATTTAAATAATCTCTATGTAAATTGATCTCTTGATAAGTATTCATATTTTAAAAATACACATTAGTAGTCTGTATTTTACTCTATTTAATTTCAATATATCACAATTGAATGAAGGTTACTTCAACCCGATGGCATAGTAAAGTAGCAGATGTGCAATCCTCTGTGGCTGTACAATTAGTAAAGTATGCTTTTTTCTTTTACATGTTCGCAATTTGTGAGTTAGAAAATTTTAAAACATTTCTCTCCCTCTCTTTCCTCCCTTAAATGAAAATTTCCTAATTTTTTTTAACAACAAAATAAATGTGTGTATATTACTTTAAAATATGAGAAACTTATATTTTAAAATTTGTATAAAATGAAAAAAAGCCCTAAATTAAGTCAATCTCTCACACAGTCTTACCACACCGTCCCCCAACCCCAACTTAGAGCACAGCCTTACCACACCATTGCTGCCGTTAGCACGCTACAGAAGCTCGCTGCCGAAAACATATTTGGTGTCGAAAAAATAAATTTTTTCCCCTTGTGTTGACCCCTTAATTTTACTTGCTTCCCTCATAGGGTCCCCCCCCCCCCCCCAAACTGCTTTGCCACATTTTGATCCGTCGATCCCGCCAGAGTGTGATCGATCCATGGCTAGAACAAAGTCACTGGTGGAAGGCGAAGATGTCAGATCGCGAATAAAGGAATCAAGCAAAATCGAGGTGGTCGGTATTTGCTCAATCTCCGGCGAACTCAAAAATCTGTTGATTTCGTAGCCGGCTATGGTGGTCAGTGGCAGTTGCTGGTAGCGAGCGATCAGCAATTGTAGTTTTCTAGCGATCAACGAGTACCTTGGTTAGAGTTTGGTGCTCTAGTTGTGGCCACCATCATGCGTGGAGCATTTGTTGTCGACGAACATGGTGCTCTGGGTAGGACTTGCTCAACTCTGGACATGGGTGGGGAGAGATGGTGGACTTGAGCAATGGTGAATGACGTGTCACAATGCTATTGGTTGGATTAAAAATTGATGGTGTAGATCTAAAGTCGCTAGTTTGTCTCTGGCGTGCGTGTACTTATTTTATTATTATAAAAAAAACTTACAAATTTTTTCATTTAAGGCAGGGAAGAGAGGTAGAGAAATATTTTTAAAATTTTTAGCTTGCAAAATTGTTGACATATAAAAAATAATCAATTTACTATAAACATTTTTGTAATTTTTCAATTATTTATGGTATTTTTTGCAATCTGAATAAATATATAATTTTTTATTGCTTTATAATTTTTTTCTAATTACATGATTTTTTCATATTATATATAAATTTTTAAGAACACTTTATATAATTTTATTACATTTTATATACTTTTTCTTTATAGAAAAATTAGAAAATTTTCATTTAAGGGAGGATAGAGAGCGAGATAAATGCTTTAAAAATTTTTAGCTCACAAATTTGTTTGACATTTAAAAGAAAAAAGCATTGATTTACTAATAGTACAACTACATAGGATTGCACAGCCATCACATCATTCCGTCATTGAGTTGAAGTGATTGGAACTCGGTGGTGATATATTTAAATTAAATAGAGTAAAAGCACAGACTATTGACGTGTATTTTTAAAGTAGGAATTATTACCAACAGACCAATCAAAGTAGAAATTATTTAAAAATCCAAAATCTTTAAAAATAATTGTTTTATAATTAGTGCCCGTTTCTATGAACTGGGAATTGTTTTATTGTATATGAAAAACAGAAGTCAACAAAGACGAAATTAGAACATATATTTTTGTAATAATTTTTAAAAAAGTTGGTCAACAAGGATCTAGATTGATGTAATGGACGATGAATCGATGATATATATCTTGTTACAAAATGCTTTTAACGTGCTGTATTTTAGTTAAGATTAATAAGTTATGTGATTTAAAATTGTCAAATTTTTAATAATTGCACCTAGTTATGACTTATGAAGTCATGAAGCTTTAATAATTAATATTCACTAGCTACGTCAACAAGTACAAATGACATCAGAATCAAATCAACCCTTTTGGTGAGGACATATTATAGGTATAATTTTATAATAGTGAACATTTAAGCAATTTATAATAAATCATACCTTTTTTTTTAATTTAATGCATGATAAGGTCACTTTTAAGCCAAGACAAAAAGCATCTTATAACAAGACATATATCATTTCGTCAATGTAATACAAATGTTTAAATCTCACAATCATATAGTCATGTTCATTAGTATTATACAATTTAAGATTGTCAATAAATATCCTTTCAATGTTAACACTTTACCTCTAGGATTCTATTACAAGACACTTTCGCACCATTCACAAAAGTTATGTTTAATGTGCTTCCAATAAATCGAAACCAAAAGATCATAATACACCTTAAGAAAATTACTTCCAATAATTAATTTAAATAGATTAAAATCATATACATTATATTCTTGAGAGTAGTTTCAGCAGTCATTTGACAATTTTTGTCTATGTATATTTTCCATATATAAAGGTTGTAATTTACATGTATTTATATGACTTTTAAGAGTACATACTCTAAGAAATATAATATAAAAATTGATGTTTGATATTTGGGGGGAGGGGGGTTGGGGGTGTGGGAGGCCGAGAGCCAAAGGAACTTATTAAAGCACTTGCATTGGTGATCCATATTTTTGGATCACAAGTAGAGGCCTACATCTTCTACATCATCCTACGGTTCAACTTTGTCTCGCCCTTCTATATCAAATGGATCACCAACTTGCATCACCAAATAAAATATTGCTCATGGATCCACATCTAAACATATTTGATTAGTCTTAGCATTTTGTTTTGTACTATTTATTAATGTGTTTGCCACAAAAGAAGAAAAGAAAGTTGTGAGCGGATCACTGCAGGGAACCGGACCGCTCGACAAGTCATGTAGATCATTGATGTAGATAATATTTTGGTTGAGCTCTTGTTTAGACCATAATCTAACCAATGCAGGTACTCTTTATCAGTGAAGAAAAAGGTATGAGAAGTTTGAAAACGGCTTTGTTGTTTCTAGTCATTTTGGCATGCCACATTGACGTGCCATATCAGAGACGAGCCACCAAACACGGAACAGAAGGAAATCGAAGCGGTGGTGTGCTTCAATGATAAACAACTCCATTCGTCGCTCTCACCACCCACGTTCGATCTTTTGGGGGGCAACATAATGTCTTCTTGTGAAGAAAAAATTGTGTGGATGGGTGGTGGCTTAGCCGCTGAGTCCAACTGTGTTCTTTATAGAGTTGAGAATCGGGTTAGGTGGGTCAACTCACTTAATAAACGGGTTATATTTTGATTCTGATGTAAAAATAGCTTCGATTTGGCCAACATTAAAAAATAACATGTTTTCACGTTAAATGGTCAAAATCATGTTAATATCGGATCACAGTCGATTCAGTTCAGATCAGTTTCGTGTTTCTCTATCAACTTCAGACCAGACTTGTGTCGTATTATCGTATCAAAGCCGTCTTTCCCAACTCTATGTCTTATATCATAAGTTTAACCATGATTCTCAGATGATCAGCTTATAACTTAGCACACATACATTTAGGTATGAATTGGATAGCTAACAAAATTTGGAAGAAAACTCTATCATTTAATTTATAATAAATGTCATGGACTAAACATATGATATCTTATTCTTGACTTGGGGATGCAACCCCTAAATTCTTATAAGCAGTGATGTTATGATGAAATAATCTGACATTTTTTTCTGGCCATTAAATTAGGGCAACGTATAAATAAATGATAAGTTTGGTTTGCAACTATACAGGGGCGGAGCTACGGTGGAGTCACGTGGGGTCAATCCACCCCGCTTTAAAAAAAAAATTATATTAGTTAAGTTAAAAAAAATATATACGATATATATATATAATTTGTGATCTACTCAAATGTGCCAAAGGAAGATTGCTCTGATGGTGGGAACGGTATGGAACTTTGGCTAGTACTCCACGTGCGTCCCAAGTTTGAACCTTGCTGCTGGCATATGCACTCACAAGCTATCTCATTGTTTTTTTTGGCCCGAGTTTCGGATTAACATCTATTAGTTAAGTCGGAAAAAAAAAACAGGAATAACATATATATTTAGTTTGTGATGGACTAGTTGCTTCAAAACAAGGTTGTTGTGGTGGTAGAGTGGGCATAGAACTTTAACTGAGCATTCCTCTCTTTGTCCCAGGTTTGAATCTTACTATTGGCATTTACATTCACAAGCTCTCTCTCTCTCTCCTTTTTTTTTTTTTTGCCCAAGTTTTGGACTAAATTCTGCGAGACTCTCCCCTTCCCCTCACCGATTTGAACTTTGACGGTATAAACCCTAAAACTCTAGATAGTTTTAATTTTTGTTTTTCTTTGTCAAATTTTTGATTGTTTACCCTTTAAATTATTTAGATAGTTAGATTAGTTTCAATTGTTGAAATGATTTGATAAAATTGACTATAAATCATTTGTCAATTGTAATTGTATGTGTTGTTCACTTCAACTATTATCTTCTGATTAGTTATAATTATTAAATATTCTTCACTTGCCTAATTAAATCTTTTTTGTCTAATTGAAAATACAAAGATATTTCAAAAAATTGACTACTGAACCGTTTGAGCCCAACCCCGCTTGAATTAATTTCTGGATTCGTCACTGCAACTATATACATGTAAAAACAATGGAACTTTTATATAAACTGAAATGTTGGACTAGCTAGCTACTAGTAAATATTTAAGAATGTCTCCTTTCTTCAAACAAATTTTTGGAAAGCATGTATAAGAGTATAAAAACTTATACCAAGTTCATTGATAAAGTCATAATAGGTTGCCTACAATACACCTCTTGCAGTGAAGCCCTTCCTTGGACCCTGCGTAAACACGGAATGTTTGTGCATCAGACTGTCTTTTAAGTAAGAGAGTTGATAAAATAAATAAATAAATTATAAGTGGATGTCATTTGGATAACACTTCAAAGATTAAAATAATCATCCGTACAGTAGCATCATAATTTTAAAGAAAGTAAATTGCTTATCCGAAAACCTCAAGGAAGTAAACTGCAAAATGCAAAATTAGAAAGGCGAAAATGTTACTAAGCAAACCCTAAGATAATAAGACGATAAAATGTTATTTATTCACGTTTAAATTTCGCTAATCATATTTAGGCCCTGTTCTTTTCGATGGGAAATGAGGGGTGTGGGATGGGTGATTGTGGGAAAAGGGGGAAAGGAGTAGGTGAGTGTGGTATTTTTTTTAAGTGTGGGAAAGAGTGGGTGAGTATGGGTGAAAGTTGAATATAGTTGAATGAAGTTGAAGTATTAGTTATTAATATTTTCTAGTTTTATAATGTAATAATTTTATTGTGATAGTAATTAATGATGATGAAATTTTTTTATTTTTGTTTATTCTTTTTTGTTCTTTTTTATTTTATTTATTTTGTTTATTTTTTATTTTTGTTTTTTATTTTTGTATTTTTGTATTTTATATTTTGTATTTTTTTATTTTTTTATTTTTTATTTTTTAATTTTTTAATTTTTA
>JACYFF010031959.1:91293960-91378832 GCA_017589665.1 Selenicereus undatus
GTATATATATATATGTATATATATATATATATGTATATATATATGTATATATATATATATATATATGTATATATATGTATGTATGTATGTATGTATGTATGTATGTATTTATGTATGTATGTATACACACACACACACACACACACACACACACACACACACACACATATATATATATATATATATATATATATATATTTATGTATATATATATATAAGGATACTTATAAGGTTCATGTCTAGTCATTCTACTATTAAAATTATTTGCAATTAAACTTAAATAAGTTTAAAAAATATAACTAACCTCAATCTTCTTAGCCCACCAGCTTCAATTGTCTATTTTTTTATGATCCCGTCCTAGGTTAGTTTCTCTTCCTTTTAACTTTTTCCATAAACCCCATCTAGCCTTCATCTAATCATACTTGCTCTTTAGTTGTTCCTTAGTCTACATCATTGATTTTCTTTTGGAAGACTGTTGCTATTTCCTTCCATGGAAACCATTGGTAGATTACTCCTCCTTTCTTACCCTTATTCTTCTCAAGATGCTCACCACATAGACAATAACATGTGAGAGGAGCTTCTTTAGACCAATTAGCATGATTGTTTTCGTCCTTTGTTTATTTGGCTTATCCCTTCCTCTAGGCAGTCCCATCTAAATGAAAATAAATCCAAAATCAAGATTTTAAACTAGAAATTATCAACAAAAAAAATAAAGCAACAGTTTAAGCAAAAAATCCACATTTCATATAAATAAGTTTCTAGTTAGGAGAAGACCATGCCATAAGTAGCGACCAAAAAACTGCATGCAAGTACAGCAAACGACAATCCGAACAATAGTCATCGGCTAATAAAGTTGGTAATCACAATTATACAACACACAAAACAATACCATTACTCAAAGTTTCTGATATGATGGACCTATAATTGCTTACCAAGCCCAAGTTAGTTATGTTTGGTAGGTCAAATGCTAATCACTAATGACATTGGTTTAGGCATTTCATCGAATACTTGGTGTGCTTTGTGAATGAATTTCATTTTCTTTGAGTTCTCATAATCATATAACCATAATACACAACTTCAATAACTGAACAACAATAAACCATCAACATTTGATTAAGTCAATCCCTATTTCCTTGTTGTCTTACTGTCCCCACCACTAAACAATTCCATAAACATATAAAAGTTTACCAAAACTAAAATAAAAGTCAATGAAACAATCTAAATGTGAACAAACGTATCATAATCAAGCAATTATGAGTGTTAGATTATCCATCGATCCATGGCAATTCTATAAGAAATTTATACAGTTCAATCATGACCCCTCAAATTTCAAATTTCAAATTTCAAATTTTTACAGTTCCATCCATGGCTTCAATGTTAATATTGTATCTATAATCTAAAGCAAAATTGTTAAACCTTAGATAAGAGCTTCAATTCCCTAAAAGGAGAAAATTTATTGTTTCAATCCAACCCACAAAATAATTGTTGAAGGAGAAAGAAAAAGGAAATGGAAAATTAAAAATGACACCGGAAAATATAAATAAATGGAGTTGAAGAATTACGTTATTGGATGAAGATTGTCAAAGATGGCCTTTGTCTTTGAGTTGAAGGTGGAGGGGGTGGAGAAATAAACGGGCAAGATGAAGAAAAGCACTAAAACACCAAGGAGTTGGGTTTTTTTTTTTTTTTTGGTTGAATACCATTAAATGTAATTATGTCAAAAAAAAGGGGGGGTAATATGGTAATTTTGTTGTTATGTTGTAATCAGCTAATGCCAATAGCTCTTCTAAAGAGCATTTTCTAAATAAGATTTTTGAGTACAAAAAGCTAATTTAAAAATCTATTTAACCAAACAACCCAAGGAGTTTTGTTGACCAAGGTCAAAGGACTAATACCCACAAAAAGGGATGTTTGGCGCCCAAAAACTCTTTACCGAATAGGGTCTATGCATGCCTTCTAAAATTCGAAAACCCCCTTTGTTTAGTGGCTTAAAGAATCGTGGTGTAGTGCTTGGGTTAAAAATATCTCACCTTCTTCCTTCATGGCTACTGTTTGTTGGAAAGGTTTTGAGTTAAGTACTTCATGCTTAGTATCTTATTACTATATATTATTTTATGGCTACTACATATTCGTATTGCGTGGAAATGTTTTGTTTCTTAGAATGTGGATCACCCGTTGAGCGCTTGGTAGCTCACCCCATTATTTTCCCCCTTTTTCCCAAGTCTGCTTCTCCTTGGTAAGCATGTGACAGTAATCAATATGCAAGCATGTGGCAATAATCAATATGCGTGAAACGATATGAATTTATTTAGCTGCTCTTGTTGATGTAAGGAGATTGTACTTTCGTATAACTAAAATTTAGGAGTTTGTGTAAAGATAGCACATTTATTCACACACAGCATGTTGTTTAATAGCTCTGTTCGGCTTGTGAACCAACCATTTGTGTAGGTAGAGGTTAAGCGCCTTGATGTCTTCCACTTTGAGTTTAATTTTTGGGCTGTCAACCCAGTGCTCTGGATGTATGATTCGTTGAGTTGTATCTTCATTTTTCTTCTTTTATTTATACTCTCAACTGGTGTGCTCCGAAGTATGGCCAATCGAGTTGTTTTCTCCGCTTTATAGTCATCTAGCCAATTTAGATTTTTTTTGTTTTCATGCTTTCTTTGTCATCACAGGTGCTAGTCTAATGATGTAAACCTAGGATCTTGCCCATTTTTACCCGGAACTCTACCAATTTCATTTCAAAAATTTACAACAAAAAAAAACAATCACAAAACTATTAGCTCAAGGGGTGGGTTGTTACATTTCTCATTTTTTTAATTAAAAAATGTGGGTGTATGGTCCATCAAATGCATGAAAGAATGATGTCTATTTACCTCTTTTTTTCCTCATTTTTTAAAGCATAAACTTTAGGCCGTCCTGTCCCTCTCAAGCATCGGTGATGTTGCACTTTGCAAAAAAAAAAAAAAACCAACTGTTTTAGGATCTTCTCAATTCTCATTAATTGGGTTACTTTCTAGGGATACATGGCGATTTTTTTTCAATTGGATATTTTCTAGCAAGGTGCACTGCAAAACTTTAGTTTCTTATTCAATTAATATTTTATTTATTTTTTATATTAGATAAAGATACCTTTGGCACTCTTTCATTATGTTACGCTCCTGGTTGTTTTTTACTCAAAGGTAAAGATAACGTTAGATGCATTTTCTCACATGAGCATGTCCTGTACGAGACACTGAAATATCATGAAACACTGAAACTCTTTCGGAAACACGAGATCTCAAGTATGTTGATATGAAGCTAAATGGGCCAACTTTGATAACTTATCCGTTGCCATGTTATTTTCTTTGAAGACATAAATATATACGACACTTTTTTCTATAGGAATTTCAATCACTAGTGTTGTTATAGCATTAAACCTATTTCTAAGCCTTCAGTTATTAGTTTAAACATTGGGATGCCAATAATGCCACCTCTAGGGTTATTGGACAAGAATAGTATGACCTTGAAAATTAGCATCCAATAAGTGGACCTTTGGGGATAATTATTTCCAATATACCAAATTCAAGTCAGCAATGTTTTGACTAGCCAATTTGATGGCATAGTAGCTAATCTATCACATATGAGTGTTGGTGTTGGAAAATGGGACGGAAACAACTATCCACCTAGTACACGTTATAAATAACTTTGTACTTGTAACATTGTTTATCACTCGATGGTGCTGCAAATAAAACAAATACTCATAAAATTCAGAAAATAATGAGGTGGTAGTTCGCTTGTCACAACTGAATAGTGGTGTTAGAAAAAATGAGTGAAAATCTACTACCAACATGTGATAAATAAATTAATACGTTGTGAAATTGGCAACTAAAAGTCTTCGGCTTAGTGATGGTATACTAAAAAAGGTTGAGAAATTGGACGTCAAATGTGAAGATCAGATTATTCTCATCCAAATGCCCCAAAGGTGGGATTATTGTTGTGCACAACCCCTTAAATTTTTGGTTAAAATGGTTCTTAGATATGGTACCAAATTAATTCTGAACAGGACATCTTAAGTTCCAATTTCAAAAGCTTCCATATTGATTTATGCATGAGGTTACGGGAGTATTTGTAGCATTCATGCTTTAAATCCAGAAGAGATTCATGTGAGAAGGCATGCTAGAATATAAACAATATCTCTAAAACTTTACTAGACATGACAAAATTAACTCGAGAACAAAATTTCAACCAAACGAATCGACCCACACTCTGTTTGATATCCACAATATGCTTTCCTGAAAGTGAACCCAAAACTTTAGTTGACCCGAACCAAACCATACCCAATCCAAAATTTCCTAAAAATTGAATTTTTTGCATGACTAGCTTATTGAACCCACATTGCTTGACCCAAACCAAAATTTACCCAACCTAAATCGAACCGACCTAAAATATCACTTGACTTGAAACATGACTTGACCCGACCCTAACTTGACCTATACCTGAACCGAATGACTTATTTGTTATATCTACATTTAACAATTAGTTTAAACTTATGATCTAAGACGTGTTCAGTAACAATGCTTTGGGTATCGTTTAGCATTTTAACCAAGTCAATACACTAGTGTTCAGTAACTTAGTGTTTGGAAATATTTCAGATAGCGTTTAGCGTTTCTAATAGCATTTCTGAAAAAGCTAATAATATTAGCTTTTGGCATTCGTGGGTAGCATTTCATATATTTGGGCAAAAAAATATCATTTGAAAATTTTACCTTTGGAAACTGTCCATATCCTTTTATATAATTTACAATAATTAGCTAATCCAATAATAAAATTTATCGAACATATTTGCTTCAATTGCGCATCTAAACAACTATCTGCAAGTAGCTAATAGCTAAATTAGAATTATCACCCGCTACTTCAACATTTATCTATAACCTAAACAACTATTCGCTATTTAAATAGTTAATTTTACTAAACATGACCCTAGATGGATCATGAATAAGCCTGAACAAATTGTGGTTTCAGGTGTGCTAATAGCTAAAGTATGCTTCAGGTGTGCTATGCGATAAGAGAATGCCCATAGGTCTAAAAGGCAAAGTTTATCGCATAATAGTTAGACCCGTCGTGTTATATGGATCAGAGTGTTGGCCTACAAGGAAGACTGAGGTTCAAAGGCTAATGGTAACAGAGATGAGAATGATTAGATAAATGTGTGGTAACACGAGAATGGATAGAATTAGTAATGGAGTAATCAGAAACCTGGTGAAAGTGGTCCCCATCGAAGATAAGCTGAGAGAAGTAAGACTCAGATAGTTTGACCATGTGAAAAGGAGTGCGGACGCTCCAGTGAGGAGATATGAGAGGATTAACGTCCTAAGAGGTAAAAGAGGGAGGGGACGACCAGAGAAGAGTTTGGACGAGGTTATCAGAGAAGACTTGAAAGTTGTGGAGTTAGCGGAAGACTTGGCTCAAGATAGGAGACTATGGCGGGATAAGATTAAGATCTTAGAGTGCAGAGAGTTAGCTTCGTAGTTGGCCTCGTGCTTGCAGTAATATGAGTCTGGCTACGGTTTCTTCGTATGTATTGTTTACTTGCAAATAGTTCTTGCGTTTGGGAAGAGACATTGTTTACCTACTTCTGGTTGTTAAGGTATAGTATCTCCATTTGTTTTGTTGCACTTATGGTCACATAGTTACTGACTTACTGCCGCTTGATTTTTTCGTATTTTTCATATTTCTTAACTCATTCTCTGATAATCACCCTTAGCTTGCTCCATAAAATGTTTTCTCAAAACCTTTGTCCTTAAAATGTTTTCTCAAAATCTGAATTTTGTACGTTTCTTAGAATCAGCCTTTTTATGGACAGAAATGCTGGTAGAAGTAAAGTTGCCTACATGTGGATCTCCCCAAACCCTGCGAAAACGAAAACGGAATCTACACTGAAAATTGTTGTTTTTGTTTGTTGTATTCATGTTAGTCCTTTAGATAAAGATTGTGAAGTCTGCAGCAGACAAATCCCAGATATCAATTTGCGCAAGCTGAAGAATGATAGAGCAAGTCTTGTTGCAATCATCCTTGAAAGTTTGGAGTTTTCTACCTTGTTAAATGGGGCATTGAGCCACAAGAGGAAAAGGAGCTCCTGGATTCATTGCCCCTTTCCTCCTCTCTGCCTCTCACCGTCCTCTTTCTGTACTAGGTCTGTTTAAGCACCTAACCTCAACTGTGAAGCCCTCAAAAACGCCATTCATCCCCCTTTTTATTTTTCTATCAAAATTCAAAAAAGATAGATTGTATTTTGTACCCCACCTATAATTCATACCGGATTTACAAATAAACCAGCAGGATTCTTTCCTCCCATCAGTCAATCTACCGTTTATTCTTCTCCGAAACTAAGGTACCTGCCTATCTACCATTTCTCTCTCCTCTGTCTGAATTTTGTTCTCTAGGGTTCACTTTTTCTATTTCAAAGAGTGGCACGGTGGGTCCGATTACGAATTTATTGAGCTCTATGATGAGATGGGTTTATAGACTGGAATGTGAATTTCAATTATAGTTTGTGGGTATTCGATTTTTTCGCTCCATTTAGCTCAGGGTTTGAGGTTTTGAAATGGGTTTGTTTGTTATGGACTTTTTGTAGCTGTATTGTAGCAAAATTTTGCATTTCTAGGGTTTGCAAGAAAGATGTAAAACTAGTACATAATCTGATTTATAATTTGTAACGTGCTGCGTTTTCTTTGCAATTTTATTTGAATTTATTTGTTGTTATTGTAATTTAGGGGGTGCTAAGTTTATGCATCATAAATTGACGGTATTGTACATACTGGTTTGCCCACATAGTTGGGAATGGCGGTTAAGGCTTGTGTAAAACCAAAGCTTATTGCTGATGATAGTGATGATGATGAGCCCTTAGTTTTTAGAAGGACTAAACCGAATCCACTAAGCTCAAAATCAAAGAATTCATCAACACTTAGACCTGATAAGCAGCCAGGCAAGCCGGGCTCAAGTGATATTCGAACCCTCAATGATCGAAGCTCAAGTGCGCTGAAGGGGAAGGGAGTTCAATCTTCAAAGCCATCATCTTCAAAACCTCCTATAGGAGGAACCCAAAAATCACCTCCTTCAGCCTCCAGACCCCAAAAGTCGCCGCCATCATCCACAAGACCGTCTCCTTCTCCACCCCCATTTAGAGCATCTCCTCTAAAATCGCCTTCTGTGAAACCCCAAAAGTCGCCGCCATCATCCGCAAGACTGACTCCTCCACCCCCATCTAGAGCATCTTCTCCACAAGTGCCTCGTGTGAACGGTGCCTCATCAACAAATCACCAGACAAAGAAGGGTACTACCATTTCGGTTAAAGAGGAGAGATGTACGCCCATTAAGGGGGAGAAGCATTTAAGAGATGAACCTGAGGATTCTGAGGATGATATGCCCCTTAGTTCAAGGCTTTCAGTTCGCTCAGATAATGGGAATTGCAACATGGTTGGAGAGGGCAAGCATTCAAATGGGGATTCTGGGGATTCTGATGATGATAAGCCACTTAGTGTAAGGCTTTCCTCTGGGTTGGCGAAGGGTAACTCCAGGTTACCTGAAAGGGGGAGTGTTGCCGGGGAACCGTCAGATACTCAAAATTTGAAGAGTGTTGTTGTGAAATCACCTAATGATTCTGACGACGAAAAGCCATTGTTGTCAAGATTGCCAGCGAAAAGCAGTGCTGGTACATCTTCTAGGAAGTATGATGATTCTGCTGAAGGCAAGCACTTGGCACATCAAAATGGATGTATTAAGAGGGAAAATGAAATTAAGAAGGTACCATTTAATTCAGCAAAAAGGCCTTCAGATGCTAGTTCCGGTCAATCTTCTATTAAGAAGGTGAAGCTCTCAGATGCTTCCACCTCAGGTAAAGTTAAGCAAATAAAGGCGGAGCAGAAGGATGAAGATGACCACATCCCTATTGCTCAGCGGATGAATAAGGCTTCATCCGGTAGTAAACTGATGGCTGTGAATAAGACATTAGCCAAAGTTGATTCTTCTAAACTGAAGAAGGTTGACAAGAAGTCAAAGAAAATAATGAAGAAATCAAAGTACTCAAAGTTGTCAAAAGAGTTACCCAACTCAGGTGATGGGCAGAAATGGACCACCTTAGCTCACAATGGTGTCATCTTTCCTCCTCTCTACCAGCCTCATGGGGTCAAGATGCTGTATGATGGTAAACCAGTTGATCTCACCCCTGAGCAGGAAGAGGTAGGTCTTGCTCTCGCTGTCGTAGTTGTCCCCCCCCCTCCCCCGGCCTCCTCAGGGCATTATCATCTATCAGCTATTCAATCCCATTCCCTGCTAATGGTGGATAACTTGCCTCGTCTTTTCACATGCTATTGTTCACAGGTTGCCACCATGTATGCGGTGATGCTTGAGACTGATTACATTAAGAAGGAAAAGTTTAACGAGAACTTCTTTAATGATTGGAAGAAACTTCTTGGAAAGAACCATGTTATTCAGGAGCTTAAGAAGTGTGATTTTAGACCAATATATGACTGGCATCTCAAGGAGAAGGAAAAAAAGAAGCAAATGAGCTCTGAGGTAAGTATTACTCAATACATGAGTGATTTCATTTTCATTACAATACTTGTCAAACATCTAAATCATGGATGCCTTTTGCATTCATTTAACATCATAGAATCAGGCAAAGAGGTAGTTGTAATGACAATTTGTTTGGTATATTGACTATGAAATGACTAAATGACTTGGTTCTGTTCTGCACCTCCAGAGTGTTTTTGGTTGCCTGGTTCATGTGGTGAGCACATGATAAGAAATAATGGTATCAGATTTGCTATTTTTAAATATCACCACAGATTAGTTTGAAGTTGCTTGTTGTATATCTGGTTATGCTTTTTTGTTTGTGTAGAGTTTCTCCACTATTTGGCCTTGCTGATTTGTTTCATGTGGATTATGTAGTTCATGGGTAGTTTCAGAGTCAAAGCTTTCCAAATAAAGGTTACATTTAGAATTCTCTCTGAGTTGATTATCATCAACATACATATGTGGGCTTGGTAGTATAATCTATGTCATTTTTCTACGCCAGCTGTCGGATTAATCACTTGGTAAATCTTCCATGACTTCATGGTCATGAAAGTGCTGTTGTGCTCGGCACAGGCATTTCAGTTGATGTTTATGTGGTGCATTATGGGAGTCCTAGATGTTCGATGATGATGATTATGGATTTTGACGAGAATTTCCATTCTTACAGGAGAAGAAGGCATTGAAAGAAGAGAAATTGAAACAAGAAGAGAAGTATATGTGGGCTGTTCTTGATGGAGTCAAGGAGAAGGTTGCCTATTTCTGAACATATTTTTAGTTTATAGTTATGTGGGCTTATATCTGCATGCTTCTTAGAAAGCTACTCTGTCTACTGCTTTTGAAGTTTTAAGTTAATAGCTTTTCGTTTAAAGTGTGAAGTGAATGATACTCTAATTCTCTAATAAGCAACTTAATGTTAATGGCAGGAACATATATTGAAATTACTATAAAATGCTATTGCATTTAAATTGATATGTTGATGACTATATGATGCATGATAAGGAAAGGAGAATTAAGAAGATATGGATATATCTTGATATTAGCATATATGAAGTATTTTTATTTTCATAAGTTATCTTTTAGGATTATCTTTTCGTTTATTCTTTTTAGATAGCGAATAATATCTCTTAGATTAGGTTTCTATTTGTTTCCTTAATGTTTTAGGTTTCTTCTCTATTAAACCCTTTTGTTATGTATTAGAAGGTAGACTTGAATTGAATTAAAATATTGAGTATTGGAGAATTCTTGTGTGAATTTTCTCGGTGTGGGAATTGCTCTTAGAGCGTCCTTCATCAATTATTTCTTTTTGTAGAAGTTGCTCTCAGAGCGTCCTATAGCTGTAGGAAAAATTCATCTTAGCAGTGCAAATTCATTTTGCTCAGTATATTCCTTCAGCAATCATGTTCTTGCACCCCTGCCTCTTACGTTGTGTACCTCCTTCCTGTGTAAGTTGGTGATGGTGGTTGGAGCATGGAACTTGGAAAAATTTTCAAAAGAAATGAAACTAGGTTTTATTGTCCTCTTTATTTTATAATATATCCTGTTTTCCTTACCCCACCCCCCCTCCCCCCAAAAAAACCCCCAGGTTTTATTAGGCTATTAGTTGGCAGAAAGTTGAGTTCTGAGGCCATAGAGTTCTACAAGAGAAGACAGTGAAGTGGGCTGTTTGTGAGCCTGTCCATAGAAGACTCAACTGAAGCCATTCAAGACTTATCTCTTTGCTGCCTGTTCTTTCCTGGCCGCCTGACTTGGGGCTGATTCTTTGGTGATGAAACCTTTACAAAGTTCTAATAGTTTCATGTGATACTGCCTTGTCTGCTCATGCAATTCTGAATCTTATTTATGCTATTTGCTCCCCGCTGAGGGTCCTACTCACATGTTTCCTTTTGATGACTGTTGTTTAGTGACATATTGATACTGTTGAAGGCTGCTGGTGCTGTTAGATGTCTGTGTCTAAATCTTCTCTTTCTGGTGTCTGCCCATTTTACTTCTGGAACCTTTTATTTTTATATTGCTCCTCAGTTGTGGTAAATGAAAACAAAAACAAAGAAACCCTTAGTGAAAGTCGAAAGGATGAATATAAGAAAAGGAACTTATGTCACCTGCAAATTTCATGGTAGAGGAATTCATGGACAGATAAGAACCCCGTAAAAAGCTTCTTATCTGTTTCTGCTCTGGCTTTTACTGGTTCTTGGAGACAGCTTCTTAGCTTGCATGGGTATGGCTGCCTACATTCTCCCTGGGACCCTGCTTCAGAAGATATATGATCGGTAATGGTGGTGGTCGTGTTTGTTGTTGGAGTTTGTAGGTTTAAGTTGAGCCAGTAGATAAATGAATGATTGGGAAAAAAGCTGAATTTTTAGATCCATGTCTTGTTATCTGCTCTGTGCACTTGTATGTATGCATGAAAATTGAAGCATCTCATGTTTGCATTTTATCTTGTTTTACCAGCATGATCTAACAGTCATTGCTTCCCCCCCCCCCCCCCCCAGGTGGGGAACTTTAGAGTTGAGCCTCCTGGGTTGTTCAGAGGCCGTGGCGAGCATCCTAAGGTTGTTACTTCTTGTACTTTAGTATCATTATTGATGGCTTTTAAATGTACTGTTGTTATCATTATGCTAGTTAATGCTTTGAGTTTCTTGGTACAGATGGGAAAGCTGAAAAAGCGTATTTATCCAAGTGACATTACAATAAACATAGGCAAGGATGCTCCAATTCCGGAATGTCCTATCCCTGGTCAAAGGTGGTTGTTTTTTTTTAATCTGCCATAGAATGAAGAGGATGGCAGAAGGCTTCTATCATCGAACACATTTTGATGGAATTTTTGCTTATTTAAGATTTTTTATTGGCAGGTGGAAAGAAGTGAGACATGACAACACGGTCACCTGGTTAGCGTATTGGAATGATCCTATAAACCCAAAAGAGTTCAAGTATGTTTTTTTGGCAGCCAGCAGTACTTTAAAGGGACAAAGTGACAAGGAAAAATATGAAAAAGCAAGGAAGTTGAAGGTAGCTGCTTGCAGTTTTAGCTTAAGTCTATAGTAGATTGCTTGTGCTATGTTTTGATCTTTACATTAGATGTATATTTTCTGCTATTTATTGTTCTTGTCAACTGCAGGAATACATTCAAGGCATTAGGGCAGCATACAGGAGGGACTTTACGAGCAAAGACATGACCAAACGACAAATAGCTGTAGCTACCTATCTCATTGATAGACTTGCTCTCAGAGCTGGTAACGAGAAGGTATAGTTTGTTAGGTCTCTCCTATTTTGAAATTTATATTGATAATAATAATAATAATAATAATAATAATAATAATAATAATAATTATTATTATTATTATTATTATTATTATTATTTTGCTCTTGGATGAAGATATAGGTATAGTAGGGGATACCTTAGTCTGCAACCCCTAAGGCCCCTTTTTAGCAAGGTTCACAATTGATGATTGTCATGGTGGTGTTGAATCAACCTGAGTAAGTTGAAATAGAGAGTTTCTGGTGCGGCTTCTTGGTTTGTTGGTGTTTGCAGCAGTACAGATGACTAAAGCCTTAAAATATGGGTAGCGTCCTTAATAAAAACCTTTCGTCTGCCCCTTGCATCCTAAAACGTGGTCCAAAAATGCACAGACCCAGATTTTTGAAAGAAGAATGATGAAGCTGCTTATTGAGAGTATTCGAGGAGGTTTATCTTTTTAACTAGTGCTGTTCTAATTTTGAAATTAAGTAATTAACCATGGTCTGGCAACTACACCTTTTTTGGGGGGGGGGGGCATGTGGAGGGAGAGAAGAAGTTACAATAACAATCTTGTGCTCATGCATACACTTCCTTTTCGGAAAAGATAGATGTACGGAATTATTGAGATCTTTGATCTTTTTGTTGTGTTGGTTCTTTTAGACAATTTTTGATTGAAATCAAATGATCAAAACATTCCCCAATGGGACCTTGTTTATTTTGAACTATTGAGACCTTTTATTCCTTTCAAAAATAAATAAAAGAGGCTTTCACAAGTCAACCTGGGAGACTTCTTAGGGTGTTCTAAATGTCCCTATAAAATATTTCAAAGTATGCAATGGCTTCAACAACAAAAACAACACCACCTCCTAGTGTGGGTCCCGCTTTCGTGGGGTTTGGGGAGATCCAGCTGTAGGCAACCTTATCCCTACCGGCATTCCTACCCGTAGAGAGGCTGTTTCCAAGAGACTTACAAAAAGGAATTTGTGAAAATATTTTAAAGAAGAAACATTTTGTAAAAAACATTTAATGGGAAAATTAAGGACACATAGCAAGGAATAACTACGATAAATTAAGAGGACAAGTTGCTGGAGCTATATAACATAAGAATATTAAATTAGAGGAAGGTAATATACCTTAACAATCAAGGGTAAGCAAACGGTGCGTCTTGCCCAACGAAAGTACTACCTGCAAACAAACACGATATACGAAAAAGACCACTACCAACGCGCTGCCACTGCAACCAAAAGCCAATTACAGGGTCGACTCTCTGCTATGTAAAATCTTAATCCTATCCCGCCACAGCTTCCTATTCTGAGTCGGCTCCTCCGTCAAACCGACAACTTTCAAGTCCTCTCTAATCACCTTGTCTAAACTCTTCTTTGGTTGGCCCCTCTCTCTTTTGTTTCCTTGGATGTTGATCATCTCACATCTCCTCACTGGAACGTCCACACTCATCCTTTTCACATGGTCAAATCATCGGAGTCTTGTTACTCTCATCTTATCTACGATGGGAGTTACTTTTAACTAAGTCCCTGATTACACCATTTCGAATCCTATCTATTCTCGTATAATCACACATCCACCTAATCATCTTCATCTCTACCACCATCAACCTTTGAACCTGCGTCTTTTTTAGAGGCTAATATTTCGATCCATAAAGAACAGTCGGTCTAACTACCATACGATAGACTCTGCCTTTCAATCCAAGGGGCACCCTCTTATCACACAGCACACCTGAGATAAACTTCCATTTTTGCCAGCCCACCTTTATTCGTTGGTTAATATTTTCGTCAATATCCCAAGTCCGCTGAATGATTGAACCTAGGTACTTGAACTTATCGACCTTAGGTGTCGACCTCCCATCCAATATGACTTTTCCCCCCATATCTACCCTTCCACTGAAACAACAATAAAGGTGTTCCGTTTTCGATTTACTCACTCTGAAACCTTTAGATTCCAGTGTATGCCTCCATCGCTCCAACTTGACATTAATTCCCTGTCTGGTCTCATCAATAAGAACAATGTTATCTGCAAATAGCATACACCAAGGTAACTCATCTTGAATCTCTCTTGTAAGTTCATCCATAACTAGAGTGAAAAGAAAAGGGTTTAAGGCGGAACAATGATGAAGGCCCATACCAACAAAGAAGTCATTGGTGACCCCTCACGGCGTCCTAACACTCGTCCTACCTCCCTCGTACATATCCTTAATAACTCGGATATGCAAGGGTGACACTCCTTTCTTTTCCAAGCATCTCCAATGGCTTCAGTGGGACCTTATTGATTTTGAAGCTTGATACTGGATTGCCATGAGAAATGGGCATTATGGTTATATGTGCACGCTCTTAACCATCAATAATGGTCCTAAAACATCCAAAACAGAGGATCAAAAAGGAGTATGTAATCATCATTTGATGACTACTGACATTTTTCGAAAGTTTTTGAAATCTGTGTCAGCCTTCCATTTTGTGGATCAGAAGATAATGTCACCTGTCTATATGCGAAGCCTTTTTGGACATTCTAGATACCCCTTTTGAGTAGTTTCAACTTAAGTTTTGAAGCGTGATTCAAACATGCAGAGAAAAGGCATTATGCTGGTGTGCACTCTCTTAGGTTGTGAAACACCATGAGACATATTAAGGGTTTGATAGGAGCACATTGTTGCCATGTGATGAGGTAACAATGTGTTGGACCTCCATTAAAAAATCTTGAAACTGAGCATAGCCTTCTTCTTGGGGGTCCAAAAGGTTCTCACTGCTCTACCTCCAAAGCCTTTTAGGATTTTCTAAATATCACTCTTAAGGAATTTCAATTTGTTAAATGGCTTCATTAGCACTGTCTTCGTGATTTTGAGGCTTGATTCCAAGGATCGCAAAAGGTGGTATATGTACACTCTCACCCATCAGTAACGGCCCTAAAAGCCTCCAGAAACTTCTTCATGGATCAAAAGGATCACATAGTTAGCATGTGATAAATACTTGGAAACGCAAAGGTCAATAACGATTATGATGGCCTTCAAGGTTTGAAAAGACTGTTGCCGCTTTACCATGGCAACCTTTTAGGATATCTTAAAATTTCCCGGAAATAATTTGGATATGTACATTGGCTTCCTTGGGGCACATTCCTATTGATTTTGAAGGGTTGATTCAGTAACACCAAAAAGAAATGACATGAGGGTGATACTGTAGTATGCATACACTCTCATTATCAATCAATGGTTGGAAAACACCTGAAAACATTTTGAGGGACCTAGAGACGCACACAGTGACCATTTGACTTTTTGGTTTTTTTTTTTCCAGTAACGTTGAAAATGATGTATAATAAGCCTCAGTTTGACTCACCACTTTAACTCCGAACCTTTCGGGGCATTGCAAGTGGATTGTTAAACAATTTCAATGTTTACGATGGCGTCATTGGCACCATCTTTTTCTGAGGGGTGGTTTCAAAATGCCAAAAAACCAGCATTATGGCAGCGTACTTATATCAACTATCAATAATGGTGCTAGAATGTCCTAAAATACTCTTAAGGGGTTAAAAGGAGCACATAGTCACCATTTGATGCTAGTTGGATGTTTCCTAAAAAGCTGCCAGAACCTGTGTTGCATAGCCTTCATTTTGGGGGGGGGGGATCTTGGGAGGCTTTCACTACTTTACAACTTTCGCATTCTAGAACTTTCTAAATATTAATGAAAACAGTTTCATTTTGTGCAACAATGCAATTGATACCATCCTATCAATTACGGAGCATGATTCTAAGCCAACTGAAAACAGGCATTGCAGTATCATGCCTACATTCTTACCATCAATGGTAGTCCTAAAACATTTTGAGGCTTTGATAGGAACATGTAGTCCCTAGCACTAAGTTTTAAAAGTCGCACCTATTTGAGGTGTAACTTGTAAGGCTTTAATTTCATTGCCTTGACTTCTGCTCATTGAAGTGTGCACCTTGGTGCATATCGAGTTGAAGAATGAGGAACTCACCTCCATTACATTGATTTCTTTTGCGAGATATGGGAAACTGTTATAGCAAACCATTTAAGCTCTAAATTTCATCCAAATTGTAAATACGAAAGATAGTTGTTGTAATTTTGAGCAGATGCACTTGAAACTATTAAATGAAATTTCCTCCAATTAAACCCCACATTAATTGACGGAATTTGTCAGACCCTAATTCTTCTACTGTTATACCCTAATTCTTCCATTAGATGTAGAGCACCCAACGCAAATTCATCATTTTTACTTATTGTTTTCTCATTAAATTTCAGTTTTCCTGTTGAATGGGATCCAATCTAAATCCAGACTACAGGGTCTGCCTGAATAAGACGGTAGCAATTATTTACAATCAAAATTAGAATATCAAAATAAAGAATTGTTAATTATCAAGCGTGTTAGGAGAAGTGTGGACCTCTCATCCAAATCTCAATCCACACACTTTTGCGCTTAGGTGTGGCTTGTTTCTGTTAGAATTAAGCCTTCACTCAATCCCGTGCAAATTTATGCAGACAAATGCCTCTAATTTTTGTTATCTACTTGAGCTACTAAGAGGCTTTGAGGTTGTCTATTTAGTGGCTTCTTGTTAATATAATTTTTCAGCAGAAGAGAAAAGGAAGCTACTGCTTAAGTGCTTAACTGTAGCCTGGGCACATGCGAGTTACTTTTGGAGGTTTTTATTCATGTAAGTTTTTGTTGTGTGACAGGATGATGACGAGGCAGATACTGTTGGTTGTTGTACATTGAAAGTCGAGAATGTGAAACCAATGCCACCAAATATACTAGAGGTCAGATGAAACTCCCCCTATAATTGCATTCAACAGTTACATACATCAAAGCGAAGATGTCAATCAGCACATTCTAAGTTTAGTTGCATTCTTGCAGTTAGACCTTGAACTGACTATGTGGGTCCTTCACATCTTCCAATTCTTTTTTTTCTTTTTTTTTGGGGTTTGGATTTTTTTTTTTGGGGGGGGGGGGAGTTGTGCAAGGTTTTGTTTAGAACTTGTTTTCTGTGATTACATGACCAAGCCTGATCAATTGTTCTAACTTAGAGAAGTGCCAGATTGGTCTGAATCTTTTACACTTTGTTGTCCTCGAAAGGAATTATTAACTAACTAATTTTCTTCTACCCTCCAGTTTGATTTCCTTGGTAAAGATTCAATTAAGTATTACAAGCAGTTTGAAGCTGACCCTCTGGTGTACAAAGCTGTTGAACAATTCAGACAAGGTATCTGCAACTTGTCCCTCATTAGAATTCTGTTTTTTGTTTTTGGATAAGAATTCTTCTTCTTTGTTTTGGTTGGCGTTGTTTTCTTTTGGGTTTTTTTGGGGGGGGGGGGGTGGGGGGGGGTTTGGATGGGTTGCGGTGTATTTAAAGTACCCCTGAGGGGGCCTGAAGAGGGGTCATAATCCTGCTCCCGTACCAGAATTATGCGTTGGTATTCTTGGTTAAATTATCATTAGTAAACATTACTGACTTCTGATCAGGGAAGAGTGGCGGTGATGATCTCTTTGACAAGTTGGACACTAGTAGACTGAATGCCCATCTCAAAGAGCTAATGCCTGGTCTTACTGCAAAAGTTTTCCGTACATTTAATGCTTCTTTCACTTTGGATGACATGGTAAGTAAACTGATTTCCCTGTCCCCACTCTTCAGCTTAGGATGACCATTTTAATACTGTGGTTCGGCGGTACTCACAGTGACTTGTGTTTGGAGTTTGAGATTTATTCCAAGCCTGGTAGCGATTTTTTTGTGCAGTGAAGACTTCTGCTATGTCATGTTATGACTGAAACAGAAGCCAGAATAAGGACCTTGGTTGAATAACTGAAGTACCAGCTGAATGCATATTCTATTAATAGTTGTTATTAAGGTGTGGAGCGCCACATGCTGCCTTGCCCCTCAGGTCCTCCCTGTTTTCTTTTTGTTGAGAAAATTTAGGCAAAAACATGTAACATGGACCTCTGCATAGCTCTCTGACGCGAGTGGATGGATTTGGCAGGATCATTCATTTCATTATACTGGCTTCCTTTGTGATTCTGTCCTAGCCCTAGCTAAAACGTTTGTAGACATATACTTTAGCATGTTCTATGTCATGTTTTGTTTTTCATGATTTGTTGTTGATAGTTGGCTCAAGGGGCTGGCAGTGGAGAGGTACAGGAGAAGATTGCCATTTATCAGCATGCAAACAAGGAGGTAACAGAGTATATCCTCCATTCATGGAAGTCGCCCTTGTGAAGGCCCTTGGTCCTTGTTCTATGTTTCATGCAATGTGTCTTTCATCTTCTTTCAGGTTGCAATTATTTGTAACCACCAACGTTCAGTATCAAAGTCTCATTCTGCACAGATGGAGAGGCTTACTGCAAGGATAGATGATGCAAAGGTATTTTATCTACTGGAAGCAAATATTGCTAGGGAATATGGCAAATAATATCATACTAAACGTAACTAGAGATCTAGTACTACTAGTGGAAGTTGGAATCTAGTCCTTCCTATATGTGGAATTCTCTGGAGCATCCTTAGCGTCTCTTTTTCTTCCGTATATTGGGGAAGACAATTGATGTGCAGCATGTGCTTTTGGTGATATAGGCAGGCATTTTGTTTGCAATTTGCGCTGTAGTAAACTCTTGTATGTTTTAAATGTCTGCATCATAGTCATAAGCTAATAAATAATATGAGTGTGTGCAGGCGGAGTTGAGTGAGCTGGAGACAGATTTGGCTCGGGCAAAGAAAGGAAGGCCTCCATCGAAGGATAGCGATGGAAAGCAAAAGAGAAACTTGGCCCCAGAAGCGTAATATCCCTTGCTTGTGCATCAGTAAATTGTTACTTAAATATCTTTGGGTTCTGTTGCACTGATCGAGGATATATGTTCTGTAGGATTGCAAAGAAGATACTCTCGACTAAGGCCAAGATAGAGAAATATGAGCGTGATATGCAGACCAAAGAGGATCTGAAAGAAATAGCTTTGGGCACGTCCAAGATTAATTATCTTGATCCAAGGATCACAGTTGCATGGTGCAAGAGAAATGAAGTGCCCATTGAGAAGGTAAATCCATCATCAAGGTGTTCAGCGTCCTCACCATTGACGTGCACCTTCTAACTTTTCTCTTCCTTGTAGTAGGTATTCTGTTCTGATGATAGGTTTGCATTTGATGTGTTGGGTTGACCAATCCATTCAGTAACTACTGATATACCGTATATTAGCTGATAAACCGAGTCAAATAAGCCTTATCTCAAATGTGAGGTCCCTAGTCTTCTCTTAGGGCACACTATACCTTCATATTGGGAACCACCCCCCCCCCCCTCCTTTACTGGGTGGTGGGGATGGAGTGTGGGGATTGTTGAGGTCTAAAATTGCAGACACTGTTCTTGGTTGAGGGCAGAAATCATAACCACAATAGCATCCCAATATCACTCCTTGCCAAATTAGGGTAAGGAATTATTCAGATGTTGGGAACCATATCCCGGGTCTTTGGTAAAAAAATCATTGACTGGTCTACAATTTCACAATAAAATTATCGATGTTGTCAGAGCCTGATCTTTTCGTTGGTAAATATGAGTTGGGAAAAGGGAACGATTGAGCAAGTTGTGAATTTTTTGGGAGGAATGGTAAAGATTGGTAAAAATTGGGGAAGTTTGATAAGGATTGGAAAGAGTAGGCAAATCTTTCCTAGGGAGTGAAAATGAATGGAAAAATTTTTAAGGATTGGTAAAGATTGGAAATGATTGGGAAAGATTGGTAAGGATAGGGAAAAACTAGGAAATTTTTTTGCATGATTGTTAAGGATTGGAAAAACTTGGGAAAGGTAGGTAAATAGTTATTTACCAATGAAAAGAACATGCCTGTAGGGTAGCTGGATATCGATTGAGTCCATATGCAATCCCAAGTTGAGGCTGCTTCTAACTCCCTTTCCCCTTGCAGATCTTCAACAAATCCTTGCTAGCAAAGTTTGCGTGGGCTATGGACGTCGATCCAAGCTTCAGATTCTAGAAAAATTGTACGACTCTCCTTTGCCTTTGTTTCATCATATAGGAATCTTGTGCTGCAGGCAGGCTGTCTTCGTGGAGATAGGGTAGAAATCCCTACCCTTTCCTCAGCAACTCTTGTTTACTTTTCTTTTCCCCTGTTATTAGAAGGAGGCGAGAAACAGAGACAATTTTCTGCTGAGTTATCTGTAGAGATTTTAGAATTGTAACATTACTTACAGAATGTTTCAATGCATATTCTACACTTCAAAGAAATGTGGCGATCTGCATTAATCAAATCAGTGAAGTTTATCTGAAAGTTGCGAGTTTTGTGTCAATTTGGCAATGTACAGATGCTGTTGATCATGAGAATTCAATATACAAGGATCTATTAGTATATACAAGTATTTGGTGTGCTACTGTGCTGGTATAGTTGGTCATTTCAAATCTCGGATATACTGCAACTGTATCCTGGGTCAGTCCAACCCATCTAAATTGCCTGATTGCCTCCGTCTGTTATGTGTGGTGGTTATACGTGGTGGTAAGGGCAGTATATTCTTGGTAATGTTCAATGCCAAGCGTTAAATTGCAAGGAGTTCATTTCTCCAAGTCGCTGTAATTGCATCTAAATCATGGAGATCACTTTTTGGGGAGGGTTGTATAGCTGTTTGGACTCATAACATACACAATATGTATATCATACTCCTGGGAATATATACTCAACATACATAATATGTATATCATACTCCTGGGAATATATACTCCCATGAGCTACATCATCAAATATATATTAAAAATTTAATATATGACAAATACACGAGTGAAATATATACACGTGGACAACGAGAGTATATGCTCCTGGAAGTATATAAGAAATTGCCTAATACACACAGGGCTCTACAGACCTGCATTGTTAAAAATGGTAATTTTTTTAATTTTTCAAAATCCGTCCCCTATTTTCAATGGTTTCCCTTTCAAAAAAAAAAAAAAAACTTGTGAAAATAATATACCATTCTACAGAAACTGAAGTAAAGAAGTTGTTTTGTTACAATCTATTGTAATTTAAGTGGAGAAAATAAATTATAAAGTGATTCTTTCAACTATCTACAAAACGAATATAAAGATGTAGGACCTGTTCTATTTCGCGATAAGATACTACTGTAAACTGTAAGAAAATATAAGGAGCTACAAGAATTTGTAAGGAACTGTAAGAAGATGTAAGGAGTCGTTGTAAAGAGTTGTAAGGAGTCATTGAATTATTGAAGAGTTGTAGAGTATAATTTGTGACAATTATGATATATTCGTCATATTTACAACTAAAATTTGATACCATCAGTAAACAAAATATTTCTTAATATAATTGAAATGAAATATGTTTGTTTTACAAAGAACGTTTTAGATAAGAAACAATAATATTAAAATAATAAACTTATTGAAAATAAACAATTAACTAAATTAGTTACATAACAACAAAATATATTAAACCCCATAAATTTCGTCAAGAAAATTTTGTACACTTGAGGTGATTTTTTATATTTACATTAGTTTGATCCAATAAGCAAAGTATAACAAAAATTTTTTTTTGACAAAATTGAATATAACTCCTAAAATAAAATCATATTTTAAGTAAACAAATTTAAATGTAAATGTATGGTCAATATTGTTACCAAGAAATTTTATAAATAAATCCTTAAAACATTATTCAACAATCCTTAAAATACGAAAATTGTATTGTTATATTAAACAACAAAAAATTAAATATTATCTTCCAAAATAAAAAAAATAAAAACAAAAGATGAGAGCTTAAACAGGCAGGCAGGAGGCCGTGGAAATTTTAATGCCCAGCACTACTTTTGCCTAACTACTTTCTACTTTTCCTAAAGAAACCCACCCACCTTTATATCAGCTGTACTGCTTTCGTCGCATATAGTCTGACAGTTTTCATATATGCTTTAGACTTAAACATGAACAAAAGCTTTGTATTATAATTTTAAAAGTATGGCCATTTATTCCATCTATAATAACATATACTATTTATGTCGAAACTCAAATATAATTTACGTTGTTATATTATGTTTTTATGTTTATGTAAATGTTGTATTCATAAGATATTTACAAATTTTGTATATTGATAGCATAATTAAAAAAATATATACATATTTCTTTAATTAAAACAAATGAATGTTATAGAAAATCTATATGAGATATAAGAAAATGTAAGAAGATGTAAAGATTATGTTAAGGATGTAAGGAGTTGTAAGGAGAAGTAAGAAGTTGTAAGGAGACATAAGCTTTTACCTAAATCCTCAAAAACGCGAAATAAAATAGGGCCGTAGTAGTATTTTTAAGTTTACAAGACATTGTAGTGAATTGTTGTAAATTCTGTAAGTATACGGTTTATTGTTGTAACGCTTACGGGTAGGGACGAAGCCATGATTTAAAGCAAGGGGGGCGCGAGAATTTTGGGGAGTTATCTCAAATTGGGATTTGGGACTTAAGAGTTATGAGGAGACCTGAGGAGGAGTGGAGGCGGCTACCGGCACTAGTGGCGGGCCTGGCTACGTCGGCCGGTCAGCAACTAGGCTGGGCAGACTGCAGAGAGTGAGATAAAGTACGTGGCAGTGGGCTGGGTAGAGAGAGAGAGTGCGTCTGAGGGGGAAAGGAAAGCAAGAGTAGAGAGTCGAGAAGCAGAAATTAGGGAAAATGAATGGGCAAACCTAAAAAAAAAAAAAAAAACATACAAGGCACCGCAGAAGGAGAGTGATGAGAGTCAAACCTGTGACCCCTTAAAACAAGTAAAGAGCAACCGACCTCCCTACTAAGCACACATTTGCAAAATATATGTGAACTAATTAATATATATCTATTTTTTTTTATCTACAAAAATATCTCATATTTAAATTTTTTTCCAAAAAGTTAGGGGGTCAATTGATCCCCTTGCCCAATGTAACTCCGCCCATACTTACAGGTGTCAATCCTCAGGGATAGAGTATGAAATTAGATCGCACGAGAAGATTAAATTCTCTACGCTAAAATAAACTAAGGAATATGACTTGTTGCTGACCTTGCAAGTAATTAAATATAACGACTAAGGAAAATTACAATCCAGCAGTAGCTAACAATACCAGGAAAGGGAAAATTGATACAACACGATTAACATCTCAAAAGAGGAAGCCCAGGCCCACGCGTGCCAAAAGAGAAAGAAAAGAAAGAGAGGGAGCAGTCTAGGTTCAGCACATAAGCCCGGTGTGGCCTTGGGCCAGCACGAGAATGGAGAGAGGAGAGGGGAAAGGGAGGTGGGTCTGAGCCGACAGGTTGCTGGGAACGACCCACTCACAGCTGGGCCTCTGATTTATTCTTTTAGCTTCATCTTCTTGATCCAACCTTTGGCCCTACTTGAGCTGTTGAGCAGTTGAAGTGTATTTTCCAAATCTCCCCAGTTCCTACAAAATAAGGAAAAACATATTAAAATGCTAACTTATTAATTTATTGTGAGCAAATATTAGATATTAATAGGACATAAAATGTAATAATTCTGGATTGAACACGAATTATCTTTTGGGTTATATAAGAAATTAGTTTTCACATCCTCGACTTTTTCTCCACATTAGGGTGATGTATGATCGATTGACTTGCACAGGTTTTAGACAAAGTGGGCATGAACGTTACTCAGGTGAGGACGAAACACGTAGAAATGGAGTACGTGCCTTCCAAATGGAAGGTTAGGGTTTAAATCCACTACTTGTAAAGATTTCTCCGTTATAACTGGAAAGCTTAACCAACTAGAAGGGGGGGTGGGGGGAGAACAAACATTCAGGTACAAATGCTGGGAAAAGGTTTATCAACTCAGAATTTCCAGCGAAATTTTGCCAAACCAGGAACTTAAGCTTATTTCATAGAACTGAATTGAGCCAGGGCTAGCTTCAATAGTTATTGCAACATGCAAATACAAACATAAAGAACAAGCAAAATCTCAGACAAGGGACACAACCACATCATTATTTTTTCGCAAGGACAACCACCCTTGGGTTGAATAGCTGGTAAAGATTACTGACTTCGACACTGATTAGCAACATCTTTTCGGGATGCAAAGGTGGCCAGTCATGTGCCAACTCTCACCTCCATCAGCGTATGCATAAGGACAAGCTGGGGTGTAAGGTTGATCCAAGATGAGGTTCCATTTCGCATTCGGATCATCAGTTGAGAACATGGTCCAAGAAGCAGTTGAATTCTCAAACCGACTATGTGTAACGCGGTCGAAATTTTTCAAGTCCTTGTTCTTAGTAATGTCATCTGGGTTGATATCGAAGGTGAAGATATCCCCATATGGCCTTACAGAGTGTAAGAAGAGTGGCATTGAGATAGGGTCTGCGGACACAGCAGCGAGATCTGAAGTCACGACGATGCTCTTCCCATCAGGGCTAAAGAATGGATGGTTGACATGACCTGCCAAGTGGTTGATGTCCCGTGGGATTTCATATCGGCTTCCAACCACACGCACCACCACCGTTGGATCATCAACTTTGAGTAGGAAGACCGCGTAGTAACCTGGGTCAAGCCCATTGTCAGTTTCAGGGGCGCCCTCAGGTTTGTCCCTAGTCGACGAGAAAACAATCCAGTCTCCCCTAGGGGACCATTGGCAGTGAGTGTCAACCCAGTCCCCTTGTGTTATTCTTGTTATTCTCCCGTCTTCTCCGTACTCGCCTGACAGTGCATCCTCCATTATGTATAGATTTTTATACTTCTTAGGCCCGCCATCTCTTGTAGATCGGAAAACTAACCTTGTTCCTGCACAAACCTATATTTTTAAAACTTACTTGAAACAAAAATCTGATGTTAAAAAGTTGCTCTACCTACTAAAAACTTACTGCACAAACCTGTATTTTATGGGAATAACATCAGATACAAACACAGGTCTTAGCCCTCTTCAAAAAAGTTGGGTCATTTATTTTCAGTCTCCTATATATAGTGTTTGGATTTTAAGTTGGAGAAGGGTTGAAGAAGAGATGAAGAGTAAATTACCTTCTGGATTGGTGGAGGGGAAGGCATTGTTGTGTTCACCACTGGTGAGTTGTATAGCTTGCTGTGGATTAGTTGAAACGTCGAAAATAGCAAAGATCTCCACAGGGTCGTTAGCATGGAAAGATGGCCCCATACAAACATAAAGCACATCAGCAAATTTCGGATTTTGCCCAAAAACTGGCGAGAACACACTATCAGGCCCTTCCGTCTACATAAATCACATTCACAAATCAGAATTTATACTTTTCATGCACTACTATAGCTAATGTACATTGCAACCAGAATCTACTGTAGGAAGTAGAAAAGAAGCAGGGTAGCTCGTCAAAATTTACAAGTGTTAGTTGAGGATTTTGAACTTGACGATGATACACACATACCTCGTGAACAATACGGAGACCTTGGCTATCAGCTAACCAGACAGCTTTGAACTCATTGTCAACAAATGCAAGCTGGGATCCATCTTTGGAAAATGTTGGAAACACTCCCGATACTCTGAATAGCCCCACATCTGGCTGTGGCGACAGGAGTTTGTTCGATTGCCTAGGGATATCACCATCACTCTGTGTCAAAAATACCAACAAAGGCTTTATGAGACTAATTGAATATATCTAATACACAACATAAGCTCATAAAACCAAATCTAACAGAAATTCAGAATGAGGCCACATTATCTTAGAAATGAAATATCCAAACCAAATTGAATTCATTTGATCTGAGCTTTGTCCACAAACTATTTGTGCTTTGATTAACAGTGTGATGGGTATCCATAGCTTAACTGCTTAAATGAAAGATCAAGGTAACAAAATGGCCCACTTGATAAGTTTTTTTAAATTTTTAATAATGATAAACATTCGATCCATGAACTCCCTGTCTAAGAAGGCTCATGTGCTGAGTACACACAGAGGAGGGGGGAAGCAAGACAAGTCCACAACAGCCCAAGTCGGAGGCCTCATTGCGTTCCCTCACATACTCCACTAAATTTGGAAGAATGTGAATAACAGGAATTGAATTCGCTCCTTTAAATAGAGGAAGGATGCCTCTAATGTTTGAGCAAGACTAGATGCTCATGATTGGGTAATATACGACAATGAAAGCGAACGCTACTAATTAGAACGGTTGAAGATCATACATACCCCAAGAAGATCACTCTTAGCACGATGGTAACCAATGCGCTTGACACCGGCCTTGTCCACGATCACAAAGGGGTTGTAATGGTCAGCCTTTGCCCTGGCCTTCTGCGTGATTTGCACCGGCTTCTTTTCTCCAGTCGAGTCAAAAATCTCAATGTGTCGATACTGAGCTTCCACTCGGACGTCTGAGAAGCTCGACTTCTGTCGGATGGTGGCCAGAGCCACAGTGGTGGCATCGATGGCAACCGGAGTTATTGCATCGATACCTTCAGGGGTCACTCGGGTTGCTGTTGGGTTCCGAGTGCTTACGTCTGCTCGAAACACACCCCAGTTCTTGTCCACCTTACGGTGGAAAAAGAGGATGTTTTCACTGCCCCAAGTCGGCCAACCACCGTTCTTTATGGCCAACTTACGGCCAAAGGGCTTATCCACGTTCATCACGAAAATGTCAGTTTGGAGATCCTCGATCTCACCATCCCAGCCTCCTTTGAGCTGGAAAGAGGCTACTGCTATCTTCTTCCCGGATGGTGATACTGCAGGGCTTAGATCAGCTTCACCTATGTATTGGATCAAGCAGAATAAGTCATGAGATATATGGAAACATGCTGCCGTGATCTCTAGATAATTTTGGATTCATAAATTTCAGCAAGGTGCGTTGGTATGGTTGATAACTTGATATGTTCTTTGTGCCAAATAAAAGAGTTTCCCCCCAAAAAAACAAAAAACAAATAAATTTGCACCTACGTACAGTAAATTGCCAGAGGCACCAAAGTGTTAATTGAAATCACTTGATAATGGAACTATAGTTTCTCTTAAAGGGCAGTCCAAATACATTTATTTTTGCCTTACAAGTACTCTTTTACATTTTGAATTTCATTTTACCTTTTCGCTGTTTAAATAGGATATGATTATTTCGTTTATAAGTACATCTTTTTGGAATTAGTCTTTCTACATCTGAATCTTTTTATATTGCACTAAATAATTTTAAATTTGTTAATTATTTTTGAAACAAATAGGATCCGATTCCAATAGACATAGACAATTGTTGACTAGAATTGAATAGTAAAGATTGATGTAGAAGTGTCAAATAATTTCCATTCTTACTCAATTACATAACTACTCTATAACAATTCTAGGTCATACCCACACGTTGCTTTGGGATGCAACTTTTAAAATTATTCTACTTCCAATCCAATTTTTTAACGTAAATACATTAATTATCTCGTTTGTTTATGTGTTTGAGCAACTTGCCTAAAATTAAGCTAATGCGATAAGAACCAATTTCCGAAACTATTTGTCGAAAATTGGATTCAAATTTTGCCTACATTAATATTTGTATCTCATACACAATCAAAAGAACAAAAGGAGAATCACTTCCTTGTAGTTATGCTTGCTATAGATTACAAATTACTAATGCAACACCCTCAAATTGATCCAATCACTGCTATAGAAATTTATTAGAACTATGTCTATTGCAACTTTTATGTTACATCTAATCTAACAAGTTACATTTAAATGTTTAATTCAAAATTTATTGAAACTACCAAAATCTAAATAATTTTAGGACATTTAATACATTTATTTAGACAAAAGTAACTAGACCTGACAAATGGGTCATTCGGTTCGGATACGGGTCGGGTTAAATTCAGGTCAGGTCATGTTCGGGTTTCGGGTCGTTTCGGTTTGGGTTGGGTATGGTTCGGCTCGAGTCGATTTCGGGTCAACCAATTTTTGATCAAATACGCTCGTCATGCCACAACAAACAACTTTGTAGAAAATTTCGGCTCGGGTATGGTTCGGTTCGGGTCAATTCGGATTTCAAGTCCACTTTCAGGTGAGCATATTTTGGGTGTCAGGTCGAATATGGGTCCAGTAGTTCAACTCGAGTTTCGGATCTTGTCTCAATTTTGCTAGGTCCAAGAGTAACTAGACAAAATTTTATTTTAACTCCAACCTTTATCATCACCCATATTAACAAGAACTTTACTAATACAAGTTGATTTAAGTGGTTTAGCACTTATTACCCTTAAGTAAGGCCTTGGATTCGAGTCTTGCAAACAGAGAAAATTTGTGACGGGATATATCTATGATCATGTTTGGCAAAGAGCTTTTTGGGGTATTATCTATTTGACTCTGGTCAAAAAGATTTTTAGAGTGTTTGGTTGATTAGCTTTTTATACCCAAAAAATTCTTTAGGATAGTTTTTTTAAAGAGTTTTTTGATATTTACTATTATAATGACCATACTAACCTCATAATTTGAACAAATTTACATTACATGTCATTCATAAATGATATTTTCAAATGTTAGATGCTTATACTTTAAATTTTTCAATTTATTTTTTTTATTTTTTGAGACAAGAGTCGTGGATAGTCATGATGTTGAAGATAATGCTTTTAATTTTAACGTTTTCTTAATTTAACAGATAATTTATATTATTTAGTCTTATATGACATATAAATATTTTTTATATCACATAATTTCAATTGCTATTAAAAAACAAAACATTTAACATTAAAAATATATTTTGATGATAACTACTAAAATTAAGAAAAAGTATAAATGTAATTTTATATATCAAATAGGTCTTAATTCATAATTCATGTCGGAAAAAAAAATAAATATCCAACGAAAAATTATTTTATTAGAAAAATAATGAAATTGGTTAATGGGTATGAGTGAAATTTTATTAAATAGCTTTGTTAGAAACAACTAACTTCATCAAATACTTTTTTCACAAATAGCTAATGCAATCAGCTAAGTCAAACCGCTAATTGCCAAACAAGACCTATATCTTATTGAGTTAATAGTAACTCGATCCTAATAAAATGAAGGATCCATTATCAAAAACAATTAACAAGAACTTTAATTTAACACAAACCTACTATCTATGAGAATAATGAGAAGGGGAGGGGGTAAAACCTTTAGGAGTGAGACGCTCAGTTCTCCCGGTCTTAAGATTGGTCTTGTAAACAGCAGTCCAAGGCTGTCGGCGTTCATTAATCGGCTCCTTGGTGGAGACATATACAAGATAATCTCCAGCAAAACACCCACTATCCTCCATTCTCACTCCATCAAATGTCCCATAAACCTCTGCAAAATTAAACACCTTTACCTTTGGGGGGTTATCATTGAAGCGAATCGCTATGTGAAGCGTTTCAAGGCTGTGGGTCCGCTCTGATACCATTATCATCCCCGTGACCCGACCCGAGTCGACGTCCGCAGCTGTGGCCTCGGACGCCAACTTGGGTCGCTTGAGCATGGCTTTCAGAGCCGCCGCGGGGATGACTTGTGCGTCGTAGTTGTACGAGTCTCCGTCCGTCATGTGGAGCTCGTCCTGCTTCGAAGCCGGTGGGATCGGACATGAGTACACGTCAAGGGGTACCGGTGGCCGGTAGGTGGCAAAGAAGCCGATGCTGCCTCTTGTCTCTCCCATTTACTGTTGTCGATGAGGAGGGGTGGGTTGGTTTTGTTTGTGTTTACCCTTGTGTGTGGAGTATCACTCTTAAAGACAGTTTCTTATTTTTTTATTTTTTTTTTAGGTCTTTGAAAGGTGTTAGTAGGGCCTATCCATAAATATGTTTAGCACATGTTTCCGGGTTGCTTTGTTGGATATTATGTAGGATTGCTGATTTAAGTAGATTGTTACTTTCCCTTTGTTTAGCTCTTTAGTACACAAGAATTGTTGACGTGTGGTTTTTAGCTATCATTAATCATGAATTCCATGAATTATATAATCTAATGCACTACACTTATCTTTATTGATTATACAATGTCACTGGATTTTGATATCTATTATTTTGTTACCTTTGGTGTGCCGAAAAAATTTGAACTCTACAACGTTTTATCCCAAAAAAAAAAAAAAATGGTCTCTTTGAATCGATTTTACTACAGACAATAATACTTGCATAGATAAGACCCGCCTATATTTAAGTATCTGAAGATTTTACGCAAGCGGAACTCATACTGGAAGTCATCTTGGTTGTTTTCATTGGATATAGTTATGGCATAGAACTTGATGATTTTGAGTATCAATGAAACCCCCTTCTCTAGAGTTATTTGAAATACTTTCATACTTGGAGATGCTAAGTCCCTCCCGATGAATTGATGTTCCTTACCCCCTAGTGTTACAATTATTGTTAGTAATCTTTATTATTAAATTTTATATTGATTGTTAATTAATATATTTCATAATTACCATTATAATGTATATTTAGTATTAAATAATAATCAATAATTAATATTTTAATTCAATAATGCTTTACCTACTTGAATTAATAGCATACTTATGGTTTCTTCAATACTAATTATTAATGGTTTTCATTGGTAAAAAAAAAAAGCATACCATCTCTGCTTCCTCCTCGCACGAAATACCCTAGCATCCTCATGAAAAACCCTAAAATTCATCTACTTCAATAAGGGGCTGTCATAAGCCATAATTGCTGGTGGTAAACCCCAACTTTCATACTTTTTGAAATTTTATTCAGTTATAAGGTATTTACTAATATTTTTGTCTCTTTTCAATAAAATTTTTCTCCAATTTGTGAGAATTTAGTTATTTATTTTTCTCACCATAAGTGTGAGTTTGGTTGTTCCCATCTCTAGTGTGAGTTAGATTTACCGTTAGTTTGAATCATTGTCTTCGAGCAATTTATCGTAAATTTGAAAATTTAGAGTGAGTTTTTTGTCGAATAGATTTTGAAAATTATTGTATTAGATCGAGTTTTCAATTAAGGAATGAGTCGACAATAGAATTTCATGTGGTCCTACTATGAAGATTTATCAATTAATTGGACATCTGCTTCATAAAGTTATACAATAGGTCGAGTATATTTGCCATTAGCTTTCTAGATAGAATGATTTAATTTGATGTTTTAGATTTACTTTTGTTATGAGATATTCATTGTATATGCCATATAGGTTTTCATTAATGAATTATTCCTTTTTCTTATCAAAAAAAAATAATGGTTTTAATTATTGGATATTATAATATAATTCCTATTAATCAATAATAGTTTCCATTACTCATATTACGATAACTATTATTCACAAATATAATGATAGTTATTCCCAATGCTTACGCTAATACCACGAATTAATGAATAATTATTCAAACCAAATAGATAATGTATAATAATTGTAATAATATTTTATAATAATAATAATAATAATAATAATAATAATAATAATAATAATAACAATAATAATAATAATATTGCAAATGTTTGTCAAAAGATTTTCAAATCTAAAACATTTCTTCAATTTGTTTCTTAATCTCTTGAAATTAAGTTTTCTATACGCAATTATACTTGCATAGATACTATCGCTTATATTTATATTTCTTCAAGTTGGGTCCATATTGAAAATTATTTGATAATATCACTAATGTTTGAGCTCTTGAAAAGTCAACAAGAGAGAGACACATGGCAACCACACGACCGTTTTAGGAGGGATTTTAATGAAGCCCCATTGGCCAAGGTCCAATTCAACTGCCTAAGGCTTGACTGAGGGGTGAAGTTAATGAATGCTTCCATGTGTGAATACTTCTCATAAATCGAAGATTTTACGGAAAGGGCAGTTCGGTGCATAAGTATTTTGCGTTCACACAAAGTTTGAAGAACGATCGCACCCCAAGGGATAAATTATAGGCACTCTAGTCTGACTTTGTCAGTGACTGATTCCACGACTCGAACCCGTAATCTTTTGGTCACACAGAGATAATCTTACCGTTGTTTCAAGGTTCCTTTTCAAATCAAAGATTCTACTATGGTTGAAAATTTATTTAACCATGGCAATTAAAAATTATAATCACCCTTCATTTTATCTTGACAAATCTAAACCATTGCTAACTAAGAGTTTTATCAACCGGTTACAACCGGTAGTTTTTGTGAGCCACCTCCTATCCCACTAGTCTCCCACTGATGATTCTCTCCCCTCTATTTTATTTTTCTACCTATTTCTCACATCTGCTAGACTACAACAGCAAGAAAAGGTCTACGTCATTTTCAAGACCAGAGCCTAATTCATCACTGCAGATGTTGTTAGCCATGGGAGATGTGACCCCCCTCGACTGAATTCCATGGGCCATTAAACTAACTGAAGGCAAAATTGATACCTCCATTCAATTCATTTGTAATATACAGATGAATTCAGGACAATTCAAAGATCGATATTTAGTAATTTGAGGTCTTACAAATTAATTTAAGTTTTGTTTATCTGTAGAAGAAGATGACAAGGGAACAATAATGATAGGGGTATTAAAAGGAGAGATTGATGTAAACTAATTGAAAAACATGGAAATTGACATACATTAGAGCGAAGCAATTGAAGAATATAGACTGCAGATTAAGCTTCATCTCCGACATTAATTGTGGAAATGGAGGAGAGAGAAGCAAAAGCAGAAAAAGTTTGCTTTAAATAACAACAAAAAAAAAAAACTCACATCTTAGCATGAAAAATCAGATGTGATAAACTAGCTCCACCATGAGAGAAGCAGAAGCATATGAAGAATATCTCGGTCCTCAACTTTTCTCAACATCTTCCCCGGGGGGCCCTCAGGAAAAACAAAAAAAGGTAAGAATAAGGCCCCGTTCTTTCGTAGGTTCTTTTAGTTTTACCAACTTCAATTCACTTTAGCCTATTTTAACCAACTTCAATCAATTTTAATCTACATAAAAAAAATATCAATTTCAATCCACTTTAATCTACCTCAACCCACTTCAACCAATTTCAACTCACCCCTTCATAATTACATTCTCATTATTTTAACTCACTTCAATCCACTACAAAAAAACATATCAACTTCAGCCTACTTCAACCTACCTAAAAAAAAATACCAACTTCAATCCACCTTAACTAACCTCAATCTACTTCATCTTTTTATCCATCTCAATTTACCTACGAAAATAACAGGCCCTAACTATGTAGAAGAAGGGATACAAAAGAGAGGAAAGATACAATTTTTTCTCTGCATTAACTGGCTCAGTAGGTACTTGGTAAAAGAAATCAAAGATTTGGATTTCTAGCTATGAAATCAACTGCTTAAATAAGTCAATTATGGGGGAAATTTCGTTTTCTTGGATAGCAAATTTATTGGTAGGGTCAATAGGGCTCCAAGGTGTTGGTTGAAATCATTTTCAAAAATGAGCCACAGACCCTCGATCTTGACTTATGGAACAACGGATGAGAGTTATGCCCGAATTCGAAAAATTCACTCCGAATTTGCCCCATTTGTAATAAATATGGGTATGAAAAATTGGAAAAAAAAAGGGTATGAAGCGGGTGCGCTAAAAACGGATATGAGTAGAGGTACGGGTTCGAGTATGGGCATTACCCGCCCTATACCCATATCCATATCTGCTCCGTACCCGATTTTTTGAAGGTAAAATAAGTTGTTAAGTAGAGTTTTGAACTTTGAACAATGGTGGTCCGTTAAAAAAGGCCTAGTACCCCAACCCCACCCAACCCCAACCATGCAATGTATCTATTTGTGTTGTCCATTTACTATGTCGATACATGAAGTGATGCGACTCATAACTCACAAGCCTAAAATTCTAGCTTATTTTTTGTGTCCCTTACTCCCTCATTTGTTGTGTCCTTCATTCCAATCATTTCCAGAATGCAGTTTCTGTTCATGAGTTAAGTACGAGCTCTTGCACTTAACCCAATGAGTATTGTTTTTTTTAGAACATTTTGTCTAGTTGAATTTAGTTTTATAAATTTCTTTAGATAAAAAAAATTATCGTACGTACGCAATGGGTATTGTATTTTAATATTTGTATATATCCGAATAAAACTCAAAATATCCAAAATATCCGATGGTATGGGTATGAGGATCGATTTTGAAGACCCTATGGGTATGGGAGTGGGTACAGTAATAACTTTTGAAAATGGGATCGGTGTCGGTATAACTCTATCCACCGTATACGTTCCCCACCCCCATTCCTACATGGAATGGCCTTTAGTGATGGTGTCAGATTGTGGACAAGGCGGGGCCTTGAGAAGTGAGAGTTGTGTTTGTGAGGTTAGATATCTGTGGGGTGTATCCTAGCAGCCCTAATCCAAGTAGGACGAGAGTGTTGAAAAGGAAGACAGATTCGTGAGGTAAGGGGAGCATTCAAACAAGTTGGATAGAAAAAGACAGTAGTGTTGTAAGTGTATCCTATTATAATCTATTTTTTTAATTATAGTAGAAGTCATCGGTTGTTTCCGATCATGAATTTTCTCCTCAATGTGGAGATCTATTTCACGTTAAATTATGTCTTGTTTCTTCTCTTGTGACATGTATAAGTGTGGCCGAATTTTGTATTGTACTTCTGTTACCAAATCCCAACATGTGATATTAAAATGAGTTCAATACTAATATGTAATATCATACCCCAGTTGGCAGCTAACTATTTATTTGAAGAAGGATGGATAGATTATTCTCATTAGTTTTATTAAGAAGACATTAAACATAAGCACAACATGCTACAGCAACAGCACCGGCCCAGTCTGATTAGCTAGTCAATTGATAAGTGATTAGATATCTGACTATAAAAAAGAAATTTCATTTTATGACTTCCTTTCTTTCTAAAACGGATATAGGCCATAAGTAAAATAATATATATATATATATATATATATATATATATATATATATATATATAGATATATATATATATATGTGTGTGTGTGTGTGTGTGTGTATGGTGAGATACTGCTCAAGTATTTTACCTTTACTTAAAAAAATGATATTATTAAATTTAAGAAAATTGTATAATTGGATTGTAAAAGTATGCTCGCATTTTTACATCTGATAAATTACGTCATATATATAGTTTTCACAGCTATAAAATTACATATATAATACTTTACTGATAAAAATACTTTGAGTAATATGCCATTTATACTCATCGATCAAATCAATTATAAACACTGAAACTTGACAATTAATAAAATGATAATCATCAGTGAAAATCTTGTTTTATGGATCTTTCATAATCAGCCTCTCTACGGATAGAAATATCGGTAGAAGTAAGGTTATCTACATCTGAATCTTCCCAGATCCTATATTAACGAAACCTACAGTAAAAAGTGTTGTTGTTTTGTATTGTATAAAATAGTAATTTAGGTTAAATGAAATTATTTATATCATAGTTCCTCTATCCTATAATCTTTGTCACGCTTTCTCCTTATAAAAGTTCTAAAATAAAGTTTCTTATTATTTGTTTGGTACTAAAAATTTTGTCTCTTCCATAAATAATGGAAAGCATAGCAATGGGGTCTTTTCTTTTCGTAGGTATGTTAAGGTGGGTAATAAGGTAAAATAGGTTGAGATAGATTAAAATAGATTAAAGTGAGTTAAAGTAAATTGAAGTAGATTCAAGTAGGTTGAAGTAGGTTGAATTCTTTTATATGATAAATTAAAATTAATTAAATAATAAAAATTAATTAAAACCGATTAAAATAGATTGAAGTGAGTTCAAATAAATTAAAGTTGACATTTTAAAATTAATCTACCAACAAAACAGGATCTAAATAATGTTCTTTTAAAAAAATCGTATTTTTAACGAGGGATTAAAATACAGTGATTTATCGTTACTCGAGAAAGCGCGTCCCGACTCCCGAGAATGATGGGATGAGCACTGGATTAATAACTTTGACGAAATGCCTCCCCTTGATTGTCAGGGGGCCCACACATGTGCTGTCTTAATTACTTGACTTCAAGACCACATGCCCTTTTTTCCTTGCATTGTGTTTTCCCCTTAGTGAAAGCCTATTATTTTCGATATTATTTGATAATGATGATGTTTGACAAAGAATTTTTTTTTAATGTAAAAAGAGTTTTTTTGAGGGTATTAATTATTTAATTTTGATTAAAATTTTTTTTAGAATATTTGGTTAATTAGTTTTTTAAATTAATTTTTTATATTTAAAAAGTTCTTTTACAAAAAGTTCTTTGGAATAACTTTTTCAAAGAACTTTTTGATATTTACTATTATAATGATTATATTAACCTTATATGTTAGACAAATTTACATTACATGTCATTCACAAATAATATTTTCGAATGTTGGATGCTTATGCTTTAAATTTTTTAATTTATTTTTTTTTCTCTTTTGGGACAATAGTTGTGGATGATCATGATGTTGAAGATAATGCTTTTAATTTTAACGCTTTCTTAATTTAACAAATAATTTATGTTAGTTAGTCTTACATGATATATAAAATACTTTTTATATCACATAATTTCAATTGCTATTAAGAAAGAAAATATTTAACATTAAAAATATATTTTGATAATAAGTACTAAAATTAGGAAAAAGTATAAATGTAATTTTATATATCACATCAGTACTCTTAATTAATAATTCATATCGAAAAGAAAAATAAATATCCAATGAAAAATTATTTTGTTAGAAAAATAATGAAATTGAGTAATAGTTATAAGTGGAATTTTATCAAATAGTTTTGTTAGAAACAGCTAATTTCGCCAAACACTTTTTTCACAAACGGTTAATGCAATCAGATAAGTCAAATAGCTAATGCAATCAGCTAACTGCTAACAGCTAATGCAATCAGCTACCAGCTAACAACTAACAGTTTATTGTCAAACAGGGCCAATGTTCGTTCTCAATTATAGATCTTATTCTAGGCATAAAAGTTGTATGAGGTAAAAGATAAGAATTAGTGGAATGATTTCACTCTAATAGAAGTTTAATATGATCTAAGCTAATAAATAAATCAATATATACATAAAAAGATTGATAGACTCAAATTTAAATCAACCTAATCAGATTTAATTATATATTAAGGAATCGAAATCCAATATGATCGTATATACCGTTATTCTTAGGATAAAAGTAACAACGCATTTTATGTCCTCGTACAATCATATCAGTCGCCCACACACAGAGAAAGGAAGATCATATCGTTTGCTTTTTTTTTAAAAAAAAATCTCTAAAGTTCATCTCACTCAAGATGGTTCCTTGAGCAGTTTTCTCTTGTGTTAAAGTGCTTCATTTTATTATATTTTTTTTTCAATTGTTAGTTTGGTAAAGTCCAAAATACATAAATAAAAGTATAAAATACAACTTCTACAAAGGGTTTAAATCTATCATCAAATTATAAAATTTGTAAATAAATCACATGACAACGATGCATTGGTTTTTTTGTCTTAGGCTATATGATTTGGATCAATATGCTAAGCTTGTTTCTTTTCTCCATCTCCTTTCCCAAACTCCTAGTAATTTTTCTTATGAAATAAGGCTCATCACTTGTACCAGTCATTCCAATTTTCTTACCAGGCTTAATCATCTCTTTACTCTTTAGCATTTAAGTCGTAGACCCTGTTCTTTTCGGGAGTATATCGCGGGTGTTGAATAAAAAGGAGTAGGAAGAAGTGCAAAGAAGTGGGCGGAAGTGGTCCGTTGTATGTTGGAGTATAAAGGGGTGGAAATGAATGGAATGAAATGGGAGTGTTGATATTAGTTATGTTAACGATTTGTGTAACGTAATAATAATTATTAATTATTATAATAATAATTAATTAGTAATAAAAATAATAATTAACTATAATAATAATTCTTAATATTAACAAAAATTAACAATAATAATTACAATAATGATTCCTATTAACATTAATAATAATAATAACCATAATGATTATAACATTAATAACAATAATTAATATTAATAATACTATTAATATTAACAGTTATTAATAATTATTCATATTAATAGTGATAATAATTATTATAAGAAGAATAAATATTATTATTATAATTAGCAAATATTAGTAATAATTAAAATAATTACTAATTATTATTACTAATAATATTAATTATTATAATTAATATTGACAACAATAATATTAATATTAATAATTAATATAAAAAAATAATATTTAATAATATTAAGAACAATAATTATTATGATTAATATTAATAACTAATACTAATAATTATAAGTATTAGGAAGTATTAATTACTAATTAATTAATTACCAAAAAAATTATTATTCAAATTAATTATAATTAATCATATTATTAATTAACAATAATGAGCGCGAATCATAATTAATAATTTTTAATTAATAGTAAAAATTATAATGAATCATTAATAAAAATTATTGATATTGATAATAAAAACTAACAATAACAATTAGAATTAGAATTCTTATTAATGTTAATAATAACCATAATAATTTTTAATATCAATGATAATAATTATTATTAATTATTAATATTAATGTTAATTATTTTTATAATTATAATTATTGTAATGATCATTATTATGAATGACTTTAGTACAAAATACAACAACACTTGCTATTAACATTAATATTAATTACTATAATTACATTCAATAAAAATAACAATAATTAATATTAATATTACAACTAATAATAATTAGTAATTAATTATCCTAATAATAATTAGTAATAAAAAAAATAATTAATGATACTAAGAAGTATAATAAAAATTCTCATTAATATTATTAATAGTAACAATTAATATTAATAATTGTTAATGTTAATAATTATCCATTAAAAAATAATTAATTAATTATTATTGTTGTTAATACTTAAAATAATCACCATTAATGTTATTATTAATTATCAATAATTATTAATAAAAATCATTAATAATTAATAACGATTATTATTATAAGAATAATTATTAGTTAATCATAAAAATAATAATAACACATTAATAATCATAATTAACAATAATAATTGCAATAAAACCTCCAATTAATAATAATCATAATAATTTGTATTATCGGCAATTATAATTTTTAATTTTAAAATTAATATTAGTATTAATATTAATAATTTTTATGAATGTTAATAATAATTATTATTATTATCATTATAATGGCAATAATAATTAATGTTAAATAATATTAGTTGTAATTATAGTGATAATTAACATTAATATTAATAATAATTTTTATTGTTTCTGTGAGTAATAATAATTATTTATGTTAATATTAATAATAATGAAAATTTCTATTTACTAACATTAATAATAATTACTAATTGTAAAAAATAAAAATTAATAATATTAAGAGTAATAATTATTGTTATTATTATGATTATTATTATTGTTATTATTATTATTATTGATCAACAATTATTAATGTTATTAGTGATTATTAATTAAATAATTAATTATTTAATTATTATTATTATTGAAAATATTAAAAAATAGATATTAATATTATTATTAATTAATAATAACTATTAATGATAATAAATAATAACTTAGTATGATTATTATTATAATAGTAATTATCAATTAATAGTAAAAATAATTATAAATCATAAAAAATTTCATATTATTAACATTTAATAGTTACAATTACAAAAATAATTATTATTAATATTAGTGATAATAAGCATAATAATTAATTATTTTAGTAATTAATAATTATTATTATTAATTTTAGTGATTATATTTATTATAATTATTATTATTGATGAAAATTAGTCGTAATTACATAATAATTACTACGTATATTAATGATAATTATTATTATTACTATAAATAATAATAGTAATAATAATTTTTGATATTAATGTTAATAATAACAAAAATTATTGGTTAATAATATTAATAATAATAAATATTAATAAAAACAATGATTAATAATATTAAGCATTATAATAATTACTATTTATATCATTAATAATAATTAATAAAAATAATGATTAATATTAATAAGTATTCATTAGTAATAATAAAAATCATAACAAAAAGGAGTGGGAGTGGGTAGGGGTAGGAATGAATGGTATTTATTTTGAGGAGTGGGGAGGAGTGGGATCGGAGTGGGATGGAATAGAAATGAGTGGGAAAGAGTGGGAAGGAGTGGAATCAGATGATCTACCCATGAAAAGAATAGGGCGGAGTAGGCAAACCCACAATGTATTGCACGGCGGGTCTTCGACTGATCCACATTGACTTCAATGCCCAACTCACTAAGAGCATCCAAACTATGCAAAGAGATATCAAACTCCTCATCATTATTTGTAGATGATCGAACGGAAGGGTGAGCTCGTTTTTGCGAATCAAATTTTCAAATATAGATTAGACAACTTTTTGCAGTTCTATAGGTAGAGAAATTGCTATGCTGCTAAAAGATCGAAGGTGAAAGAAGCTATCGGCACTACTCAACCCCATTATTTGCATTATGATATACATCAATATTGATAGCAAAAGCAACAACAATGTGTGATAGTGTACGTGCAACATTTCAATCGGGGATATCATTCACTTCTTCTTGAAGAGACGATAATCAAGTGACTATCAAAGCGTTAAGAGTAGAAATCCAAACTCCTTGAAAGATTCAAACTCTAGTTGAAGACACAAACCTTCACCTGAGTTATTTGATCCAAGTATTCGTCCATCATATTTTCAGAGAAGGAAATCAAGCAGTAGATTAATTGGCAAAATTTGACTTTTTTATTTCTTCTTCTAGTTTGTAGTTCTTTTTTGTTATACCTCATCTCTTTCTGTCTTCATTGAGGACAATATAGATAGAACTCTTGTAAAAAGGACTGTCTATTCCTTGTTTTACTTACCATTAAAAAAAATCATGATACACGTCAGCCACTTGATTTTCTTTGTCTTTCATATCTTTTGGAGCCATATTACATGTCACTCTAGAATTTTTTTTAACCTATTTCCATATAGAAAAATCAACTTAACTAAAAACGTGTTGGATTAATTGAAAAAGGGAGTACTTGGTAAACACCTTTTTTAAAAGCTTTTTCGATCAGATTAACTGTTTGATTAAGTTTAAAAGCTAATTTAGGTGTTTTAAGAAAAAAATCTAAAAGAGCTAATTTGAAAAAGCTAATTTTATTAGCTTTTTTGGCATATTGTTTTGGAGAATTAACTTTTTTTGTTATAATTTTATTAGAAATAATTAATTTTACTAAAGAGTTTTTTGACAAACTAATTTGAATATTTAATACAAATAGCTAACTTAAATAATTAATATCTAATAATAAATATAAATAATTAATAGTTAATAGTTAATACTTACTTGCTAAATAGGGCCAAAATTCTGGCACTAGACATGGATTTCCATGGTCCATTTCACCTTCATTTAAAGGCAAGATGTCAATTTAGAGTGTAACCATCAATCATTCAAGTGTGAACCCCATTAACTGCATTATGATAAACCTCTGCCACTTGATTTTCTTCGCACCCTTTGGAGCCACATTACATGTTACTGTAGAATTTTTTTTAAACCCATTCCCATTTAGAAAAATCAACTAAACTAAAAACGTGGCGGATTAATTGAAAAATAGTTTTTTGAAGAGCTTTTTGAAATAAAATCAGCTGTTTGATTAAGTTGAAAAAAATTTTATGTATTTGGTATAAAAAAAAATTAAAAGAGTTTTTTGGGTCTAAAATGTTAATTTAAAAGTGCTCATTCTATGAGCTTTTTTGAAGAGTTTTTTGGAGAATTAATTTTTTATCTTACAACTTCGTCAGAAATATTTTATTTCATCAAATAATTATTTAACAAACAGTTAATTGAAATAATTAATACAAATAATTAACTTAACTATTAATAATTTAACAACTAATATAAATAATTAATAATAAATAGTTAATAAATTATTTATCAAATAGAGCCAAAGTCCGGTGGTACATTTAGACATGAATTCCCATGGTGTCCATTTTGCCTTCATTTAAAGGCTATAAGTTAATTTACAGTAGTAGGAACCACGTGAATGAATTGGACTACAAAATCCAAATTCTCTAAATTCTCGTGTAACCATCAACCATTCAAGTGTGAACCGCTTGTGGGTCTGCCGTGGACAGCATGCAATAATCAAGTTGAGATTTTTACAAATTGTTCTTGGATTTCATTTTAAAGTGTCGTTCATATTCATTGATGTGACATACAAATACTAAAACGTGGCGTTTAATAAAAGAATTGTGATCATGGGAATTTAATGATTTAAAAATTCTATAAACTGATTGATGTGACATACGATTAATGAAATGTCAGATTTAATAAAACAATTGTCATAGGTGGATCCATTGTTGGGAAGAAGCGTTCATGGACATCCTTCTTTCAAATAAATTTTTAATGAGTTATTTTAAATATAATTAAATTAATATATGTGAACATTTATAAATTAGGTTTAAAAAATTACAGATATTTTTTAAATATATTCAATTTATATATTGATATTTTTAATCTTTTTAAGTATTAAAAGTATAGTTATAAGTTGAAACTTGATAGAAAAGTAAACTCATATTAAATTTACCTTAACCTAAATTTTTCTCTCTCTCCCCCTATCTTATCTACAGTTTAAAATTTTAATTTAATCTAATTCTAATTTTTTTTTATTGTTATTGTCTATTTTCATATGCTTAGTTGCAATGCGTTTTTGGTGTAGACTTTTCTTTAACTTGGCACTAATTGATTTGAATTTGATACTATTTTTTTTCCTTTCTGGTGCAAATAATTGGTTTAGATTGCTTTTGTAGCTGTATTTTATGTTTTGACATGTTCACTTCATGTTTCAATTCTTTCTTTATTTATTTTTTTTGGTTTTATTGCTTTGTGCTGATGATTTGTTCTTTGTAAGAAATCGTTTTAGCAAATGTTAGGTAATTGTAACATTCTGCGTTTTCGATACAATCTATGTATCAAATTTAAAATATGAACAACCGCAAAACAAACGTAGTAGTAGAGGTACTATAATTTTTTTCTAAGAATAAAAAAATGGTTCTATTATTATTACTTGGCAATTTCCATAGTGTAGAAATATGAGACGGGACGTTTGTTAAAAAAAGATTTGAAATGTTTGTACAAAATAGTATGTATCATACAATTTCTTTTCTTATTAATATTGTAAACGTTAATAGATGGACACCCATGTTTTAAACATTTAGATCCGTCACTGATAACTATAATCATTGAAATTTAATGATTTAAATTCTACCATTGTAAAAGTGTCATTGAAGCACTGAATGGTGAAACTACGAATGAGTATAATGTGGAAGTTGCTTGGACAAAATTTCAAAAGAAGCTAGCATCAAGGCCAAGAATGCAAAGGGAGGAGCCTCAAAAAAAGATAGTTTGGAAATGGATTCCGAAAAGGAATTTGACATCAATACCTAACGAGACTCCTACATCTTTGGAGGACAATCAACAGATGGCATCTCCTTATAAGTAAGCTCTTTTGAGAAACCTGAATAGCAACAAGTTAGAAACTCCTAATGGTAATCTTGAGGTTGTGGGGAATGATGTTCTTCAGGGACTTTCGGATAATAGCAAGACAATTATCTAATCTTTGGATAATGCTCATAATCACTATTAAAAAAGTTCATATTAACAATGAGGATGAAGAAGAGGGGGAGTGGGATGACGGTAATGAAACAGATGAAGTTGAAGAAAATTTGCAATTGTATGATGATGATGACAATGACGATGACGATGCAGATGATTGAGTGGTTACGAATTCTTATGTGTATGAGTAGTTTGCATGTCAAACAATTGTTTGAGACTTTACTTATACTGTATGAATGAGTTTTGCAAAATTTGTGTCACCTACATACCTATTATGATGTATGATGTCAAACGATTTACATGTGCAATCATTATATATTTGCACTTGGCGTTGTTGTCACATATTTCAGGTATGGATTCAAGTTCTCGTCGAGCAAAATCCTCCCCTCGAGGTAGAGGACGAGGGCGTCGGAGCTCTGCCGTTGATCCGACCGCAATGGACATTGATCCATCTTCCCCCCAGGTACCTCATACACCAGTTCAGCCAGGAGTGACAATGGCTGCTTACATACCAGGTATTTCAGGACCCCTGCCTCCCCCATTTGGGGCTTTCCATCAACAGACCTCATACATTCCCAACCAAAGCACGATGTACGATCAATTTGCGTACAACATTCCTCCAAACCCCCATGTTGTTCACAATGTGCACCCCACTCCCCAACCCACTCACCCTAACACAAACCAGTCCCAAGAGAACATTGGAAGTTGTGAAAGTGAAGCACAATCCAGTCATGGGAGCACTCGAGCAAAGACTTGGATTGAGCCAGAAGGTAACGGGTAAGTCTTCATTTATTATATCTTATGAAGTAGTACATGAATTTTGCATAACAAGTAATAAATTTTATGTGTAATGTTCAATTAGGTTTCTCCCCAATGATGGTGCTGTTAGTAGGATTTCACTCATATTTCAAAGCAAGTTTGACGGAGCTTGGCCTATTTGGAGCAAAGTGCCCAAACCAGTACGAGATTTGTGGTTCGGAGAGTTCAAGGTAACTACAGTGACTTCGTATTAACAATTTCTGTCAACGTGCTATATTAGTATTGCATTATTTGCTGTGTTCTTTGTTTTCATAATTGCAGAAGTGGTTTACGTGGGATCCGATCCATGAGGATCGTATGAGAACAAATTTTGAAAAACGAGGCAACGCACGCTTGAGAGACTTCTTTGGCAAAGCAAGGAAGCATAACAAGAAGCCTGTCTGGCTCGGTGATGCTCAATGGAAGGGACTCCAACAGCACTGGGCGAATGAACATTACAGGAAATTGCGTGAGATAGCCCAGAAGAACCGACTGGGGACTCTAGAAAGTGGTGGCCCATCTATCCACACCTGTGGCTCGATCCCCATGCATGAGCATAGACGGCGTCTGGTAAATGAATTAATGTTTGCTATGTATTCGTTAAAGTTTAATACTGTATTTTGTATTGTACTTGACATCATTCTTTCTGGCACGTACATAGAGGGAACAACTTGGGACGGAGCCCACCATTGTCGAATTGTTCAGTCGCACTCATAAACTCCAAGGTAAAGAAGGTGCCCCTTGGGTTGACAAGAAATCACAACAAACATATGTAAGCAACTAGTTATTCTCAATCTTCATTGGTAGTTCAACATGAACTCGTATACTTCATTTTAAGTTATTGTACTATGCATGATTTTGTGCGCATGTTGCGGTATTGTAGGAAACTTTTGAACACGATTTTCAAAATGTTATCAATTCTCAAGGGAGCGGGGATGACTCTTCTGAAGATCCAAACCAGCCATTTCCCAACCCAAATGAGTTGTGGGTGAAGACGTTCAAGAACAAGAAGGGTCGGATTTACGGCATTGGTGACGAGGCTATCAACATGAGGGAATCCGGTTACTTCAGTCACACTCAAAGATCCGGTATTGTTTTCATATTACAGTTCCAACAACCATGGTTATACATTTAATTTACTTAATGACAAAGCTAGTATAGTAATTTACTTAAATGTCTGTCAGCAGGTTCGGATTCTACGCCATCGCAACAAGAGCTCAATGAGTTAAGGGGTGTAATAACCAACTTGGGGGTGAGCTATCTTCACAAGCTGAAAGCTACTGGTTGGTTATGAAAAAATGTAAGCAACTGGAGGAATCCAATAAATTACTCACACAAAGCAACCAACAATTGAGCCAACAAATCATGAGCATCGATCAGCGCCTCCAAGCTTTCTTTCAAATGCAACAGGCGTTTGGCTCGGGATCTCAGCCACCATTTACTCATCCCTCGCAACATAATGAGGAAGATGGTGAGACAGAGGAAGAGGAAGAGGAAGGCGAAGAGGAAGAGGAAGACCTTGGTGATTGATGAGTTGGTTGCAGTTTTCCTTCAGCTGGTGGCTCTTCTACTTGATTCTTCACGAAGTACATCATTTCTCTTGCTGCTTGCTCCCCCTCCCCTTCCTGCTAATTTCACTCCCCTCCCCCTACTGCTTATTTAACTTCCCTCCTATTTGGCGCTTACTTCACCATCTTCTGCAAACATATATATCACTTTATTCTCAATTACTGGTAAATTGTGGTTATTTTGTTTGGATTTGTGGTTTGTGATATATATAAACTTTGTTTGGAACTTGTAGTTTGTGATATGTAGAAAGTTTGTTTGGAACTTGTGGTTTGTGAATTGAAAACCCTTGGTTTTCAATTTGTGTGTTGTTGTGGATGTGAAATTCCACCTTTGTGTGGTTTGCAATTGTTGAGAACGCTTCGAATGAAGCCGTATTCGAAGCCGTTGGATGTTGATTGAGTGCGGAAATCTTGTAAATTTCTTGCAGGGAATTATTTGTATGTACGGAATTGATAAAAAACAAGCGATTTTATTAAAAAAAACAGAAATATAGCGACGGAATGGCGACAGATAAGAATTTTTTTTTTTGTTTTTTGGGCGGGGTGGCGACGGAATTATAATTCCGTCGCCATCAGAGACGGAATTTCCGTCTCTAATTCCGTCTCTGATGGAGACGGAATTTTAATTCCGTCGCCACCCCCTACCCCGCCACTTTCCCCGCCAAAAAAAGTATGTCGCAAATTTTGTCGCTGACTACTCAGCGATGAGCGAAAATCCGACAGTCGTATTCCGTCGCCAATTCCGTCGCTAATATTAAATTTCCGTCGCTGATTAGCAATATTCCGTCGTTGAATCCGTCTGTATTTTGCATTTTTCTTGTAGTGAATCATCGCATTTTTATTGAAAAGTTCCCTTCTCAGGTACCAAGTTGTGGATCCTTTATGAAAGACGATGAAGAGGTTAACAGTACTTCCTCGCGCCCATTTAATCGTACCCTTGAGATAGACATTCAACTTTATGAGAAGAGGGAGATGGCTAAATATTCTATTAAAGGAAAGAAGAATGGCAACAGAAACTCCAGACCAATTCATAATTCGCCCACCCCAACTGAAATAGCGAAAGAAACTTTAGAAATTGACAAAAGACTCGGTATTTCAACTATCGGAGATGGGACCTCAGCAATCAGAAGGATCACAAGAAGTTTGAGAAAGAAAACAGAAAACAATGAGCAAGTTTGAGATTTTTATGATCAGTAGGTGAAACTCTCAAATGTTGTATGTGTTTATTGCTAGTAGTTGTATGAGCTTTTCATTCTAATTATGTATTCTCTAGGATGCAGCAGATGTCTTCTTGTTAGCTGTATAGTGACTGTTTTATGTTTGTTGTAAGGGCTTTGCCCAACTAATAATTGAAAAAAAATAATCTAAAATACATAAGTTTAGGCTAAATCAAAATGTTTCAACGTATAAGATATTTACCATCCCCTTAAAAGTCCATCCTTATTTTTCGTGACCATGTGAAAAACATGGAATGATGGAGATGAGCATTGTATTTAATAACTTTGACAAAACGCACCCTTGTGATATGAGGGACGCATATGTGTGTAGTCTGGATTGTTTGATTTTGGGCCAAATCCTTTTCCCTTGTGTTGGTTTGGTTTTTTTTTTTTCTAAAAATATTTTATTTTCAAGATTCTTTGATGAGGTTACATTCCCCGTTTTAGATCTTATTTAAAGCATAAAAATTACACAACAAATTGAATGATAATGATAGTAGTGTGATTTCACTCCGATAAAAAGCTAATATGATCCTATATATAGAGAGAGGTGGGGGTGACACACACATATACATATATGTACATATATAAAAACATTCATATGACTCAAATATGAATCAAACTAAATCAAATTCAATTATGTTAAAAGAATCAAAATCCTATATGATCACATACCATTATCCCTTCGATACAAGCAGCCGTGCATATTATGTCCCATAAAATCCGGTGGGTATGAATATGATATAGTTTTTGAACACTCAATGGGTATGAGTTTTGAAAATGGGTATGGATAAGAGTATAGGAAAAATCCATCACGTACCCGCCCCATTAGAGTTGACAGTCACTCCAATTTTCATGCCAAGCTGAATCTCTCTTTAATCTTTAACATTTAAGTCGGAATAGGCAATCTCATAATGTATCACTAGGCGACTCTTCGATTGATCCACATTGACTTCAACACCCAACTCATTAAGGGCATCCAAAATATCCAAAAAGATATCAAAGTCCTCATCATTATTTGTAGATGACTAGATCTGATCAAATTGAGGGTTGGGTCGAGTTAAGGATCGGATCATGAAGGTCGATAGATAGGTTTTTTGAATTCTAACCCTACCCAACCCTCATGCGGGTCGGCATACCCATGATCATGACCCTGACCCTATGGGTACCCTTGGGTCTCGAGTTAGACCCGACCCTTAAACATTGCTTGTATTGAAAACGAGATTCTTCAAAAAGTTTCGTTTTTATTATAAAGTTCAACATTAAGCATTCGACAAAACAAAATGTCAAACGATAATATAATGTCTCAATGAAATGTGCTGCAATTACAAACATTCTAATGCATAATTAAGTGATTAGAATGATTAGTTCGCTAAGACGACTATTCCAAACATTAGAATTGGAGCGTTAGAAGGTTACGAGACAGTGACATTTGGAGAGGTTAATGAGGGGCGAGGTTAACAGGAGATGGGAAAGTAACAAAGCAAAAAGGTTTATGTTTTGAACAAATGAAATCCAAAATATCTTATTCTTATTTTAATTTTAAATTTTTTAAAAAAAATTGCAGTTCAGCGGGTCGGATCAGAGCGTCAAAACCTCTACCCAAACCCGACCTTTATCATAATCGGGTACCTTCAATTTAAGGGTCAATGCGGATCGGACACAACAGCCGCTTTTAATTTTTTTGACGGAAAGTAGCTTATTTTGACGGGTGGGGAAGAAAGCGCGGATCTCGATGGTTTTTTGACGTGTTTTGGTGAAATTTGACCGGCACGGTCAAAAAAACTGGATGCAATTTTGACGGTGTGGGAGTTTTTTGACGGGGCCCGTCAAAAAATTTGGAAAAGAACAGGAGGCACCGAAAGCCTGCAGCAGTTCACTGTGCGCCTCATTTCTTCTTCCTCATTTCACCACGACATTGCACCGAAAGCCGAAACCCTCGCGTCTTCTTCCTCAAGCCAGGCCCCCCCCATCTTCTAGCTCAGAAAAAGCAGCCATGGTCTGCCATTACTGTGCGCGTCGTCTTCCTCCAACAAGCTAACCGGCCCAATTTGTCAATAGTGCACCCACCCCTCTATAAATCTCACCTTCCCCTTCCTCATTTCTTTGCAAATTGATTCCTTGCTGAACCCCGAATTTTGGGGCCGGATCTGTGCAATTCCGTGTTGTAGGTGGCCGGCGAAAATTGGGAAGTCGAAACTCTACGATTTCATTTTGTGAAGGCGCTTCAATTCAGTCAGTTGGTAAGCTGCAATTTCATCCAATTTGTAGCTCTCGAATCGATCTGATTGGTTTTGGTGAGTTGTACTTCGAATGGGTTTGATTTTGGGGGAGAATTAATTTTGGTGTTTCGTTTGGGTCTGTAGCTTGTTCGGATTTTGATTTCCATGTTTGATTTTCATTTCGTCTCACTTTGGTGGTTGAATTTGAGGTTGGTTTGGATTTGGTGTTCGATTGTGGTGTTAATTTTGATGTTGGTTTCGATTTGTAGCTGGGTTGATTTTGCACCTGTGGTTGTGTTGCTTGATTTTCAGTGTCGTGTACTGTTCACTCGTCGGAAAAGGCCGACACAGCTGGACGTCGTGGCCGGGGGCTGAACGGTGACTGTGGCACGGTGGTTGCGGTGGTGGTTGAGTGCACGGGCGTTACGTCGGCCGGTGGACGGCTTGGGATCGACGACTAGTTGCGGGTAATTAAGTTCTGGCCATTTTATTTTGTGAGAAATTGGGTATTGCTTGTAAGAAATTGCATTGTGTAATTACTGATTGGGAAACCTGTTTCGTTGTATATCATGTGTACCAATATGTACATATATATGACGTATTTGGTTAACAATACGTCCATAAATTTTTGACACAACCAATGAGGTTTGAACAAGCTCTTAAGTTTAATTCTTGCACATGAAAAAAATAAAATTATGCTTCAGAAATTATCCTTACGAGATAGCTTCTTGTGAAATAAAGGAAACCCAAAATTTGAAAGAAAAATTATGGAAAATGATATTTTGAGCATGTTGTATGACCAAGCAACCTTGTCTTTAAAAGATTACATCAAACTTTTACATTGCACTTGTATCGTTCCTTCGATTCATGGCTTTCGTCGACGTGGCAACTCAACATTTGGTCTTAATTTGTTTCTTAAAAATATTGCTTGGATGAGACTTTTCTGCGTTACATATATACGAAAAGATAACTTGTCCGAAAACTTGTGCATAAGTTATGTAAACAGTTGAGCATAATTAGAAGCATTTTAGTAGAACAAGAGCACACATATATAATAGACTTCCTCAGAGATTTCTTATGTGGTACAAGTACACAACAATCCAAATGAACTCATCCTTGATTTAAGGTAAATTAATTAAACAAGAGTTGATATTAAATTGGAATTGTAATTTGTTTATGTTTTGAAGATTTGCTTATGTGTACATTTCACGATTCTGAACCCTAAACCCTAAACCCTAAAAACCCTAAACCCTAACCCCAAACCCTAAACCCTAAACCCTAAACCCTAACCCTTAGAACCCTAGACCCTAACCCTCACCCTAAAAACCCTAAACCCTAACCCCAAACCCTAAACCCTAACCCCTAAACCCTAAACCCTAAACCCAAAACCCAAACCCCAAACCCCAAATCCCAAACCCCAAACCCTAAACCCTAACCCCAAACCCCAAACCCTAAACCCTAAACCCTAAACCCTAAACCCTAAACCCTAATCCTAACCCTAGAAACCCTAAACCCTAAAAACCCTAAACCCTAACCCTAAACCCTAAACCGTACAATCCGTACACCCTAAACCCTCAACCCTTGAAACCCTAAACCCTAGATACCCTAACCCTTAGAACCCTACACCCTAACACCAACCCTAAACCCTAAACCCTAAACCCTAAACCCTAAACGCTAAACCCTAACCCTTAGAACCCTAAACCCTAGACCCTAAACCCTAAACCCTTAGAAACCTAAACCCTAAACCCTAAACCCTACATACTTAGAACCCTAAACCCTAAACCCTACATACTTAGAACCCTAAACCCTACACCCTAATCCGTAAACCCTAAACCCTTAGAACCCGTAACCCTAAACCCTAAACCCTAAACCCTAAACCCTAAACCCTAACCCTTAGAACCCTAAACCCTAAACCCTAACCCTTAGAACCCTAAACCCTAAACCCTAAACCCCAAACCCTACATACTTAGAACCCTAACCCCTAAACCCTAAACCCTAAACCCTAAACCCTAAACCCTAAACCCTTAGAACCCTAAACCCTAAACCCTAAACCCTTAGAACCCTAAACCCTAAACCCTAAACCCTTGAAACCGTAAACCCTAGATACCCTAACCCTTAGAAACCTACACCCTAACACCAACCCTAAACCCTAAACCCTAACCCTTAGAACCCTAAACCCTAGACCCTAAACCCTAAACCCTTAGAACCCTAAACCCTAAACCCTAAACCCTAAACCCTTAGAACCCTCAACCCTAAACCCTAAAAACCCTGAATCGTAAACCCTAAACCGTAAACCCTAAACCGTAAAAACCCTAAACACTAAACCGTAAACCCTAAACCCTACACCCTACACCCTAAACCCTTCAAACCCTAAACCCTAGATACCCTACACCCTTAGAACCCTAGACCCTAACCCTAAACCTAAAAACTGTAAACCCTAACCGTAAACCCTAAACCCTAAACCGTAAACCCTTCAAACCGTAAAACGTTGGTACCCTAACCATTACCCCTGTAAATCGTAAACCCTGAATGTCCCCCCTAAACCTTCAACCCTAAACCGTAAAATCTGTAAACCTCGAACGGACAGCCCAAACCATTAACCCTAATTTGTAAACCCTAAACCATAACGCGTCACTGTAAACACTGAACTGGTAATGTTGAAATTCATGTGTACATCTTTATAAAATGCGTGTTATCTCCGAACATAATAGCAAGAAGTGTCATGAATAATTATGTGTATGATGTAATGCTGTGTATTAGCATGTCTTCTTTCATTTGTACTAATCCTTTGTGCGGGTTGACTTTAGATTTTAGGATGGGGAAAAAACGAAAATTCAATATGGATGCAACTAAATCTCGCAAATGTTGCTGTAAGTGTCACGAGGTAGGTGATAATGTAGTACCACTTTCTTCCTTGTGCGGAGTTGCTATTATGTGAATTGCATAATTTTGGTGAACACATGTTTAGTGTTTATGTAGTTTTGTTGATGTTGTGCGTGCGTTGTCCCAGCTTTGCCTTTTATAAATAACATGTTAAAGTGCCGTAATGTTTTGATATTGGGCCATGACACGTACGGTATGACCTTCAGAAAATTTATTACTCACCACATTTGCAATGGACGTACCACATCATCGATTGTGGATGTATCACCGTAGAGACAAACGCAGTGGTCAATTGCGGGACGAATTCATTAATGGGGTGGAGGATTTTGATAAGCATGCTCGAACCCAGCATGATTTCATCACAAACGGAGTGTACCGTTGCCCCTGTGCTAAATGCAGGAACACTAAATACCTTCACCCAGATGAAGTTAAAATGCATTTGTACCATAAAGGATTTGTACCATATTACTGGTTCTGGACAAGCCATGGTGAGGAAGAGCCTCCAACTCATGAAGAGGGCACTAACTCTACGTGGGTGAACCAGTCAAGTCCAGTGTACAATGATCATGAGCACCGTAGTGGAGGTTACGATCAACATCAGATGGAGTCCATGGTGAATGATGCGTTTAGATCGGACGACATAAATGTTGATGCCGGAATGAACGCTAACGCTGAAGCGTTTTTCGGTATGCTTCATTCGGCACAGCAACCACTGTACGAGGGTTCGGATACTCATACTGAGCTGTCCGCAGCAATGAGGTTGCTCAGTATTAAATCAGAACACAATATGTCACATCGCTGCTTCGACGATGTAGTACGTCTCATGCAAGAGACGACTCCAACTCCAAACCGCATTCCAAAGAACTTCAGTGCTGTTAAAAGGAGAGTGAAGGAGTTGGGGTTGAATTACGAGACTATTGACTGTTGCCCAAAAGGTTGCATGATATACTATAAGGCTGATGCAACCCTTGAAGCGTGTAAATGGTGTGGGACTGCAAGGTACAAACCGATGAGGAACCCAGCCGGCAGAAGCAAGCCGGTCCCCTGCGCTAAGATGCATTACACGCCACTCATCCCAAGGTTGCAGCGACTGTACGCCTCCAAGAAGACTGCAGAGCATATGAGATGGCATAGCAATCATGCAAGTCAAGATGGTGTGCTCAGCCATCCTTCCGACGCCGTCGCGTGGAAAAACTTCGACCAAATGCATCCTTCATTTGCTGCAGACCCACAAAATGTACGGCTTGGTCTATGCGCTGATGGGTTGTCACCTTACTCAAATTCAGCATGACCATACTCTGTGTGGCCTGTTGTTATGTGTGTGTACAACTTGCCACTGCATCTTTGTATGAAACTCCAGTACATATTTTTGACATGCCTCATACCGGGTCCGCACAACCCTAAGAATAAGATCGATGTGTACCTGCAGCCACTTATCGATGAGTTGCAGACGTTGTGGAATGAAGGGGTTGATATGTATGATGTTCACGGGAACCAAACATTCAGCATGAAGGCTGCATTGATGTGGACAATCAACGACTTCCCAGCATACAGAATCTTGTCAGGGTGGAGTACGCACGGCGCATTGTCTTGTCCGGTGTGCCAAGATCAGGTACGTGGGAGTTACCTGCAACACGGTCGAAAAATGTCGTGGTTTGATTGTCATCGTTGCTTTCTACCCCGACATCATGCATTCAGGCGAAACAAGAGTGCGTTCACTAAGAACCGAACTGTGCATGCTCAACCTCCCAGGAGGGTACCCGCAGATGTCGAGTTCGAACGTGTACGTGAGTTCCCTAAAGTGACGGACCAATCAGATTATGAAATTCCTGGGTTCACTGAGAACGTACACAACTGGACGAAGCGTAGTATCTTCTGGGACCTTCCATACTGGAGACATCAGTTACTGCGTCACAACTTGGACGTCATGCATATAGAAAAAAACTTCTGTGAGAATATAATCAACACAGTTATGGATGTTTCGGGTAAAACAAAGGACAACGTCAAAGCTCGATTGGATTTAGCTGAGATATGTGCACGTGAGGAATTGCATCTTCGAACAAGGGAAAATGGCAACTCATACAAGCCAAAAGCGAAGTACACGTTGTCGTCAGAACAGAGGAGGGCACTGTGTGAGTGGATGCGTGCGTTATGTTTACCGGACGGGTACAGCTCTAATTTTGCCAACATTGTGGACCCGACCAACACAAAATTGCAGCATCTGAAAAGTCATGACCACCATGTATTTATGGAGGCGCTGTTACCAATTGCCTTCAGCGCATTACCGGCAGATGTGTTAGAGCCTCTAGCAAGTCTGAGTGAATACTTCAGGAATATATGTGCAAGTGTCCTTCGTCAGGACCAACTTATGGAGATGCACCAACAAATTGCCATAATATTATGTAAGTTGGAGACAATCTTTCCTCCTGGTTTTTGGAATGTTATGGAACATCTTCCGATGCACTTAGCACAAGAAGCCTATCTAGGTGGACCAGTTCATTATCGTTGGATGTACCCCTTCGAAAGGTTCTTCAAGTGGCTGAAACAAAAGGCCAAGAATAAATCCCAGCCGGAGAGTTCTATGGCCATAGCGTACCTCATTTGCGAAATTCAAACATTTGGTTCGGACTACTTTGAAGCAAATCTTCCTTCAATGAACTCCATCGTTTCAAGAAACGAAGTGCCGTGCCAACAGGATCCATCTCCAACATTTACGGTGTTCCAAATGAAGGGCACTCCATTTGGTAAATGCCGTAAACGTTATCTGACAGAGGTTGAGTACAACGCTGCCCACCTGCACATACTGCTTAATTGCGCTGAAGTGCAACCTTATCTACAGTAAGTACACATTTCACCCTTCTTAATTGTTGTGGTAATTACATTGCGAATAACAAGCACAATGTCTCTGTAGGTACTTTCGTCATTGGATTACGACGGGACATGCTAATATGTCGCCTGAAGACATGGACAAAATCATTGAGGCGAAATTTGCAGAATGGTTCAAGCAAAATGTGTGTGACCCTACATACACCACCTGCGTACATCGCCTTGTTCAATTACTTAATTCATTGTTAAAATTATCATGACAATCTAATCACTGAGGGGTTTGCACCTCGTACAGGTTCATCGTTCCCATGCATTCAATGATGACAGACAATTGTGGTTACAACAAATGGCTGAAGGCCCTATAAATATTGCGCAGCCATTCGCAGGATACAAAGTGCATGGGATAAGGTTTCATACTAAAACAAGAAGTATGAACAAGAAGACCTCCTCATGTGGTGTTCTAGTGAAAGGAACTTCGGAAGGGGATGGCAGTGGGGTCGATTACTACGGTGTGCTGGAGGAAGTTCTGCAACTGGAGTACTTGGGCGAGCCCATTAAACGTTGCTTACTATTTCGATGTGAATGGTATGATCTATCTAATCCTCGTGGTACACGGTACGCCAAGCTGAACTGCACATATGAAGTTAATGTCCAACGCAAATATGCCAAGTACGACCCTTTCATAATTGGGGATGTTGCGTACCAAGTGTTCTACATGCCATACCCACGGGATATTCCTCACAAGGCAAATTGGTGGGCTGCGTTGATGAATAAGCCCAGACGGTGTCCAACCACGCAAGATGATGCGATCAACCCGCTTCCTGTGTTCCAGGTAGATGTAATGGCGTCAACGTCTCTGCTTTCAAAAACATTGCCAGAGCATCTGGGTGACGTATCAGGTACTATGCAGGAAGTGCAAGTGGTTGAGGTCACCGCATCTGAAGAGGAACGGTCCGAGGAATCGGACGAGTTTGAGCAACGGGAGTGGGACGATGCCGAAACAGATACGGAAGACGACGATGACAACATACAGTACAAATCAGATGACGATGACGAGGACGATGGCAACGGAGAGGAGCGGGACGAAGACGATGACAGATAATTTATATGTGCCAGTGCTTATGTTTTGTACGTATGTGGATGTAATAATGTAGTCGTACATTTTATGCAAACCTTAACCCTCATGGACTTGAACTATTGGATGTTATGTGTTATGCCCGAATGTTCTCGTCATTCATTTGCGTTGTTAGAATTGATTTGCAATAACTAGTTTGCTATGTTGTAGATGAGAGACAGGGATCCGCGACGACAGAGGCGTCGGAGAGTAGGTGTGCGGCTGTCGGATGCAGACAGTCACTCAATGGAGGCTGTGGGAGTGGGGGAGCGCACGAATGGCTCCCTTGTTAGAGTTCCTTCGACAGTGGCAGATAGTACGCCAGTCACACCCACCCCCCAGATGGATGCGCGCCTCGGTGGCCCTTTTCTGGACCCCAACCAAGTCCCCGGACTCAACCAAGACGATGGTTTGCAATCGGCCAATGTTGGGAATGCCTTCGGGACAGGTGGACTGAATCCGGCGTTCTGGAACACTTTTGGGTCTTTCATGCCGTACAATGCCAACTTGATCATGAGCGCGTTGTCCAGCATGCAACAGGGTCAACCTCTGCTTCAGCCTCCACAACAGTCTACTCCACACCCTGTTCCACATCCTGCAGCAGTACCTACTCCGCAACGCACTCCCGAACCTCATGCGCAGGCTACATCGCAGCAATCTGGGGGTCGTACATTGCCGTGGAGTGAGCAAGAGGTGGTTGTTAGGGACATGAGTCTTATAGAGCCAGAGGGAGACACGTACATACTCTACTACCCTTTAACTATATATGAATTGTTTTGTGTACATAGTTCTATGGTGCTGATACGTTGTTGTGATATATAACATGTTTTTACGTTTATCCGTTTCCGGTTCCTGCCCTACCAAGGAGTCACCAAACGCATTGGTGAGATCATGAAAGGAAAGTACCCAGGAGCGTGGCCCACTTGGGGGGAAGTCCCCAAATCACAACGGGACCTGTGGTTCGCTGAATTCAAGGTACGCACTTTTTGTTTCAAACCTTCGTACCATTTACTTGCTTCATGTGTTAATGTTGGAGGCATATGAACAGTTCGCACCGTACATGTCTCGTTCGAAATGTTTGCTTTCTGAATTTAAGTTTGGAACTTTCGTACTAACTTCCATGTGTTGACTATGTTTTTTTGTGTTTCTGTAGAAATATTATTGTTGGTTACCTCAGCATGACAGACAAGTGCGCAGGAATTTTGAAGTGAGTGGGGCCAAGCAGCTGAAGAACTTGTTTGCTTACGCACGCAACTTGGGTAAGGTGCCAGATTGGGTGTCCCCGGACAACTGGGCACAACTGCAAAAGTATTGGGAGGGCCCTGATTTTCAGAAGATAAGCGCTCAGAACAAGAAGAACCGCCACAGTGACCCTGAGGGCGTGGGTCCATCCTTGCACACGTGTGGGTCAATCCCAATAACTGAGCGGCGTAGACGATTGGTAATTTCTAATCTCAATACACATGAACGCACGCTAATTTAACGATTTATTACATGCAGCATCACATAATGGAAATCTGTGCAGGCGGCCTCACTTCAAAGGGAACCAACAGTCGATAAGCTGTATAAAGACACTCATTGCAGCAAGAAGAAGGACAATCAGGACAACTGGGTCTGCAAAAAGTCGGAGTTGAGATTGGTAAGATCGTATTCAATTCACATGACGATGAGTTGTCTAACTGAATATGGGTTCCACGTAATAAGCATTCTAATACACATTGTTGTCTTTGTGAATACGCAGGAGGAACACACAAAGAGATGGCAGGAGTACAGGTCCTCCAACCCCTCCACTGACGACAGCTCCCAAAGCCTTCCACTATCTGAGCGTCACATTTGGGTTCAAGGAAATCTCAACAGCAAGGGTCGCGTGTATGGCTTTGGTGCTGAGGGAGTTGTGATGAGGGAACGGTCTCGCATGTCATTTTTCAGTCGTTCGTCATCTGTGAACAACTACGATGCACGTGAGATGGCAATGAGATTGAATGAGACCGCGGTCAAAGCAGCAGAGGACGCTCGTCAAGCGGAGGAAGCTCGCCTCAGAGAGATTGAAAAGCTTCGCAAACAGGTTCAGGAGAAGGAAGCCCAATTCAAGACATTCCAAGAAGAGTTGGCTCAAGAGAAGGCGGCGAGGCACCGAGATAAGGAGAAGGTCAAGAGCAAGATAAGCAAGCTCTAGTCGTTCTTCAAGAGTCAGCAAGCTGGGTCCTCAGCAGCACCGCCAGAAGATGATGACGAAGATGAGCCCCAGTCATCCCCCTTAGGTGACTCCTCCGACGATTAGTTACGTTCTGTTGCAGTTCTTCGTAATGTTTGCTATCTTGACTGATTAGAGTTTGTAATGTAGGGACATGTATGTTAATTTATGAGTTTTACTATGTAAATAATTTGGTTTCGTTTGTATCATGACATTTGGTAACATTGATTAGAGTTGAATTTGCAAGTTTCGGATAAACCTGTGACATTTTAGTACCGTTTAATTTTGCCTTAATTTTGACGGACTGAAACACTGTTAGCCATATGTCGACTTGAATTTTGACGGACTCATCCCCGTCAAAATTAGACTTTCGACGGGTTCTTTGACGGACACATCTGACGGTCTTCGTGCTTCTTTGCCTGGAATGGCTCCGTCAAAAACCCGTCAAAAGGCTTTTTTGACAGACATGAGTCCGTCAAAATAGCCGTCGAAAGTGCACTGACGGTATCGCATTCTGTCAAAAACTGCGGTTGGGTAAAACTTTGACGAAATGCGAATCCGTCAAATTTTGCGGTCAAAACGTTTGACAGGCCCGTCAAACAAAACATTTCGACGAAGCCTTTTTTGACGACCATTGTTCCCGTCAAAAATGCTGTCAAAACCGTGTGTTTCCGTCAAAAACTACACTTTTTTCCGTCAAAAAATCTATCAAAAAATCCTCCCCTAACCTATAAAAAAAACCGATCCTGACCCTCGATTTCGGGGGCCGGGTTGACGAGGTCTCGGCCCATCGATTAGGTCTATGGATGACCAAATGGAAGAGTGAGCTAGTTTTTTGTGGATCAAAGTTTCAAATATAAGTTGAATAACATTTTGCAGTTCTATCGGGTGCGAAATCATTATGCTACTAGAAGATTCAACATTAAAGACACTATTGACAGTCCATTATTTGCACTATGATATTACACCTCAGTCGCTTGATTTTCTTCGTCTTCTCTATCCTTTGGAGTCACTTTACATCTTATTGGATGTTTTTTAAACCCATTTCCATTTAGGGCCTGTTTGGTTGGAGAAAAAGGAATGGAACTTGATACCTTTAGGTATCAAGTTCTCATACTCATTGTTTGGTTGAGTCTCCAAGTGTATGGGACTTGATACCCACAGGTTTCAAGTTCCCCCCATTCTAGTGGGACTTGATTCCCCCCATTTTGGAAGGGTTTCAAGTCCCATTCCCCATTTTAATTAAAAATAATAATTATTTATTTATTTATTTATCTGTAAAGTGTCATGTGAGATTTAATTTTTCTTGCACCAAAAAGTTTACTATATAACTTTTTTTGTAAATTATCATACTTTAGAATTTTTTTATTTTTGAATATTTGTACTTTTGTAATTTTTTAATTTTGTAATTTTTATCTAATTTTCATTTTGTATTTTATTTTTTTATTTTTTGTACTTAATTTTTTATTTTTAATTTTTAATTTTTTAATTTTTTAAATTTTTAATTTGTTAGTTTTTTAATTTTTAATTTTTTGTATTTTGTATTTTTTAATGTTTATTTTATTTTTTTATTTTTACATTTAATTTCTAAATTATTTATTTATTTGTTTTTTTTTCTTTTTATCTTTTGTATTTAATTTTTTATTTTTTATTTTTGTGTTTAATTTTTTATTTTTTATTTTTTATTTTTGTTTTTAATTTTAAATTTTGAAAATTTGAAATTTTTTATGTTTAATTTTTAAATTTTTTATTTTTATTCCAAAAAACCTGCAGAAAATTCAAAGAAATAAAAAATAAAAAATAAAAAAATAAAAAGTAAATAAATAATTAAAAATAATAAATAAGTAAACAAATAAATAGTAAAAACAAATAAAAATAAATAAATAAATAAATAACAAAAAATTAGAAAATCTAAAGTAAATAAAAATAAATAAATAAATAAATGATAAATAAATAATAAATAATAAATAATAAATAATAAATAATGAAAAATACATAATAAATAAAAATAAATAAAATATAAAAATTAAAAAATTAAACAAAAAATAAATACAAAAATAAAAAATAAAAAAGAAAATATTTAGCCACGAAAAGAAGAGAGCCTAATAATAGGTTTTTTAGATTAAAAATATTAATATTAATATAAAAAGGTAAAAAATAAAAAATTTGATTCCATTCCTTTATTAAACCAAACACATGATTTCAAAGAATCAAATTCCATTCCATTCCTTCTAAATTTCAAATCCCATTCCATTCCATTCCACTTCAAGTGAACCAAACAGGCCCTTAGAAAAATCAGCTCAACTTAAAGCGTGGGGAATTATGGACACCCCTCATTCGCATTATTTGCATTATGATACACCTCAGCGACTTGATTTTCTTAGTCTTCTGGATCCTTTGGACCCACATTACATACTACTCTAGAATGTTTTTTTAACCCGTTTCCATTTAGAAAAACCAGCTCAACTTAAAGCATGAAGAATTAATTAGAAAAGAATCTTTGGTAAATAGCTTTTCAAAAATCTTTATAGATCAAGATTAGCTGTTTAATCAAGTGAAAAAATTAATTTCAGTTTTTGCTAAAAAAAGCTTTTTAGAAGAAACTTTGAGTTTAAAAAATTAATTTGAAAAAGTTAATTTTATGAGCTTTTTTGAAAAAAAATTTAGAGAATTAATTTTTGATCTCACAATTTTATCAAAAACAACTAATTTCAGTAAATAGTTTTTTAACAAGCAACTAATTCAAACAGTTAATTTAGACAGCTAATTCAAACAACTAACAACTAACAACTAATAACTAACAACTAATATAAATAACTAATAGTTGTTTACTAATTCAAACAGTTAATTTACAGTAGTATGAACCATCAACCATGTGAATGAATTGGATTATAAAATCCATGGTCTCTAAATTCTACGCGCAACCATCAATCATTCAATTGTGGACCGCTTGCGGAGTGTGCCGTCCGAGCGCGCACTCACTGAATTGATATTTTACTCCAATGCTGATTTACAAATGAGTTCTTGCATTGCATTTTAAAAAAATCATTCATACTAATTGATGTGACATGTAAATGCTAAAACGTGACATTTAATAAAATAATTATGATCATTAAAATTTAATGATTTAAAAATTCTATAATATATAAATTTGGGCAAAATCAAAGTACTTAAATATATAAGATATTCATCATCATTGGATTTTGAAAAATTTAGTAAAATGAAAAAAAAAATATTGCTACTAGAAGATTCAAGGTTAAAGAAACTATTGACACTCCTCCAACCCCATTATTTGCATTATGATATTACACCTCAGCCGCTTGATTTTCTTCGTCTTCTCTATCCTTTGGAGTCACTTTGCATCTTACTCATTGTTTTTTAAACCCATTTCCATCTAGAAAAATCAGCTCAACTTAAAGCGTGGGGAATTATTGACACCCCTCATTTGCATTATTTGCATTATGATACACCTCGGAGACTTGATTTTCTTAGTCTTCTGTATCCTTTGGACCCACATTACATATTACTCTAGAGTGTTTTTTTAACTAGTTTCATATAGAAAAAGCAGCTCAACTTAAAGCGCCGAGAATTAATTAGAAAAGGATGTTTGGTAAATAGCTTTTTAAAAAAAAATTTAAATCAAGATTAGCTGTTTTAATCAAGTTAAAAAAATAATTCCAGTCTTGTTAAAAAAAGCTTTTTAGAAGAAATTTTTGAGTACAAAAAATTAATTAAAAAAAGCTAATTCTATGAACTTTTGGGAAATTTTTTTTAGAAAATTAGTTTTTGATCTCACAACTCTATCGGAAAAACAACTAATTTCAATAAACAATTTTTTAACAAACAACTAATTCAAACAGCTAATTTAGACAGCTAATTCAAACAATTTATAACTAATAATTAACAACTAATATAAATAACTAATAACTATAATTAACAGTTGTTTACTAATATAAGGTCAAAATCAGATGGTACATTTAGACATGGTTTCCCATAGTTCCCATTTCGCCTTCATTCAAAGGCTAGAGATCAATTTACAGTAGTATGAACCATGTGAATGAATTGGATTATAAAATCCAAAGTCTCTAAATTCTACGTGTAACCATCAATCATTCAATTGTGGACCGCTTGCGGAGTCTGCCGGGCGAGCGCGCACTGATTGAATTGATATTTTTGTGAAAATTTTCTCCATATCCTCCAATTACTGATTTACAAATTAGTTCTTGCAGTGCATTTTAAAAATCATTCATACTCATTGATGTGACATGTAACTGCTGAAAGGTGACATTTAATAAAATAACTATGATCATTGAAATTTAGTGATTTAAAAATTCTACAATATATAAATTTGGACTAAATCAAAGTACTTAAATATAGAAGATATTTATCATCATTGGATTTTGAAAAATTTAGTAAAATGAAAAAAAAAATTGAGAAAGTAAAATTTTTCTTAGAGAAAATCACAAAGAAAAAATATGATAAAAAATTTGGTGAAATTGTCAGAAACAATGATAAAAATTTCTTTATAGAATTGTGAGAAAAATTTGGGATAGTTCCCAAAAGAATTTCCGATTTCCTTCAATCTCCCACTGCTTAAATGAGGTCAATATAATTCAAGTAATTCATCAACATTTAAATTTCTCATCCAAATTTTTATATTTTTTTCTCAATTCAAACAAGAGAAAAAACTCACTTTTTTCTGACTTTTTTCCTTAACATTTATTTTTGTTTAGTTTTTTATTCATCAAATTTTTTAAGGATCAAATGGAAGATAAAAGTCCATTCTTATTTTCTATGGCCATTCGAAAAACTTAGAATGACGGAGATGAGCATTCTATTTAATTATTTAACAAAAAGCATCCTTGTGATGAGAGAGACCATACTGGCATATATGTGTAGTCTGAATTGTTTGATTGAACCAAATCCTTTTCCCTTGTGTTGGTTTTTTTTTTTTTTTGAACTGATAATCTTATATTTTCAAGATCATTTGATAATATTAAATTCCCTATTTTAGATCTTATTTTGTGTATGAAAGTTGCACGAGGTAAATTGAAGGACCATGATTAGTGATATGGTTACACTCTGATAAAAGTCTAATATGATCAAAGAGATATATATACATACAGACACGACACATAAAAAGATTGGTCCGACTCAAAGATGAATCAGTGTAAATAAAATTCAATTACATTAAAAGAAATCAAAATCCAATATGATCACATCCCATAATACCATTATCCCTCGGATACAAGCAGCCATGCATATTATGTCCTAATACAGTCATGTCATCCCCCCCCCCCCCAAAAAAAGCCAAAAGATAGTTCCATCAAGATTCTCTCTTGCATTTAAGCAGTCTCTTAGAGTATTTCTACTATAAGTTTTATATTTTGGAATTCTATTTTGCTACATTAACAAAAATTCTATTTTTTTAGAACTTGTATTCTTTTACTTCTTCAACCCATAAAACTTTAATTTAAATTACGTAATAAAATATTTATCACGCACTCACCTCATAACATATAATTTTTTTTACCATTTAAATAATATTTTAAGCAAAAAATTTAAAAAAATTAACAAAAGGACAAAAAAAATCACGTGTGAAAACGCCAAAACTTTCCTCCCTGCAAGATAATTTTTATAATAGCAAATAATTTCGCAACATTCGTTAAAAGGGTCCCTACGAATGTCATGCGTTCTAGGACGGTTGCTGCTCTTAAACGCATAAATATATTCATTTTAGAAAAATACACCTCACCATGAAGATGATAGATCAGTTGGGACAAGTCTGGTTGGTGAAAGGTCCATCTTAAACATGAATTCAATTTTTCCTTCACTTGAAGACGATGAGTCAATTTACACTGTGTAGGAAGCATACGCATGAACTAAGCTAGACAGCTCAAATCCTTTCAATTCCACACTTGTGTATCCATCAACGATCAACAAATCAATTGTGGAGCCCCTCTAGGGCCATGGTGGCGAGCGTACAATAATTGGATTGAGATTTTTTGAAATCTTTTTTAAGGAGTGTAATAATTTGTGCAATTTTTTTTTTTTTTGGTGCAAAAGAAAGGTTAAGTTCCGAAACAAATATTATTATTTTTTATTGATCCTGAGCCAAGCGGCTCCCATACAGTCAACGAAGAGCACATCTCTTACCTCTACCGGGGGAATTTGAAATTGACTCTCATGTTAGCTAATCTAATCGTCACTTGATTAGCTTCTCTAAAAAAATGAGTCACTTGCACTTTTCAGCCTTCCCAAGTCATCAAGTTGTTGCATTGTTGAAGTATGAACTTGTGATAAGGGCCCCACGCCATGTTGCCTTGTAGCATGCCCACTAACACTTTTAAGTCCAACTGTATCAGCAACTTTGTGATCTTTGGTTCTTTTGAGATCTTAAGCCATCGTAATACCGCTCGAATCTTAGCATTCATGGAAGAGCACGCACCTAGGTGTTCGGTGAAGCCCAGCATCCAGTTTCGTTTGTGGTCCCGAAATAATCCTCCAGCAGCAACTGGTCCCGAGTTAAATAAAAGTTTATTAAATATTTTTGCAATATTTGTATAATTTTATATAATTATGTGCAATATTTAATATAGGTTAAATAAAATTTTTCATATACTCCTTCCTTAACATATATTAAATATTAATTTTATATAATTTTATTTTTCAATAGAAATAATGTACATGAGAATCTTCCTTTTCTATCTAGAAAAAACCCTAATCTCTTATGGTTGAAACTTAAAAAAGGACTATAATTGCCAAATTTGTCAATAATAAGCTCTAATATTTTTTATTACTACGTTTTTTGTAGTATTTTTTCTCAATTTAAATTTAATCTTTCCATTTGTGAAAGTTGGTTTCTCTCCCTCTTTAGATGGGTGGTAATTTCTCTCCTTTTTGAAGAGTTCTAATAAATTTAGTTTCATATTTATCAGATAGAGGATAAATTATTGAATGATTGCACTGCAGACTTCAATGGATATCAATTCACTGGATGCGATGTATGACAACAGGTAGGTGTTTTCACAAGAAAACTATACTAGATCTATAGATTTCATTTCCCAATGCTATATTAAGAAACAATGAGCAAGTGCATTATGAATAATCAGTGTATTGGTAACTAATTTTGTTAAACAAGAAACTTATAGTGTTATTTTATAAACATATTCATTTAAATTTAATATATTTTATAAGTATTATATAATTTTTAATTAATAAATTTACCCTTCATTTAGAAAATGTAGATGAGAATCTTATATAACTGTCAAGATGAGGAAGATTGAATAGTGCTGGTGCCGGTCGCTTTGTCTAAGTAGGTCACTTTGTCGCTATGTGCCGGTCACGTCAAATGTCTAGTACACTAGCAAGTTGCATGCTGGCCCCCCCCCCCCCCCCCCCCCCCCCCCCCCGGGGGGGGGGGCAACTTACCCAATACCAGCTCGTGAATTTAGGACAATATAATAATAATTCAACATGTGAATATATACGGATCATTCATTACGATGGCAGCAGCTTATTGAATGCTTCCACGTGGGCAACGTGATTGTCGTCACTTTCCCTCTCACTCATCATTGGGCGTGTTCTGGGTGAATAATATCTTATCAATTTCTTTCCAATCGTTCATATGAGAGCAAATTCGGTGAGGCAATTTTTTGACTCATCGAGAGTCAATTACTATCCTATCAATTCTTTTTTTAATTGTTTAACTTATAATTTTTTCTTCCTTTAATAAAAGCCTTATTATTTTGATTTATCAAATAAAATAATACTTTTAAATTTACACTATAACACACAACTTTACTTTACAACAAAAAAAAACTAATTAAAAATATTTTTAAAAAATTAAAAACCTCGCACGAGTTGGCTCTGCGAGCCGAGGAAACTCGTGAGGCTCGAGTGCCGAGGAAGCCAGTGCAGAGCAATGAGCTGACTTTCGCTCGCTCGTTTCTCTCTCTCTCCTTAGGCGAGTGAACGGCTGCAGAAGCTCTTATTTCTTTCTAATCCGGTTTGGCGTGCCAAGTTTGGCTCATGGCGAGTCCGAGTTGAGGTTAATTTTTATGAGTTTAGGGTTTGCGGATTTGCTAAAACTTAACAAATCGCACCTAAACGAGTCAAGTTAATTAGCTTGGCAAGTTTCATGGACCTTCTGATTTAGATACAAATATTACAGATTAAATAATTACACTTTCAGTGTAAAGATAATTACATTGATTGAGAACTATTGTTTACGGTCACATTATCATAATACTATAGTACTGCTTTTATATCCTAATCCGATATCTCTCCTTTCTCCTTCGTCATGTCTTCATAATTTAGACTTTTTATCAAAAAATCGCTACAGAAACACTCCAAAACGCTCCAATCCACTTCCGCTAATCAAGGATACTCCAAACTACTCCACCTTACTTCAATATGTTCAAACTCGTCATCACTCTAACAAAATGCGAAAAAAGAACAAACCCCAAAAATAGTGTGATCGAATAATGAAAGGGCATTATCAATTAAAAATAATATGAAATCCCATTTAATCCATAAATTTTACAATTATAAAACTACGCATGTAATACGTCCTCATGGATAGATCCGATTAGGGTATTATTTGTAGTTGTCGGCTCAACCAACAAATACTAAAACTTCACAAGTCATAGTTAATCGTAATTATTGAAAAATATGTGATTTTAAATCTTATAACATATTAATGTTGACTAAAACAAGACATGCAAGAAGTGCCTCATAGCAAGCCATATAAAATCACCCTAAAGCATATTGGTATGGATAAGGATAGGATTAGAATAAATATTATTTATTCTTTAAATTTTATATTATTATACAACGTGAATTATCATATAACTTGCAAGATCATGAATTCTACTCTATTTTTATAATAAAATTTCAAAAATTCATTTTAAGTAATATTTGTAATTGAAATGCTCAAAAATTTTAACATTAAGAAATATTGCATGGGTACTATTTTTTCTATTAATTTGTATCTAGATAAAATTTGAAAGCTTATAAAATTCAATAGGTATGACTATCAATACTATTCTAATGTTCAGGATCCAATAGGTATAATTACAAATATGCATGGATATTTTATGCAATTAGATCTCTAATTAAGCGTTCATAGTGAGGCCAATTCGCATCCTACTCCCACAATTCCACACTTTGAAATTTAAAAATTAAAAATCAAACTACAGTTTATATTAAAAAGATATTCAAGGCCAAGAAAGGTAGTTTTTGACACTGCATGTGAACCTACAATAATTATGATAATTTAAATTCTTTGGTATTTCATATATTTTTTATTCAATTCGTGAAAAATAATTATTAGATTTTGTTAGATTAATCAAATCAAAATTCATTATTATAAAACTTTCATAATTTTTTAATTAGTCATTATAATAATGAAACTTTGCAATTAACAATTGCAGAACTGGGATTGTGTGCCAAAATATTCTGAATTTATTTGTCAACGTTTAAATAATTGGGATGCGTGCCAAATAATTCCATATCAATTATTTAGAGAAGACGAAGAAAAAAAAAAAAAGGCTGGAAGCAGTGACAAGTGGGAGACAAGCATTTCCTGTTTGCCACCACTTGCCCAGGTTTTGATTGGAGTAGACATTTCACATAAATGGTTTGTCCACTTTTAATATGCTCTGACATATTTAGGTTTACACGATTATCATGATGAGTCATATATAGTTTAATAATTCTTTATGTTTATTCTTATCGTTTTTTATAATTTTTTATATTTCTTTACAACTCTTTACATTTTCTTATTTTTTTAAAATTTTTTACAACTCCTTACATCTCCTTATATTTATTTATTTATTTAAAATACAAAATAGAACAGATTCAAATTAAGCTGAGATAGATTAAAATAGATTAATATGGGGGGTTGAAGTATGTTAAAATGTGTTAAATTTTTTATGTGATAAATTGAACTTAGTTAAAATAGTAAAAGTTAGTTGAAATAGATTGAAGTGAGTTGAAGTGAGTTAAAACATATTGAAATAAGTTGAAGTAGATTGAGGTTGATATTTTAGAATTGAGCAACGAAAAGAACAGGGTCTTAAACTTACTAATTATTAATTAAATCTGTTTCAACTTACTTAAATATTACTCATATATGCTTGAACTTATTAATTGTTACTTAAATCTGGTTCACTCTACTCCAAATCACTCAACAACAACAACAACAACAAACTCCCAAAGTGGGTCCCGCTTTCGCGGGGTCTGGGGAGATCCAGCTGTAGGCAACCTTACCTCTACCGGTATTCCTACCCATAGAGACTCCAAATCACTCATAAATATAATTTTAAATTGCTCCAATCAGATAAGTACTAGTTAAATATGTTCCCTAAATGATTTAATCAGCTCAAATTTACTCCAATCTATTTTTTGTTAATCGATTATATTCCAACTTAATTTAATCTACTTCAATATACTTTAATATACTTCAATACTGACCATTTATTTCTTATACTCATAACGAATAGACTTAGGATCTATCTTTTCATTAATAAATCTCAATTTATTAATTTTAATTAATTTTAATCTATTTTAATTAGCTTTAACAAATAAATTTAACTTTAACTCACTTCAAAAAAACACCCCAACTACAATCTAATTATATGTCGTTCTTGGCATTAATTTACGACAAAACGTTAGTAGGTAGGCTCAATGATATTGCTATATTTTATAGAAAATTAAGATGCCCCATGGCTGATTGGACTTTTTTGATTGATACAGTTTGCCTTATTTCTTACACTGCAGAAGATGATAGAGGAGAAGAGGGGCAAAGGAAGACTGTGAGTCTAATGAGCTGTTCACATTAAATGCCTAGTACATTGCACAACGTGCTTTAATTTATTTTAATATATTTTATATTTTATTTTTTTGATGTATTTTATCTGAATTTATTAAGAATTAAATTTATCTAAATTTATTTTAAATTTATTTATTGAATTTATTTTAAACTTATTCTAAACTTGTTAAGTATAAATTTACAAATTTATTTACTGAATTTATTTGCTAAACTCATTCAAAACTTATTTATTAAATTTACTCTAAATCAAATTTATTTTTCAAAAAATAAATCGAAAAGAACAAGATCTCAATACTAGTCATTCATTTCATCTACTCATAATGAACAACCTTAGACCATCCCCAATCGTAGATTGAAATGCTCTTTGTATTAATTAACAAATTATAGTATTAATTAACAAATCATAATGGATGAGGAAGAGAATAAAATAATGGGATAGAAGAGACAAGAGAGAAAGAAATAATATTGTTAAGAGCATCTTAATTTGCATTAAAATAATAAAAAAGAGAGAGTATAAAATAATAGGATATAAATTTTTTTTTTGTTCTCTTAATTATTGTTATGCATGGGAGAGAGATGTATTATGGGACAGCATTTTCCAATGAGAGAGATAAATATTTTTTAATTTAATAGAATACTGTTTTTATTGAGGTAAAAACAACAGTATTTCAAAAAAATATATTTTACATTGGGGATGGTCTTATTATAGATGCTTCCAGAATTATATGTCCTTCTTGGCATTAATTTACGAGAAAACGTTAGGGGGTAGGTTCAATGATGTTGCTTTATTTTTATAAGAAAATTTAGATGCCCAATGTCTATCTGATTGGACCTTTTTGATTGATAAAGTTAGCCTTTTTTCTTGCACTCCAACAGAGATGTTGGAAAAGAAAGGGGGAAAAACAAAGGCAATGTCTCCAATGAGCTGTTCACATTAAATGTCTAGTACATAGTACACAGCATAGTTGATGACATGTCGTTGAGCTGACAGCAACTTATCCAATCGTGGCATGTGAATGTGGGACGACTCATCGAATTGATTTAATATGTGCATTTATGGATCTGTCAGTGGTGATGACAGCAGCTTATTGAATGTTTGGACGTGGCTCTGCTTGATTCTCATCAGTCATCACTCTCTTTTCTTGTGTATATAATAGTAAATATATACGAGGTGGGCTTCATGGTGCAGACGTGTTAACCAGTTTCCAAACAATGACATGTTGTTTAACCATGTGAAGCCTAGGTAATGCAGGAAAAGTAGTGTGGGAAGAAATTGAACTAATCTGAATATAGAAATATACCGTTGATAATAGTTACGATAATAAAGAAAATCAATTCATGTCAATAAGAATATGAAGCGGCTACTAAAGTCGCTTTTAGGATTTTATGTTCTAAACTCGAGAATCCAATTGATGGTGATTCAGCCGTAAGAAAGAATATAGGAGAGTATGAGAGATTTCTATTGTCTGTATTTTGGCTATCTCTTAAACTCCCCTTATATAGTTTTAGGGAATAGCCAGGGTTGTTGCCCTACGCAACATACGTGGCCGTCGGGCCTAATAAGATTAGGCCCGACCTACAGCTCCCACTCGACCACGTATGCCACGAAAATAAATGCTCTCCACATATCATTACTCTTTCACGCTTCATACCAGGAATAGGACGTGCGACCATAAATAATTAGTAGTGTTATATTAAGTTACCATCCAACCAACATAACACTTTCACGAAATACGATACCCCAAAACCTTCCCAAAACATCACCAGTGGCATCTCTAATCCCTTATGCCTGATATATCATATGGTTATGTTCTCAACATAACTGCCCAGGTTGATATGGTGATGGTGGATCGGTTTTTTTCTCAAACACTTATGAAATTTCATCTTAACTTAACTGTTTTCCTAACGTATTCTCACTGAACTGTATACATTGTGGTTCTTGAGAAAGACATTAAAGTAGTAACATCAAGCTTCGACTTAATATCATAGTTTTAAGTCAAATGGTCATCGTTCATAGGGTCACACAGTGACAAGTGATAGGGAAATTAATTGCCACTCCATACATGGGTTGTCTTATAAACACACACAGTATGAGATGTGTGTCATGATATAACTCCAACTCAGCTGGGTACGTTACTCTTTATGCCATGCGAATCATCAGTCTAGATTTTCACCCAAAAATCTAACGTGAGCCACTAGATTAACATACTAAATGCTAATCTTAACACTTAAGATTCGGCTTTTAAGACTTCAATATGAAATCATGTTTCATATTCGACTCCTTCGACTCTCATCTTAGACTTACTAAGGCGACTATTTCTCATTTATACACTTCTAGTATGAGTTATCAATATTGCACACCTAGTGCTAATATGATTACGTCTCATCTTGCCCGCTATTCAAGCGTCAGGGCGATTGCCTGCGTGATTAGGCCAATCAGAAGCCTGTGACGTTTCAACATGTCTAACATATAAATCACAAAACATTTAGAAAAAGAACATTTAATCTTCATTTCATATATGCCTTTTACATGAAGAACGTATCTGCCATACATAACAAGATTCTATCCAAAAACTAAACTCTGCGAAATCCTATACTCAATGAATATGCTTTGAAAGCATCTCTAGGAATCGACTTAGTTAACGGTTCAATGATCATCTTGTTAGTGGGTATATACTTGATGGCAACCACCTTTGTCTTTGTAGCGTCTCGCACGAAGTGATAACGCCTCTTGTTGTGCTTGGTCTTCCGATGGAACTTCGGATCTTTGGCGAATTGGATAGCAACTGTATTGTTAACATCTCTACAGGATCATTAACTCTCGGAGTGAGGTTGAGATCCTGGAGGAAGCTCCTAAGCCACATTGCCTCCTGCGTGGCTAGGCTGCATGCAACATATTCTGCCTCCATGGTCGACAGAGTTATGCAGTCTTCCTTCTTACTGCACCATGATATGGCTCCCCCACCCAGGGTGAACACATATCCTGAGGTTGACCTGGACTCATCCGGGTCACCACCCCAATCGACATCTGAATATCCTATCAACTTAAGGTCCCCGCCCTGATAGCATAGGACCAAGTCGGTTGTACCACGAAGGTAACACATGACTCTCTTGACAGCTTGCCAATGAGCCTGTCCTGCGTTGCTTTCGTAACGACTTACTAGACCAACCGCAAAGCAAATGTCCAGTCATATACATAACATGGCGTACATTAAGCTTCTTACGGCAATAACTTAGGGGACATTGCTCATGGCTTCCTTTTCTTTGTCTGTTTTTGGGCATTGGTCGAGGCTCAAAGTTAAACCCTTGTCAACTGGAGTGTTTACGGGTTTGGAATAATGCATACGGAACCGTTCTAAGACTTTCTTGATATATGCCTCTTGGCTCATACCTAAAATTTTCTTAGGACGATTCCTTATTATTTCCACGCCTAGGACATAGATGGGTTCACCCATATCATTCATCTCAAAGACAGAGGATAGCCACCTTTTAGTAGCTTCGATCATCTCCAAATTGCTCCCAACCAGTAGTATGTCGTCAACGTATAGGGTAAGGAACATAATCCCCCTGGTTGATCTTTTGACATACACACAGTGGTCCTCCCGAAATCATGGATAAGCCAAAGGAAGTTATAGCTTCATGGAATCTTAAGTATCAAGACCTGGAAGACTGCTTAAGACCACATATGGAGCTTTTAAGACAACACACCTTGTCCTCCTGCCCCTTTGATACAAAACCAATGGGTTGATCCATATAGATCTCTTCCTCAAGGCTGCCATTGAGGAAAACAGTCTTTACGTTCATTTGAAACAACTCTAAGTCCAAATGGGCAACCATGGCCAAGAGTAGGCGAATAGAAGCAAATCTCACCACAGGAGAAAATGTCTCTTCATAGTCTACACCCTCAATTTGTGTAAACCCTTTCGCCACTAAATGGAGCTTTGAACTTGTCGATTAATCCATCTGCTTGACGTTTTATCTTGAAAACCCACTTGTTTCTAATAGTCTTACGCTGGGGTGGGAGATCAACAAGTTCTCAAACCTTGTTTCTTGCCATCGAGTCCATCTCTTCCCCCATGGCATTCATCCACTCTTTGTGGCTTGGTGAGTCAATTGCTTCTTGGTAAGAGGTAGGTGCATCGACTTCCAAGGGAGCGCATAGGAATATTTCCTCTTCGATTTGGAAATATCGTCGAGGAATTCTTCCATGCTCACTCCTTCGGAGCCTAGGGCCTTCATTGTTCGTCTACCTGGGTGAGGTATCCCTCCCCCTTTCTCTAAGGGGTGTAGGACCCTGAACATGTGGAGAGTTGCTCCCACTAATCCCTCTGGGGCGTAGGATCTCGAACATGTGAACTAACTGCATGTTCGAGAACTGGAAATTGAGTACGGACCTCACTCGCAGGTTAACTTTCCTCATATACAGGAGATTGAAGACGAATCTCATTTTCCTGGGCAGGCATGTCTCCCCTATTCCCTTTGGATAGGGGAGTTATACCATCATCTTCGGTGACTTGGTTAAAATCCAAATTCTCCCCCTCATCGAATGATGATTGGATGTTTTGCTGTAACTCAAACAGTTCAACATCCTTCTTAACTTCACCAATGGTCGGGAACTCATCCTCGAGAAAATCGACATTACGGGAATCTATTTCTGTCATGCCGCCATTTGGATGTTCCTCGTACATCACATATCCTTTTGATTGTGCAGGGTACCTAATGAACACCATTTTGGTGGTTCTAGGACCAAGTTTTCCATGTTTATGGGTTGGGTTGTGCACATAGCCGGCCGAACCCTGTGGGCATAAATGGTCCAAGGATGGCTTCTTACCAAACCATAATTCATACGGTGTGGCAAGTACACTCTTGCTTGGCACACGATTGAGTATGTAGACTGTCGTAAGTAGCACATCCCCCCAAAAACTGATTGGGAGGCTAGCATGTGCCATCATTGACCTGACCATATCAAGCAACGTACGATTCATGCGTTCCGCAACACCGTTCTGTTGTGGGGTGCGTGGAATCGTTAACTGTCTTTGTATACCTGTTAGGCGATAAGTTGTCGCATTTTACATGCCTTTTTCACCCACGTTTAGCTCGTTTAATAACTTAATCTTTAGGATTTTTACTTGTTTTATTTATGCTTTGTAGGAACTAACGTCAAATCAAGCAAACGCCGTGAAAAAGAGCGAAGACGGGACAAAGCGAAGAAAAATCGCAAAAACCAGCAAAAAAGGCCGAATCGGGGGTCGAACCACCGTGCCCAGAGGAATGGCACGGTGGGCCGATGCCACATGGCACGGTCGTGCCCCACGGAGCTTGTCGTCCGGTTTTGCGATTTTCTATAAAAGGCCTCTTCGGGCGTTTTTGCAGGGGGTCGCTCGAGGTTCGCTTGGGGCTTCTCTCTGGCGATTTTAGACTAGATTAGTTTAGGTTTTAGCAATTAAAACCTCAATAGGAGGATTAGTTTAGGATTGAAGATTGTAATGTTGGATTCAACTTTTGGATTTCAAGTTCCTTCATCAATTTAAGACTAAGTTTTCTTCCCCTTTCTCTATTTATTTCATGGTTGTTCTTGTGTATGTTTTGTTGGTTTAATTCTTGTGTTTGATTTGTTTAAGTTTTTATGATTAGTTTTCATTGTTGATTCATGTTATTTAGTTGTTTAGAATTGTTTTATTTCATTCTCTTTGTTTTGTTCTTCAAGTTTATGTTCTTAGTTAGTTTATGTTTTGATGTGTTTGTGATGTTTAATTGTTAGATTTTGTGGACTTGGGTTGTAATTAGCCTCTTGATGGCTAATTGATCTTGTAGTAGGGCTAACCATACCCAAGCTATGCTCAGAATCTAGAGTTTTTCCTCACGCCCGCCAAGTGTTCGATGAAATGCTTGAGAGAGCTTTCATCCATATTTTTGGGCGATTGACTTATGCTGAGAGGTGAGGTCAATTAGCTAGTGTAGGAGAGGGAATAGTCGAGTTCAGGACATGAAAATAGTATCCGAATCGAGCTAGGTCCGGGGTTGCTAGTTTTGTGGTCTAATTAGGCTAACCCCATGAAAATAGGTGGTTAGGTTAATTAAACTAGCTCATGACCCTTGAGAGAGGGCTTGGGTGGTCTTTGATGGTGCAACCGATCATCTCTAGTTCGCAGTGTGGTTTGGGTAGGTTAGGACTCGCCTTGATTAATTGGTTCATCACTTGGTGAAATCATAAACCCAAGTCCCTTTTTGTTTATTTGTTTTAGTAGTTTAGTCCTTCTTCCTTCACTCTCTCTCTGGCCTAGATTGATACGCTTGGGCAAGCTTTGGTATTTGAAACCCAACTCCCTGTGGAATATGACCCGTACTTGCCGTTGCTAACTACAATTGGCACCGTGCACTTGCGGTATTTTTAACTGAACAAGTTTTTGGCGCCGTTGTCGGGGAACTTGCGGCCTTCAATATTAGAATCTGCTAGCAAACTCTAGACTAGGATTTTTCTTTTTTCTTTTTATCTCCTCGTTCCCCCTCCCCCATTTGTGCTCAAAACTGTTTGCGCCGGGGTGTTGTCTGCTTGTGTATGCGCAGGAGAAGTCAGAGGGATTAAGATCTTGTCCCCCTCGATACTGAGATAGAAGCAGCCGCATGCCGACGTAGCAGAGAAGCGAGAAGGAGGAAGAAAGAGGCAGCGGTGATGGCCCAGGAAGATAATAGGGTGCTGCGAGACTATGCTCTGCCGCAAGCATCGGGCATCACCTCCTCCATAGTTAGCCCTGCAGTCGAGGCTAACAACTTCGAGCTCAGCCCAACACTTATCTCATTTGTGGAGCGGGAGCAATTCAGAGGACACCCGTCCAAAAACCCCAATGTGCATCTTCGCAAGTTTCTTGCGAAATGCGACACTATCAAAACCAACGGGGCGTTCGCTGATGCAATTAGGCTGCGACTTTTCCCTTTCTTGCTGAGGGATAGAGCCAGTGACTGGTTACAGAATGGAGAGCCTAACTCATTCACCACCTGGGAGATGCTCTCCAAGGCCTTCCTCAGCAAGTATTTTCCACCGGGCAAGACTGCAAAGTTGAGGACTGAGATTATTTCATTCTTTCTTAGGGATGGCGAGTCCCTTTATGAGACTTGGGAGAGGTTCAAGGACCTCCAGCGGTAGTGGCCTCATCATAGCGTTCCTGACTGGCTTCTAGTCCAGACATTCTACAATGGATTAGAGCAGTAAGTAAAAATCTCAGTGGATGCCGCAGCAGGGGGCGCTCTCGTAGGCAAGTCTATTGAAGCGGCAAAGGCATTGTTGGAAGAGATGACTTCCAACAATTATCATTGGTCGAGTGACAGAGCCACCCCCAAGAGAGGCGGTGGCAGACATGAGGTAGACGTTGTGACCCTTCTAGCAAGTCGGGTGGATGCGCTAGCACAGAGGCTACACAAAGTGGGCACTTCTCCCACTCCAGGTGGATCTTCGGGGCCATCCATGGGGACCCATGCATACTGCGAGACATGTGGCATCTAGGGGCACACCTTTATTGAATGTTACAATGCTCCCTCCAGCATTGAACATGTTAATGCGTACCACAACTACACCACACCTCCTCAAAATAACCCCCATCTCACCACCTACAACCAAGGTTGGAAAGGCCATGCGAATCCTCTCTACAAAAATCCCAACCCTCACCCTCAGAATCCCATCCAGCCACCCGGTTTCCACAACCGAGCTCCATACACCCCACCCCCTCTACTTCCTGAACCCACATCTCACCTGGAGTGTCTTATGGAGCGCTTCACAGCGACCTAGACCACAACCAATGAGACTCTTAAGGAGTCAATCCATCTGCTGACCTCCAGGGTAGATGCTATGGCCACCCATCAGAAGACGATGGACACGCAGATAGCCCAGATTGCCCAGCGAGTGAGCCTCCTATCCCGACCTCAAGGGCAACTTTCAGGCCAGCCAGACGTCAACCGCTGACACCATGTCAATGCCATCTCCACGATGGAAGAGGGGTTAGGGGAGAGCCCGGTGATGGTTCTCCAAGAGGTAGTTACAGTTCCTGATTCTACAGGAACTGAGGGGAAGACGAGAGAAGAGAATCTGAGCTTCACTAGGGAGCCTAGTCTGCCACCTCCTACCCGCCCATACCAGCCCCCAGTGCCTTACCGTCAGCGACTGGCATGGTCCAAGCTACGTCAGCTTGAACCTAGATTCGCGCAATTCTTGGAAACCCTACACCGAATCTATGTCAGTAGCCCCTTTTTGGAAGCTCTCAAGAATGCACCTGCACATTTCAAGTTTTTAAGACTCCTGTTCAAGAAGGGAGAGCTCGGGGTTACTCCAGTGACCCCCATTTTCGGATCCTGTCGCGCACTTCTACCGAGGCAATTACCACCAAAGTTGCAAGATCCTGGCAGCTTCTCTATCTCATACTGGATAGGGGATATGCAGATCGAGAGAGCGCTTTGCGATCTGGGCGCCAGTGTGAGCCTCATGCCGCTCTCTCTCTGCCAGAAGCTGCAATTATGGAACCTCACGCCCACCAACATGATGATTCAGCTAGCAGACTGCTCCATCAGGCAGCCTGTTGGCATTCTGGAGTATGTCCTGATCCAGGTGGACAAGTTCCTCATCCCCTGCGATTTCATTGTTCTTAACATGGATGAAGACTTTCCAGCCCCACTCATCTTAGGTCGCCCATTCCTCGCGACTGCCAGGCCGGTGATCGATGTTCAGGCCGACACTCTATCATTCCAACTGTATAGGGAAAAGGTAGCCTTCAGTTTCCCTCCCCCTGCACCGCCTTTAGCGCCTGTCATTCCCCCACCCTCCGAGGAGCCTATTCCAAATTCCCCATTTGATGTTGCTCATGAGGTTGATACATTTGATGGAAATGAGGGATCTCACATGCTGTCTGCCAGTTCTTCCACTCGTTCTGCGGCCGTCCCTCTCACATCCTACTTTGCGACCGCCTCTGCTTGTCCTGGGGAGGTAGAGGATCCTCATTCATATTTCTACACCTCCCCCAGGCCACATCCCACATCATTCCCGTCTACTGTTTGGAGGTAAGGGTCAAGCTAAGGACTTTAAACAAGCGCTTCTTAGGAGGCAACCCAAGGCATTCATCGCTGTTCCCAAAAAAAAAAGATTTTAAAAAAAAATAGTGTGTCACTTCTGCCCCTCATCTCTCCCATTTCCCCCTTCCCTTGCCCTTTTTTTGCGTCCTTTCTATTGAGGACAATGAAAACCTCAAGCAGGGGGGGGGGGGTTGAGCTTATTGCTCTTTGGGTAGAATAGTAGATTTTAGGGTGTCGGTTGAATGACATCACTTGCATTTGCATCATATAGATAGGATGACATATAGTTTTCATAGGATATCTTTGCATTCCCTTCCTTTAATAGCGCATGTAGGTTAGAGCATAGTAGATACTTGTTGCATTTCAAAAGGAGAAGTGATCGAGCTGGGCGTCCCTAAGCTTGCCAGGTACTACTCCCTACCCTTCTTCTCACTATCCTTTATATCTGTTATCGCTTTCCTTAGTTAGCTTTATTTCTTTTCAATAAATATGTGTGAAAACCCCTCTTATGAAGAGAATACAAGGGGTGATGATTGATTAATCTGGTTGAGTTGTGTGTTGAAGTATGACCTATTATGGTGTGAATTGTTGTGAATTGCGCTCTAACATTGTCATATGTGTTTCCCATACCCTATGCTATATGTTATACTGCCCTTGAGATTCATATGACTTGACTTGACTGACCTTGATAAGTGGAACATATCTTGGAGTGAGTTGTTAGACTGTGGTAGACTTACCCATGAGACTTTGAGCCTAATGACTATTCATTGCATATAGTCTCATACTTTCCTTCATGTGTGACTCACCCATGATTGCATTTCTAGAACTTGGTCTTGTTCTCTTTGAAATCGCATTTAGCATGTGCATGTGTTGATATGAATGAGGCAATTTTTGTTCTTTTTAGCCACATGAGCCAAAAAGCCACTCATTGTTATGTACTACCTTCCTTGCTAGCCCTTTGTGCCTTTCCCCTTGTCTTTGTTGTTGCACCCTACACACTACACACTTGGCCTATCGATATTCTCCATATCCTTGTCAAGGTCTAGTGGAGCGACACTTTCATATTGAGTTGGGTTTGCTTTGAAGGTTAGTTTGCCATGGGTACATTACTAGTGGTTTGTTTGGGGGAATTTGCAATTCAAGTTTGTGTTCCCCGTGCCATTCACTTACCTTTCTCCTTTCAAAGAAAAGAAATAGAAATGAAAAAAAAAGGAGGAAGCAAAAAAAAAAAAATGTTGTTTGGTTGTAAATAAGGTGTTTGGCATGGGAGTGCGACAATGAGATTGCTAAATCCCTCTCTTAAGGTTTTTTGTGGGGTTGTTGCTCAAATTTTCAATTATGGTGTGAAGTTGTTGTTTCGACATTAGTTGTGGAAGTGTTTTTTGTTCCCTAGTCTTTGACTGTTAGCTCCACTCTTCCCAAATTTATTCCACTTCTCACCCTGTACCTCTGACCCCATTACATCCCTTTACAAGTTCTCACGATTTACACATTGCACATTGCATTAGGCGGTGGAGAATTGAGAACTCTACCAAACTTATGGTAGTTTCCTAATTGGGTTGAGTATTGAGTGCACCCTTATTACATATTCTAAGCACATTGAGGGAAGTGTTCCACTTTATCCTAAAGTGAGGTTCTACCAGTCCTACTTACTCACCACTAATCAAGGAAAGTCATGTCCTGTTTTGTGTTTCGATATTGGGGCGTTTGATGTATTTCATTTGGGTATGGGGATCCATGGAAGGAAGTGTGTGAGCTAGGTTAAAATAGTTTCACATTTGGACTTGGCCATCTTTAATGCATAGTTTGAGCTAGATTATTGATTATTCGTCCCTTGTCTGAGGAGGGTGTGTTAAGAGGCTTACCGTTCCCCCTTGTCCTTCATAGCGAAGTCTTGCTTGGGGACAAGCAAGAGATACGCATGGGGCGTGATGAACCTCTATTTGTACCATTTTTTAGCCCCTATTTGACTCATTTTCTTTCCCATTTTCACGTTCAATAATGTTAAGAAAGAGTCAAATAGGTCTCCTTTAACGCACTTTTATTTATATAACATCTTTCGTTATTTTCAGGAACTTTGTTGAAGGAACGAAAGGATGACAATATTTAGCTGAAAGGAGTGCCAGGAAGGTGAGAAAAGCTGTGGAAAAACGTCGCACGAAAGTCCCATGGAACCGGACCCACGCAGCACGACCGAACCACCCGGGACCGGCACACTTGGCCGGGAAGCCAAGTGGCACGACCGTGCCATGTGGCACGGTGGGGCCGTGCCAAGTGGCACCCCCGTGCCACTTGCACAGTGCTCGGGTGTTTTCGGGGAGACTTTTGGCACGGTCACCCCATGCCGCCCCCGTTTCCGCGTCGCGACTTAAATCTTTTCCCGGGGCTGTTTTGAGACATTCAGTTTTAGTTTTCAGTTTTTCTCTCCCATACTGTTCTTTAGGCGATTTTTAGGTTTTATTTTGAGAGTTCAATTTTAGTGTTTTGGATTACGCTATTGGATTGAAGTTGATTTTTACTTTTAATTCATTCAACCAATTTCAGGTTCTTAATTCTCTCTTCTCTTTTCTTTGGTTGTTTAAGGTTTGTCATGTGTATTAAATCGAATATTGTGATTGATGTTAGAAATATGATTGTAGGCTAAATCCCTTAACTTAGGTTGGGATTGACATTGTATATGCATAATTGAATCTTGTACTGGCCCAATCCATGTTCCCCCTTTATTTTGCGATTACGAATTCTGCTATGCATGCCACATGCTCGATGAAATGCTCGAAAGAACATTGATTGTTTTTATCGGGGTTTAGGGGAGCGTTGAGAGACGAAACGTTTACCTAGTGCGTCTTAATAGACAATTAGGATTTTAACATGAAAATAGTCAAGTTCTAATTGGGATTAGAGATTGTGAATCTTGTAATCCTTCAACCTTTAGTCCTATGAAAATAGGCGACTATGGTTCTAGGATTAGTCTTCGACCCTTGAGAGAGGGAGGAGATGAGCTTAATTGACAATCTATCCATTTGTGATGCATGCTTGGGAATGTGTGATTCGGTTAGTAACTGATTCACTAGCATATTCGTGCTGTTAATGCCAACCTAGGTGCTTTCTATTTTGCTGTTTACTTCACTTTTTAGTTGCTATCGTTTCTCTTAGTTTAGTCCTCAACCACGAATTTGATTGCCTAGCTTGAGTTGTCTAATTAATTCTAGTAGTTGAAGCCAAGTTCTCTGCGGATTCAACCCATACTTGCCGGTTGCGAGCTACAACTGCGCTGTGCACTTGCGGTAAATTTATAACTCAACAATACCTTTTTCCTCACAGAACTCCTTGAACATGTCAGAGAGGTATTCACAACCTCAATCAGTTCGAAGGATCATAACCCTACGTTCCAATTGAGTCTCTACTTCCGCTACGAAGCGTTTGAATACATCAAGTGGCTCGTAGCGATGAGATAATAGGTACACATACCCATATCGTGAATAATCGTCTATGAGAGTAATGAAATAGATAGCCCCATGTCGTGCTTTAACGTTCATGGGTCCGCATATGTCTGAGTGGATTAATTCTAAGGGACTAGATGCTCTCGTGGCCTTACCAAAAGGCTTCATTGTTGCCTTTCCAACTAAACAGGACTCACACCTAGGTAACTTAACCCTAGTGAGTCGATCTAGAAAACTTTCTTTAGCTAGCCTATTTATCCTATCTTGGCTTACATGGCCAAGTTTAGCATGCCACTTAACAAATTCAGAATTAGAGTCAAAATAAGAAACATAAACAGATGATATATTATTATAGTTATCATCCAAATCCAAAACAATGAAATCTCCTTTCAAAGTTGCTTGGCCAAACAAATTGCCATTGTAGAACAAATCTAAACCGTCTGGACGAAAACCAAAAGTAAAATCCAATCTTACCAAAGAAACATAAGAAACTAAGGAGCATCGCACTCCAGGTGCGTAGAGAGCGTCATGAAGAAGCAGCTTGCTTTATCCACGAAGTTTGAGTTCATATGTTCCTACTCCAAGGACATCTTCTTCGCTGCCGTTCCCTAGTACAATAGTCCGTAAATCCTAGAGGCCACTGGGTTATCGTTAGACCTCATGCTTTCTTCATGGCCGCCGAGGGGGTCCGGGGTTGTCACATGATTTGCAGGACCCCGTACCGCTGGGATATGGCGCATGTGGACTCTGAGCTACATCTTGAAGGTATAACACTGCAGGTATGTTAACGTGGTCTTCAGGACTTGGGCCATATTCCTTATGAGGATGCTGAGTTTTAGGGCATCGTTGACCATCATTGCATAAAAGGTGGCTTGAACGATATTGGGAATACGAAAATCCCGAGCGGCCACCTCGGCCTCCTGTTGGACGAAGTCCACGCAGAGATCCCGGTAGTCCTCAGGGAGTGGATGAGGAGGCGGTGGGGCATTCCTTTGTCGCATTTGAAAGCTTCACACACATGGTTAGCCACCTCCTCAGTGTTTAGGTTATCGTGAAAAACCATAATGAAAGTTTCCTTAGCAAAGAGAGGGATATTAGAAGAATCGAGGAGTAAGGTGAATAATTTTACGTCCCCTCGAAGCCCTTTTATAATGAAGGCCAGGGGTATTTTGGGCACTCTGACATAGCCTCACAAACAGCACCCATGCACCTTAAAAACAATCCCTTGCTCGAGGCCTAAGGTTTACGTGACCAAAAAAAAAAATTAGCACAGAGGAAGAAAAACGGAGCAACACGAGGTACGAAAATGGGTACCTAGAGTCGCGTATAAGATTCAACAACCAGGGGCCATGAGCACATCATTTGACCCTACACTCTCAGTTGAGTCGTCTGGCGGTTGCAAAGAGGCAATGGCCCTGACTGAGAGGCTTTTCTAGTTGGTCGATGATAACTCATCCCTGTGGATGTCTAACCAACCTTCAAACAAGAACGACTGGAGGTCACCCAATGCCTCTTCTATAACCTCTCCTACCGCCGTTGGGAGCACACCTAGATCCATGGCGCAGGCCATGGTGATGGTATAAAATGTAGTCTATACCAGGTCTGGGTATGCCGATTTCGAGAGCAGCCTCTTCCGCGTCTCCCTTTACAAAATCTACGCATAGTAGCCAGAGATTTTGCGGTAGTGGATGAAGAGGTGGGGGAGGGATAGTCTCATCCAACGTGTCCTAGTGAGGGGTATCCCAAATGTGCAAAGCTATTCACAAGTGTTTGGTCAGAAAGGAAACCCCATCAAGCGAAGTTTGAATATATGAAGACACAAACCACAGAGAAATGATCCTAGCCGAAGGGAAGCCACTGACCCACTTCCCCTTGCATACAAGACTGTGGGGCTGGCACCTCCAACTGTGACCCCGCAAGAAGGCAACAAATGTTGCTAACGAGGGAGTGAGTAAAGAAACTGAACTGCCAGTGAATCAGAATGTTTGTTCTACATTCCACCTGCCTTCCCTTCAGAAAGTGTGCCAGTGATGTGAGGGGCTAAATGATTCAGGATAAATCCTTGGGACCCCCATACATGTCAGTAGCAGGGCAAAAGGGGAGGGGCTCTGGTCTAAGCAGCGTCTCCAGGGCCCATTAAGGGAGGAATTTACATAGAATGACCAAGTTACCCCTAATCACAGCCCCTATAAATACTCATTTGTCAGACCTGAAAAAAGTAAGCAACCTACACGGAAAATTCGCACGCACATCAAGAACCTAAAATTTTCCTTTTCGAGAACGATCCGACCTTTTCCTAGAAAGATTTGAACTTTATTCCTGAGAAGTGTAATCATTTCCTTTCTTCGGGTCCTTGCTGACTTGAGCATTTGGGGGGGGGGGGTTTCCTTGGATCCATTATCCAGGGTGGGCCTTTTTTGCAAGGTCAGAGGGAGTAACAATGGAGTCCAAGCCCGAAGCGTCCGTTATCACGCAAGCCCGTTCTTCTCTGCATCGTACCTGAAGAATACTTTGTGTCGAAACAGTTTTCAATGCTTACAACTTGTGATCCTTCACCCGTGCATCTCAACTTCATGAACTATAATTCCTCCTTTTTGAGCTCATGTAAATAAGTTTTACAATTAACGCACAAAATACAAAATAAAAGTATTACTCATTTGTTCTTTTTGTTCAATACTTCATGTTTTTCGCCATCTTGTTCAGTGAATCAATGATGGATCAATACAATTTAGGGTTATTGAGACCTCATTTCGGGTTACATTTGGAGATTGGGTCGCTATCGGGTCGAGACTAAATTAAGTCAGGTCATTTCAGGTTTGTATTCAAATTTTTGGTTCATTTTTTTAAAAAGTCAAGTCAGTTTGTGAGTCTTTCCGCTCGCGGATCGGGTCATCTTTTGTCACGTCTAATTATAATTGCAATTGTAAATTGTGCATGATATGCTTACTATTGTAATTTTTATAAAAAATTATTACAAATTTAAATCGATTAAATTTTTTATACATCGCATGGTAAAGAATACTAGTTTGCTTTTTAAAAATATAATCGGTAGAATTCCTCTTCAATAAAGATGGTTCCATCAACAGTTTGTCCTTTTATTAAGGTTCTTCATTTTAAAAACCAAAGTGTATTTCGCTGAAAGAAATCTTTCAATGAGTAGCCAATGGATTAATTATAAAAAGGAGGTGTATATTAAACACGTGAGGATGGAATCCCATGGTGTCAATTTCATCTTCATTTAAAGGCTCCAAGTCAGTTCCCACTGATGTCAAATATATGAATGAATTAACCATTTTTTGATAAATGAGGCATACATATTGACATAGACAAAATTCAAACTTAAATGTAATAATTATGAACATGGATATCACATAGATTTGTCCGTCGCTAATAGAGCTAATACTCGTGACAAGTAGATGGGTAATAATATCAAAGTAGCTAATATTATTGTTTTTCCATTGTTTTTTGAAATAAATATGAAATATTAGAAACATTAGATATATCAAGATGATCACTAT
>JACYFF010031959.1:91388832-91405486 GCA_017589665.1 Selenicereus undatus
ATATATATATACGCACACGCACACGCGCGCGCGAGCGCCCACACACACACACACACACACACACATATAATCATATGGCTGTAGAGAATGTTATAATGAGATAATTAGTAATCAAAAAATAAAGTGTCCAAAACGTGATTGGCACAGTTTCAGTCTGGCCTGGGTTCGAGTTTTCGGTACTGACCGTTCTTTGGATAACTGGATTCTCTATTCAGTTCACATATGCGTTCAGATTCAGATTTTCATTCCAGGCCAGAGGTGAAGGGAGTTGGAAGTGAAGAGGTTGAGCTTAATTTCTCTCCTGTTTGTTAAGTTTTCTGTTTGTGTTTCGGTTATTTAAGTTTGATTTTGCTTTGCATAATTTACCCATAATTAAAGTTAATGGTGATGGATAGGGTAAGCTTCTTCCTGATATTGATCTTCTAGTGTAGAGTTCTGAAATAATTAGTTACTAATTAACTCAACCTTCATAATTTAATTCAATCGTTTCACATTTAGTTTTATAGCGATCTAATTTTGTAACACATCCCTAAGGATCGACACCCGTACTTGCTACAGCGATTAATCATACACTTGTGAAATTCACAACATAAATATACAATTGGAAATGTATAATCAATAGTACTTAATAATGAATAAGTCAGATAATTTTTTAGACTATCATAATTTTCAAATTATTATAGAGAAATTAAGATATTATGATTGCGATCGAAAATATTTGCTGGACTTATTGTAGTATATTTTGATATATTAGAAATTTTAGTTGACAGTTTCTCATAATTTGCACCTGTCAATAATAGTTTCCTTTAAAAAATTTATTAATTATTTTGTTTAAAAAAGTCAAAATATTGTATATGACATGGTTGCTATATGGAATATTGTAATATTTTATAAATAATTATTACAATTAAAAACTTATAATTTTTTTCACTTATTATATGGTAATAGAAATACTTGTTACAAATTAAAAAAAAAATTAAAAAACTTCATCAACCTCTTAAAAGGAACATTTTCGACCCTTAATTAATTGTCATTGTGCGAATTTTTGTTCATAAAAAAAATAGTGATTTTAGGAACTTTAATTCATGACCAAGAAATATACGAAGAAAAACACCTTATCCCCCATTAAGAATGTTTGGAAAGAAAAGTCTTTCGTCTAGGTCTAGCTCTTCTATTAATTCAAATATCTTCTATTTAATCTAATAATAATATGTAAAGTGGCTAATTTTGGGTTTACCATTAAAATAAAAAAAATGAAACTTTAATACTTTATTCCTTTCTTGGATCAGTAAAATATTAATACCATCCATAAACTTCAGTACATATATATTTTCAGTGATTTAGAAAAATTTATTAAAGTATATTTTGTTTTTAGGGAGTTAATAGATTCCACTAAAAAAAGTCAAGAAATAATATACTTTTAATTATGATGGTAATTATTTTTATTGAAAATCTGATGGTTGTGATTATATAATCAAATAATCTAATGATATTATGATAATAATTATTTTTATTGATTTAGGAAAGGATATCAAAGTATATTTTGTTTTTAGATAGTTAAGAGATTCAGTTGCAAAAAAAAAATAAATCAAGATATTATATATTTTTAATTATGACGGTAATTATTTTATTGAAAATCCAACGGTTGTGATTATATAATCAAATAATCTAACGGTTCAAAATCTCAAATTTATGAGAAAATTCGAAAAAGCCACATCATCACAACATTGCTTTTATATTATAGTATAGATGTGGGTATAGTTTTATTTTAACCCCCAAATTTTTAGAATTATTCGTAACTTTGTGCACCTTGAATATTGCTTTTATATGAGCTCATTTTTGAATATACAAGAATATGTTGGTGAAGGCATCACATAGTCATCTTTTTCCTTTTACAAAATTGACTTTTAATTCCGTGCGTTTTTAGTATTAATAAAAAATATCATTATTTTTTGTTTAATTTTTTAGTATTTGACATAATCAATTCTAATAATAAGGTGTCAAAATCAATCCAACTCCTTTCTTATTTGTTTAGAAGTTCTGTGGGACTTCATTTTATAAAATCTAAATATGAACTTTGTTTTTATTAAACGTCATCAAAGTATTATCAAACCCCTTCAATTCCTCAAAAAAGACTAAAAGAGTGAGCTTTTGAATTGATATATTTAATGCACACACAAAGTATAAGGAAATTTAAACCGAGACTTTCATGTGAAAATTAATAATCGTAAAACTAAACAATAAAAATTTATTATTATTATTATTATTATTATTATTATTATTATTATTTGATTACATTGATGCCAAAGACGAAGGAAAAGTCCAACATACAATTAAACGATCAAAAATATCACAAGAAAAGAATCAAAAATTTATTATTGTAATGGCACTAAAAGTTAATGCAAAAAATTGAGCAACTTTTAAAAAAAAAAAATTAATATAAAGGATTCACGCTTTAAAATCAATGGTCTTTGCATTGAATGTTGTGGACTTGTTGCCTAAACTACCTCAGCATGTTAGCCCGCCGCTGGCACCAAGCAACAATTTCAAGTGAGGGAGACGGAGAGGGAGATTCACATTGTTTGAATAGAAGAGGGAGAAGGAAGGAAATGTTAAGGAATGAAAAAGAGTTTTGTGAATAGAAAAAATTTATGATAGAAGAGTTTTAATTTTTTTTTTTTAGGTTAATAATCACTCCACTATAATGAAATAGAGGATAAAAAAAATAAATAAATAAATAGAGGGGAAAGAAAATTTTTCTAAGAGCACTTCCATTGGTTGGGTCACGGGACCGAAATTGGGGCTTGCGGACTTTTGGACCACTCGTGACGACTGCAATGGGCGAGCCGCTTGGTGGCTCGCGAGCCCGGGCCAAGCTCATGCATTTTTTTCCTTGCTTTTTTGGTTTTTTTAAATTTTAATTGGTTTTTTCTTTTTTTTGGATTTAAAAAAGAAGATTGTGTATTGTAGAGTGGGTTCATATATATTATTTTATATGGTGAGCCAAATGGGTGAACCTTCTGTTGAAGAGAGTGAGAATTGTGAGCCAAAAAATGAGAGAGAGAAATGATATGGCAAAGATAAGTTCCTAATGATGAGTTAAAAAATTGACTCACCATTAGGAGCGCTCTAAACATTGACATCTCCGCATCGATTTTTTCTTCTTGATGTGGGCCACCATGTTGCATCATAGCTTCAAAACTTCTGTCTGATTGCACCTCAGTAGAGTCAAGTCCCCTCATTTTTTGAGGGTCACATTGAGTGTCTGGTGTATACATTTCATGCAGTAAATGGTGGTGCGTAAATAAAGGCAAAGCAATTCACGCAGTAAATGGTGATGCGTACATAAAGGCAATACATTTCACGCAGTAAATGGTGGTGGATAAGCTCATAAGCACCAGGACTATTTACCGATGTAGCTTGACTCAAATAATTTTGTATCTAGTTTTTTTAAATAAGGTATTGAGTTGAAATCATATAAATAAAAAAATCATGCAGTACCTTAATACATTACAAAAAAATTCATTTTCCGATGAAATTTAAAATGGAATTGTCAAAATTTTCGAGAAAAACATCCTATTAGCTGACAGGAATGCCGTCTTCAGCAGATTTTCCAACAGAAAATAAGTATTTCATAATGTATAAAAGTTCCGATAGAATTACAACAAAGACATGACTTTTGTAGTTGTTGGCGTAAATAAGAATGCTGTTGGAAATAGAAAAAGCATATGTTCTTTAATTTTCTGATAAAGTTCTGTCATGAATTGATTTTGGCAAAAAAAGTAAATTTTTTCGACGGAATTTGTTATGAAAATCGGACTTTGCTAGGAAAGATTAGACTGAATTTCTAATATAATGCAACACTACATTGGAAATTTTTCCACAAAAATTAAACTAGGTCTCTGTTTGGCAATTAGTTGCTAGCTGTTTGTATTAGCTGTTAGCTGTTAGCTATTTACATTAGTTGTTTGAATTAGCTGATTCTAGAAAAAGTATTTGGTAAAATTAGTTGTTCATATGAAACATGTTTGGTAAAATTTAATTGATGCCCTTTCTCTAAAATCCTTTTCAATTGAATAAGTTTTTATTTATTGATCATCTTATTTTATTTTTAAAAAAATTAATTTATATCATATGTGCAAATTAACTTCATCCTTATAACTTTATTTTTTTTTATTAATTTCAAGTAATTTTTGTTCATTCCTTATTTTCTTTTGCTTTCAATGTTTATTTACTTATGTAATGCCTACATCTTATAATCTTACTTTGTTTTATTTAGAGATGCTTATTTTTTTTTATGAATTGAAATTGATATGAGCCTATATCTATATTTTTGTTATGAATTGAAATATGTATGAATTTCAGATGATTTGATCTTCATCAACCCAAAGAAAAACTAAGAATAGGTTTATTAATAGCAATAGAGAGGGCGGAGATGAAGGTGGAGAGGTTGAGTAGAAGAGATTGGATGTGAAAGTTGTCTAAGATTGAAGCAATGTAGGAAACTAGGAATATAATTTATTAATAATATGCTTGTATTTATTAAACTTTTAGATAATATAGTAATTTTTATAAATATTTATTATCAAAAAGCTAATGGAAATAATTTTTCTCATAAACAGCTATATTTTCAAACAACTGCTATATATGAGGGTTCCGCATCTTAAATCCATTTTGTGACTCTGAAGGGTGAGAATTGAGATACAGCGAGAGTACCGTCACCGGGGAATCAAACGCCATGCTGTGTGCACTTGCGGTAGTTGACACCGACGCTATTGGTCGACACATTACTGGAGACCATTGCACATCGTTGCCGATTGAACTTGGCATCACCACTACCCCCAAAATCCTCCTCCTAATTTAATCTCAGACTCGCGAAACAATTTGCTAATGCCATTACCTTCTCTTTCGTTGTCGCCAACGGTGGCAAAGAAAACCTGTGTGCAGTGAAGTTAAGCGACACCCCTTCAAAAAAAAAAATTAATGTATGTTAAAAATTAAAAAGGAAGTAATACCGCAAGAGGTGCTCAGCTTAGTGGTTAGAGTTAGGTCTGTTCGGCAAAATTAGCGGTTTAAGTAGCGGATAACTGTTTAAGTAGCAGATAACTTTTCTAATTTAGCTTAGCGGATAGCTGTTTGGATAAATAGTTGAAATAAATGTATTCGCTAAATTTAGCTGTTGGGTCAGTCGACTAATGTAAATTGACATAAAAAGATATAGATAATTTCCAAAAATAAAATTTCTAAAGGATATTTTTTGGCAAAAAAATATGAAACGCTACTTTTGAATGCAAAACGTCAATACTATTAATTTTTCAGAAACGCTGCTTAAAACGCTAAATGCTACTTGAAATGATGGTCAAAATACTATGTGACTGAACACTAAAAATTACCTAATGAGTATATTGACTTAATCAAAATGTCAAATATTAGTCAAAATGTTGTTGCCGAATACGCTCTTAGTGTGATGCATGCTTGATTGCTAGGAGGTTGGCAGGTTGCGGGTTTGCACCTCTCTTTGGTTGTTTCCGTTGTTTTTTTTATTATTATTTTCTTCATTTTTGTCATGTACAGACGAAAAAACTTGGCCTCTTTATGCTCTCCCAAGTAGTCACTCTTGAGTCTCCCCTCTCCAAATTTTTGAATTTATTTGTTTATTTTGTGATTTACTTGAGGTATATTTTGTGAGTTTATTTGTGGGTTTAATTTTTGAGTTTCTTTGAGTGTTTATTTGTTTAATTTGTGAGTTTATTTGTGTGTTTAATTTGCGAATTTATTTGTGGGTTTTTATTTGTGTGTTTATTTGTAGTTTAATTTGTTTAATTCCAAATTTATTTAATTTGTGAATTTAATTTCAATTCTAAGTCAAAATGTATATATATTTCAAAATAGAGAGTTTACTTATTTCTGACACCTCTTTCCAAAATTTCTGACTGTGCCACTGGCCAGCAGCCACCCTTGCCACTGCCAATCATTGTCGCTAGAGCTACCCCATATCTGTTGGCCTCTCTTTTTTCCTGTTTGTTATTTCTTTAAAAATTTTATTAATACTTCATAAATTCAACCAAAAATTATCTAATTCTATCATTCATTTACAGCTGTCATCAACGAGTGGCCAAAAAATCTATTAATGGGAATTTTTTGGTTTATACGTTTTTGCTCTTTCATATTTTATTGATATTTTATTAATATCCTACCAGTTTCTAAGGTCAACTATAAAATTTCATTAAAAACATAGGCCCTATTTTTTTTTCCGTGATGTGAGCATTTAGGTTACAGTTCCCATCTCTTTACAAGTTCTTACGTCTTTAACAAAATTCTTACTTCTTACATCTCATTACATATTCTTACGTGTTTTTATATATTTATTATAACATTCAACTTGTCATTTACTTTTTTCTCATATTTGTAGAAAGATTTGTATATTTTTATATACTACCAAAATGAAAAATCTGTATATATTTTTATGAACATGATATTTCTATAAACATAAAAATAAATACAACAATATGAATTATATTTGAATTTTAACATGAATCATATACGCAATTATGGAGAAAATAAGTTAATGTGCTTTTAAAAATAATATAAAAATTGCATTCATGTTAGGGTTTTGACGTGAATTATATAAACATAGTCAAAGTATAGGTAACGAAACACTACTAAAAAAGTTTATATTCACAACGGAATTCGGCGACGGAAACAATTAACGATAGATTTGACGACGGAAATGGTGACGGAAAAATAGTTTTACAAAAAAGTTAGATTAGACGACAGATATGGCGACGGAATTGTTAATCCGTCGCCATAATTGGCATATGGCGACGGAATTTCCTTCGCCATAAATAAACTCCGTCGCCAGTCTGTCGCCCCCCATATAAATGAAACCAGATTTCTGGTTTCATTTACCTGCTTGTTCGAACACCCGAGGAGAGAGAGTGAGAGAGACGCTGCGTCAAGCACCAGCCCAACCGCCTCCCGTCGTGCCCAGCCACCGCCACCAGTTGTCCGCCCCACCTGCTGCCGCCGGTGACCTCCCCCCACCGCCAGCCGCCCCCCACCGCCGGCTTTTTGAAGTTAATTGGGGTATTTGTCTCAACTAAACAACTTGAAATTTCTACAAATTTTTGTACTACATTGTTAGAATTTCATAATTAGTTCGTATTTATGTTGAAATATAGGGTTTTTGTGTGAGGTTATTGGTTTAATTTGGTTCAAAATTAGGGTAAATGCGATTTAGGGTTTAGGTTTGGTGGTTTGAAGTTAAAATTTTATATATTGGTAGAATGAAATGGTTTCATTGATAATGTTGTTGAAATGTGCAATTTGTGTGAGGTTATTGCTCTAATTCATTACAAGAATTTGGTAAATGCGATTTAGAGTTGATGTTTGGTAGTTTGAAGTTAAAATTTCATATGTTGGTGGAATGAAATGTTTTAATTGATAATGTTGTCGAAATTTGGTTGGAGATTTTGCTCAACGCAATTTAGGGTTTAGGTTTGGTGATGTGAACTTTAAAGTTGATATGTTGGTGGATTGAGATGCTTTAGTTTATAATTTTATTCAAATGTGATGTTTGTATGAAGTTGTAGCTCATATTTGTTTAAAGTTTTCGTCCAATGCAGTATACACTTAGATTTGATAATTTTAAGTTTAAATTTGATATGTTGGTGGAATAAAGTGGTCAAGTATGTATCAATTATTAGTTTTGTGATGTTCGTGAGAATGTAAGTATATTTATCGAAATTTGTAAGTTTCTTTTTGGATGCATGTGGAAATTTCAAAGAAAGCATACATAATATATAATTGCGTAATTTATGTAATTATTATGATTTTGATTAAAATTAATTCTTATCAAATACCTTATGTGGTTGTTGTTATTTGAGCAGCATATGAATGGTCATCCATATCGCAGGTGGATGTATAATAGATTACTGCCTGATCGTAGTGGTTATACGCAAGAATTTCTATATGGAGTAAACGAATTCGATAAATTTGCACGTACACAGCCAGAGTTTCTGAATGGGGAAAAGTATAAATGTCCTTGTGCAAAATGCAGAAATAGGGTGTACTTGACACCTGATGAGGTTAAGATGCACCTTATGTATAAGGGTTTTGTGCAAGGGTATTGATTTTGGATAAGTCATGGGAAAATAGAACCTCAGGAATATGGTTTTGGGTATCCAAATAGTAAAATTCCCGAAGTTGGAAGTTCAAGTCTGAATCCTACATAGATCGGATGGAGGATATAGTTGATGATGCTTTAATAGCAAATCAAAATGTAAGGGAAGAGGGGTCAAGCACTTGTCGAGAACCATTTTATAATATGGTTCAAGCTACTCAACAACCCTTATATGATGGTTGCTCCACCCTCAGTGAGCTATCTGCGGCGGTGTGACTGTTGAGTATTAAATCTGATTATAGTACGCCTCAAAACTGTTTCAATGAAGTTGTTCAATTAATGAAAGAGATGTGTCTTCCTAACAACCGTGTGTCTAACAACTACGGGCAAACGAAGAAGGTTGTTAAAGATATTGACAACGATGTGGTCCAAATTGATTGTTGTCGGAAATGTTGCATGTTATTTTATAAGGAGGACGCAAACTTGGATGCGTGCAAGTTTTGTGGGCATTTAAGATGGAAGAGGCAAAGGCCACAACAAAGGAATCAGAATCCATTGTCATACTTAAGGATGCATTACTTGCCGTTAAAACCTCGACTGTAGAGGTTGTACGCATCAAGAAGTAGTGCAAAGCACATGAGATGACATTATGAACATCGACGTGAGAACGGTGTTTTATGTCATCCATCAGATGGGGCGGCATGAAAACATTTCGATTCCAAACACCCTGAATTTGCTGCAGAGTCTCGGAATGTGAGGCTTGGCTTATGTGCTGATGGATTTAATCCTTACACATTGTCTTCAAGATCATACTCCATTCGGCCGGTGGTCGTTACACCTTATAACCTTCCCCCTGAAATGTGTATGACCATACCGTTTATGTTCTTGACTTGTGTAATCCCTGTGCCCAAAAATCCCAAGAACAAGATAGATGTATATTTACAACCTCTTGTCGATGAGTTGATAGAATTGTGGGATGTTGGAGTTGAGACTTATGATATTTCTACGGGGTGTACATTTCAGATGAAGGCTGCACTTATATGGGCGATTAATGATTTTTCCGCATACGAAATATTATCTGGGCAGAGTACTAATGGCCAATTGACATGCCTCGTATGTATGAAACAACAACAGGCTTTGAGACTGCAAAATGGAGGTAAATTCTCATGGTTTGACTGTCATCGGTGTTTTTTGCCAAGGAATCATGCATTCAAAAGAAATAGAACTGCATTTAGGAAAGGAAGAACTATTACAGGGGGTCCTCCTCGCCGATTGTTCGGGGAAGAACTTTATGTCGAGGTGGAAGATTACCCAATGGTAACCACAAATGATGACTTTGTCATACCAGGATTTAAGGAGAATGAGCACAACTGGGCGAAAAAGAGTATATTATGGGAGTTGCCTTATTGGCAACACCAACTGTTCCGCCATAATTTGGATGTGATGCACATTGAGAAGAATTTTTTCGAGAACATTATCAACACTGTGATGGATGTTAATAGGAAAACAAACAACAATGTCAAATCAAGAATAGATGTTGTCGAAATATGTGATAGGCCAGAATTACATTTATATTCAAGCCCAAGTGGTAGGCTGGTTAAACCAAAAGCGAAGTTCGTACTTCCTGTGGATAAACGAAGAGAATTGTGTAAATGGGTGAATGAGCTTCAAATGCCCGATGGATATTGCTCTAATTTGAGGAATATCGTGGACCCTAATGAGACTAAGTTCAACAATATGAAAAGTCATGATTGTCATGTCTTCATGGAGACTCTTTTACCAATTGTATTTAGTGCGCTCCTAGATGATGTGTTGAAACCACTTATTGAGATAAGCCAGTTCTTCAAGAACTTATGCTCAACAATATTGCGGAACGATATGCTTGAGGAACTGCATCGCAACATTGTCATCACTTTATATAAGTTGGAGACCATTTTTCCTCATGACTTTTTCAATGTAATGGAGCACCTGCCAGTGCATTTGGCAGAAGAGGCTCAACTAGGTGGTCCAGTACAATACCGATGGATGTATCCATTTGAGAGGTAAATTATACTATAACTGATGAAACCTTATCTCAATTGTTATATGTGGAATCACTTAGAAGTGAATGCAATTATGATTTTGATAGGTTTTTTGGCCGATTGAAGAAAAGGATAAAGCAACAAGCGTGTCTTAAAGGTTCAATCACAGAAGCATACTTAGAGACAGAGAGGACATTCTTCGTCTCCTATTACTTCGGCTCTAATGTACCCTCCATGCGCACTAGGTGTTGGAGAAATGAGGATGATGATGAACATGTTCATCATCTTCCAACTCTGTCCGTGTTTGCACCGTAAGGGATCGTTATTGGTAGGGAAAGATCAAGGTATCTCACAGATGCCGAATATGTTGCTGCCCATCTTCATGTGCTGTTAAATTGTGATGAAGTTAAATCTTATATAGAGTGAGTGGTATTTTCACTTCCATTTGAATTCATCATTCAAAGCGCAAGTATACTAATAGGCTTTATAAAATGTGATAGAATTTTCACATAACAAGTAAGAGCGGCACGTCCCAATGTCAGCGGCGCAAATGTCGACACCATAATTGAAACTCATTTCGCAGTTTGGTTTAGTGAGAATGTAAGTATTATAACTCATTTATTTATAATTTCAACATAACAGTTAACTAGTTGCATTGTATTAATTAAAACCACATGTTATGTCACCTTAGGTGCATTATATTCAACTGTTCGAGACCGACAAATATTGCTACTTGAGCCACTTAGCTGTGAAGCCAAAGCAGTATGTGTCGACGTGGACGGCATATAGAGTAAATGGATTCAAATTCCACACAGAAGCTCGAAGTGTCGGGAAAAGAACACATAATTGTGGTGTTAGTGTTTGTGGCACTGGGGAAGGCGATATTGAGAATGATTATAAAAGATGTTGTCCAAATTGAGTACGTAGGCGAACCACTTAAACGGTGCGTGCTCTTAAGTTGTGAGTGGTTCGACCCCACGTTGAATCATGGGACACGATCTCATAAACTAAGCAACCTTATTGAGGTCCACCGTACAAGAAGGTGCCGAAAGTACGACCCATTTATCTTCCCAAACACTGCGTCACAAGTATACTTCATGCCACATGCAAATCGTTCAAGGGATAGGACCAATTGACTTGTTGTCATACCAACCAAACCAAGGGCAAGAGTGGATCAGCAGTACACTCTACCTGCTGCATACCAACAAACGGACATGACGACTGTTGTCGAACCTGTCAATGACGCAATCCTTGCATAATTAGTGAATGAAAGGGCACCACCGTAAGAGGTTAATGATGAAATAGGGTTTTCATTCATTTGAGGTAATGACGAGATAGATGAGGTAGAGAATGATGAGGGTGATGAAGAGGGGGAGTGAGATGACGGTAATGAAATAGATGAAGCTGAAGAAAATTTGCATTTGTATGATGATGATGACGATGACATTGATGAGGATGAGAATGCAGCTGAGGATGCAGACGATTGAGTGGTTATGAATTCTTATGTACTTGAGTATTTTGCATGTCAAACAATTGGTTGTGAGTTTACTTATATTGTATGAATGAGTATTGCAAAATATATGTAACCTACGTACCTATTATGATGTATGAGGAAAACGATTTATATGTGCATTCATTATATATTTGTACTTGGCTTTATTGTCACCTATTTCAGGTATGGATTCAAGTTCTCGTCGAGCAAAGTCCTCCCCTTGACGTAGAGGATAAGGGCGTAGGAGCTCTACCGTAGATTCGACCGCAATGGACATTGATCCATTTTTCCCCCAGGTACCTCATATACCAGTTCAGTTAGGAGCGACAATGGTTGCGTACATACCAAGTATTTTAGGGCCACTGCCTCCCCCATTTGGGGCTTTCCATCATCAGACCTCATACATTCCCAACCAAAGCATCATGTACGGCCAATTTACCTAAAACATCCCTCCAAATCTCCATGTTGTTCACACTGTGCAACCTACTCCCTAACGCACTCACCCTAACACAAACCAGTCCCAAGAGAACATTAGAAGTGGTGAAAGTGAAGCACAATCCAGTCATGGGAGCACTCGAGCTAAGACTTGGATTGAGCCAGATGGTAACGAGTAAGTTTTTATTTGTTATATCCTATGAAGTACTACATGAATTTTGCATAACAAGTAATGAATTTTGTGTGTTATGTTCAATTAGGTTTTTCCCTAATGATGGTGCTGTAAGTAGGATTTCGCTAATATTTCAAAGCAAATTTGATGGAACTTGGCTTACTTGGAGCAAAGTGCCCATATCAGTACGAGATTTGTAATTTGGAGAGTTTAAGGTAATTACAATGATTTCGTGTTAATAGATTCGGAAATAGGTGATAAACTACTATTGAATTATTTGATGCGTTATTTGTTTTCATAATTGCAGAAGTGGTTTACGTGGGATTCGGTCCATGAGGACCGTATAAGAAGGAATTTTGAAAACCGGGGCAATGCACGCTTGAGAGACTTCTTTGGCAAAGCAAGGAAGCATAAGAAGAAGCCTGTATGGCTTGGTGATGCTCGATGGGAGGGACTCCAACAGCACTGAGCGAATGAGCATTACAAGAAATTGCGTGAAACAACCTAGAAGAACCGACTGGGAACTCCAGAAAGTGGTGACCCATCTGTCCACACCTGTGGCTCGATCCCTATGCATGAGCATAGACGACGTTTGGTAAATGAATTAATGTTTGCTACATATTTGTTTAAGTTTAATGCTGTATTTTGTGTTGTGCTTGACATCATTCTTCCCGGCAGGTACATAGAGGGAACAACTTGGGACGGAGCCTACTATTGTTGAATTATTCAGTCGCACTCACAAACTCCAGGACAAAGAAGTTACCCCTTGGGTTGACAAGAAATCACAACAAACATATGTAAGTAATTAGCTATTCTCAATTTTCATTGATAGTTCAACATGAACTCGTATACTTTATTTTAAGTTATTGTACTATGCATGATTTCGTGCGCATGTTGCGGTAATGTAGGAAACCTTTGAACGTGATTTTCAAAATGTTATTAACTCTCAAGGGACTGTGGATGGCTCTTCTCAAGATCCAAACCAGCCATTTTCAAACCCAAATGAGTTGTGAGTGAGGACGTTCAAGAACAAGAAGGGTCGTATTTACGGCATTGGTGACGAGGCTGTCAACATGAGGGAATCTGGTTACTTCAGTCTCACTCAAAGATTCAGTATTGTTTTCATATTAAAGTTCCAAAAACCATGGTTGTACATTGAATTTACTTAATTGCAAAGCTAGTATAGTACTTCACTAAAATATCTGTCAGCAGGTACCGGTTCTACGCCATCGCAACAAGAGCTCAATGAGTTAAGGGGTGTAGTAACCAACTTGGGGGGTGAGCTATCTTCACAAGCTGAAAGTTACCGGTTGGTTATGGAGAAATGTAAGCAACTGGAGGAATCCAATAGATTGTTCACACAAAGCAACCAACAACTGATCCAGTAAATGATGAGCATTGATCAGCGCCTCCATACTTTCTTTCAAATGCAACAGGCGTCAGGCTCGGGATCTCAGCCACCATTTACTAATCACTCGCAACATAATGAGGAAGATGGTGAGGTAGAGGAAGAGGAAGAGGAAGGCGAAAAGGAAGAGGAAGACCTTGGTGATTGAGTTGATTATAGTTTTCCTTCAGCTGATGGCTCTTCTGCTTCATTCTTCACGAAGTACATCTCTTGCTGCTTGCTTCCTCTCCCCTTTCTGCTAATTTCACTCCCCTCCCCCTGGTGCTTATTTCACTCCCCTCCCATTTGGCGCTTGCTTCACTCTCTTCTGCAAACATATATATAACTTCATTCTCAATTACTGGTAACTTCTGGTTAATTTGTTTGGATTTGTGGTTTGTGATATGTACATACTTTGTTTGGAACTTGTAGTTTGTGATATATAGAGAGTTTGTTTGGAACTTTTGATTTTTGAATTGAAAACCCTTGGTGGTTGGAAGTGTTGTGTTGGATGTGAAATTCCACCTTTGTGTGGCTTGAAATTGTTGAGAAAGTTTCGAATGAAGCCCTATTCGAAGCCATTGGATGTTGATTTAGTGCAAAGATCTTGTAAATTTCTTGCAGGGACTGATTTGTATGCACAGATTTGATAAAAAATAAGTGATTTTATTTAAAAAAAAAGATAAACCTATCGACGGAATGGCGATGAATTACAAGAATTTTTTTTTTGAGGGGGGTGGCGACGGAATATTCGTCGCTGATTCCGTCTCTGATGGCGACGGATTCTGAATTCCATCGCCACCCCCGCCCCGCCACTTTCCCTGGCCGAAAAAAGTATGTCGCAATTTTTGTCGCTGAATCCGTTGCCAATGCTGACGGAATTTTGAAATTCCGTCGCCGGGTACTAAGCCACGAGCGAAAATCTGATAGCCGAATTCCGTCGCTGAGTTCGTCGCTGATATTAAAATTCCGTCGCTGATTAACCATATTCCGTTGCCGATTCCGTCTTTATTCGGCATTTTTTTTGTAGTGGAAAACATTTCAATTTTTTCATCCCTAAATCTATCTATGACAATTTGATTGCAATCATTTTACAATTAAACATTGGCTGTTTCATCCACATTTTGGTCCCTTGTAAGATTGTTATACCCTTTTTATGTAAAGTAACAAAATTGTGGAGAGTACAATAACCAACGATTATCTTAAGTTGCTGCTCCAGTCTCATTTGAGGTATTATATTAAAATGTTAATTTAAAATTATTTAATTTGAATAGGATTTCATTTTAAAGGTTCTATTTAAGTTTGTTGAAAAAAATTGTAATTTTTTAAAATTTGTTTATAGGGAGGTGAAACTAATGTTAATAAGAAAGCACTTCAAGTGTAGAACATATTTGATTTTATAAATTTGTGGGCATGGCTTTATTTTATTGTTATTTAATTGACTTGTCTAAAGGTTTATTTTCATCAATTATGTTAATCAATGTTATTTTTTCACATCCAAAATGATAATTGTATGAAAAAGAAAATTTGATTGTATAATGTTAATTAAGAACAATTTGTTTAATAATGGTGTAAAAGTAATTTCACAAATATTATAGACAAATCGCACATAGTTTACTTTTACAAAGTAGTTTATTTCACAAATCATACATTAAAGACCAAAAGTTATGCATACAAATCGAAACATTATATTTATACAACTTTTTAATAATTGAACCACTGCTTGCATATGTCATTATAGGTTCTAGTAGCTTCTTGCAATTCCTCATAACTTCTTACAGTTCTGTACAATTCCTTACATTTTTCTTCACAACTTATAGCTCCTTTTTATTGCAAAAAAGAACAAATATATTCTTTTAGCCTAATTTTGTTCTCATATATCATGTACATAAATATTAATTCATAATCGCAAGTTGTTAGAGCATAAACATATTCATTGGCCTTCAACCATTAGCATAAACTTTTGGTTGAGATGATTTTTGAACATGGTATTAGAGCAAGGTTCTTTGATTTTGATTTGCCACCGTCCCCATTTGATTAGAATTGTGTGCACGTATTGGGCTTTGTTAGCTTAAACTTTTGGTTGAGATGGTTATTGAACATAGTATCAGAGCAAGGTTGTTCGATCTTGATTTGCCACCGTTCCCAGTTGATTAAAATTGTGTGCACGTGTTGGGGCCTTGTTAGTAGCCCACATGTGAGGGGACGTGTTGGAGTATGAAAGTGTGTATTGTCATACATTGATAAAAATACAAAGAATATAAAAGTAGGTGTATATAAGCTTGCGAGTTACTCCACCCATTGCTAATTGGTGTTGGATTGGAACCTCATTTAAATTTATATGCTTAACTCTTTGTCGAATGCCCAATTGATACACAAAATTTTACATGGTATTAGAACCATTCTGAGTAAGAGGTATCGAGTTCGAATCTTAGTAGTCCCTATATTGATTTCTTGTGCAAGGTAGAGGGGGCATTTGCAGCATCCACATCTTAAGTCTAAAGGGCATTCATATGAGGGGACGTGTTAGAGTATAAATATATTCCTTAGCCTTCAACTATTAACTTAAATTTTTGATTGAGATGATTCTTGAATATAAGTGACACAATATCTAATCTAACTTATTTGATTTTAAATTTAAAAGTCAACTCTGGACAATTTAAAAACATATAGCGAGTGATAGTGTACAGGCCTAACTAAGAGCATGCATACGACGGCTCGAGAGACCTCGGCTCGTGCCCTGAGCGGCTCACGGCTGAGCTCGCAAGCCAGCTCATCAACAGGAGCTGCTCAGCCACTTGCTTGGTTGTCCTCTACCTGCGTTTTGGCCTTTTTTGGTGCTTTCATTTTGTTCCTTTTTTTGGGTGACAAAGTGAAAGAAAAGGGCTGGGCAGATGGGTGGGGTGGGGAAAAAGGGAGGAGAGAGAGGAAGCAAATAGAGAAACAACAGGGGCTTGGAAGAAGATGAACAGATTGGGAAGTTCTGAAGAAGATGAACAAGTTTTCTTTTTTTTTTGGGGGGGGG
>JACYFF010031959.1:91405586-91416950 GCA_017589665.1 Selenicereus undatus
CCCAGGAGGTGTATAATTAATTGATAATATTTTATTAATATATTAATAATATTTTTTAAGTTTTATTATCATAAATAAATTATTTAATTTTTTAAAAAATGTAGAAATTACATCTATGATTTATTTACATAAATAATGAAATAAAATAAAATAATAAAATTAATTGAATATGTTTAACTGCGACATCTATGAGTATTATTTTATGTAATGAGTTAAAGTTGTCAGTTTGAGCGGCTGAGCTACTGTTCTTTTCGTGGGTCAATTCTAAATTATCAATTTCAACCTATTTTAACATAGTTTAACCTACTTCAAGTATTTTAACCAAGTTTAATTTATCATATAAAAAAATTCAAGTTATTTTAATTTATTTCAACTCACCTCAATCTACTTCAACTTAACTTAACATATTTCATCCTTTTATCTGTTATAATTTACCTATAAAAAGAACAAACCCTTATATTACAGAATAAAAAATTTGTAAACCAAAAAATTAACTCATACAATGACCAGAAAGAATAGATCCTCACCTATGAGCTAAATTTTTAACTTACAACTGTGCATGCTTTGATACGGTCGTGGCCCAACACTTAAGGATAAAGTTCAATCTCATCACATAAATTTTAATTTTAATTTCCCCTCATCTTATTATACTGCACTACCTTATTATCTCATCTGAACCCAAAAAGGGGGAAAGAAAAAAAAGAGCAAGCCTGAAGCGTGAGGTTCCACTTTTCCACTCTTAGAATATATATAGAGGGGGCTGAAAAGGCCGAAAAGCAGGCAAAGAAAAGCAGTGAGTAGTAGCATCTCTTCTCTCAATCTTGCCCAAAATGACATTCAACGACGATGAGCCCATTGTTGTCGTCCCAGACAACTCAGGTACCCTTAGTTATCTTTGCCACTCTTCCCTTTTTTTGAATTTTACAGTATAATTTTTGTCCTGGCCTGTTTTCCACTCGAATCTGAAGCTGAGTGGCATCCAGTATCTATGGTAACCGCCCTATGAGAGCTGGGGCATGTAGTCTCCCCTTTATTAGATGCGTTCTCTTCGCAATTTAATCCATTTTAAGCACTTGGCCTTCGGAAAACGCTGATGGGATCATTTGTGAATCACCCCATCCTCTTCTTTTAGTTTTTCTGTTTTTTATTCCGAAAGTTCTAAACTTGTACTATTTCCTTCGGTGGTTTACTTTAAAATTTTGAGTACACTTAAGGACGGCAATGAATTGAGTCTGGGTCGGATCCACTTTCATCTAAACCCATTTAATTGTTTAGATTTGGATTCAGACCCGAGTCTAAAGGGTTGAGACTTAGGGCCGGTTCTTTTCGCAGGTAAATTAGGGTGAATAAAAAAGTGAAATAGATTAAGGTAGATTAAAGTAGGTTGACGTAGGTTGAATTTATTTTATGTGATAAATTGAACTTTGTTAAAATAGTAGAATTGGATTGAAGTAGATTGAAGTAGATTAAAGTAAGTTGAGATTGATATTTTAAAATTGATATTTTAAAATTGCCTCACCAAAAGAATAGGGCCTTAGATTCAAAGTCTATGGGTCTGACATGTTAATAATCCTAATTATTTTTGATATTAAAAATTATTTTTTTGACATTACAATATGAATTGCTACATTTTAGTGACAAATAATTGAATTTTAAGGATAAGATATTTAATAAAAAAATACTAATGACATATATCACAGTTAAGTGTACTTACTTGTATATTACATACCAAAAGTAATATTTCAATAGAAATGGTAAAAACAAAGTTTATCAAATTTTAAATAAATATAGCAAAATGATTCTTTTTCAATGAAAAAAAAAATCAAAGTTATTTTAGGATTTATTAGTTTAGAGTTACTTTAGCAATTGTATTTGCCACATTTTTTTTAAAAAAATTAATAAATTTTAAATGAATCTCGGGTCGGGTCTGATTTGGATTTGAACTTTTCAGACCCAAATTCAATCCACGTCACTTAAATCCGGGGCTGCTAAAGACTCATCGAGTCTCATTAGATTTGGCTCAAACCCTATATTCGAATTGGGTCTGATAGATTTAATTCGAATTCAAGACTCACTATCATCCCTTAGTACACTTCTTTTCTTTCTTTAATTATTGGTGGGCTTTAAAGAAGTTGGATGGAAATGCCATGGAATGTGGTTTGCTGTCAACTTCTTCTCATTGTGAGGTGTTTGTACTGTATTTGCCTTTTGGCTGTTAACAATGATGAAAAAGCAAATAGCAGTGATACACTGATTAACTCATATTAGCTAAAATAATTAAAATAACTAATTACTACAAGTTTACAACAATATAAAACGATATATTAATTAATACTCAAGAAAAGTCTGATAAAAAGACTGATACTAAACAATCAAACTACACAATCTATACAGTATCCATCAATAACATACACAAAGAAGTTTATATAAATCCTATCAAATAAGTGATTTATATAGGAAATTACAACCTGTCCTAGTGCTCGATGTCGATAATTCCAAGTCCGCTTACATGAGATCCGTCGACGCGTTCCTATCAAAGGAATTGACAACTGGGGACATAAATCAAAATGACCGCTACCCACTTCATTGCGTCCTTATCCAATCCAAAGAATCCGGGCATCACCAATGAAAAAACTTCAAAACAAGTCCCTGATTCCCTGTGTTCGTTGTGAATATGAGTAGGTAAATGGATAAAATTGATAAAGATTTGTAAGAATCAGTAGAGTTGAAAAATCGAAGACTAAGAAACAAAGAAAGAAGTAAAAAAAAGGAGATATCTACTCTCATTGATGATGCTGTTAATAGTTATCCGATATTGAATTGTTGTGCAAAGTAAGTAGGAGCCTCTGCGACATTCACTCTACAAGTTCAGAGAGTCAGATCAATTCTTGAATTTTCAATCATTAATTTAACTTTTGGTTGAGATGGTTCTTGATTTTCTGGTGGCTTTAGCTAGTTTGCTTTCAAGTGTTGCCTTTTTTTTGGAGGAGGGGGGGGGGGTGTTTGCTTAAAGGGTTTGAGTGCTGGCTCTATCTTTTTTCTTTATGGATGTTCTTAAGAAGGTACAGAAGTTCGTGCAGTGTATTAAGGGAGGTGAATATTGAAATAAAATGCAGAGTATTTCCTTGAACTAATGTCTAAAAACGCATGTATTTTAGGAAAACCAACACTTCCGGAAAGAGGAAGAGTGAAGGAGACAACCATCAGCAAAAAGGAAGCGCCACTAGAGGAAACGAACTTCAAGGCACTGGTGAAGCTTGAGGGGGAAAGATCCTACAGTGATCGACCTGGAGTTGATATTGTGACAGTCTTAGATGTAAGCGGAAGCATGGGTGATGACCAGAAGTTGGAGAAGCTGAAGACTGCAATGCAGTTTGTGATTAGGAAACTCAGCTCTGTTGATCGTTTATCAGTTGTCACTTTTGCTAATCGCTCAAGTAGGCTGTGCCCGTTGCGACAGATAACTAATGACTCCCAGTCGGATATTGAGAAGATAGTCAAGGGTTTGGTTGCAAATGGAGGCACTAACATCACTGCTGGCCTTCAGATTGCCTTGCAAGTGCTGAATGATCGGAGGCTTTCTGAGGGGCGTGTGAGTGCCATCATGCTCATGTCCGATGGTGTCCAAAATGATGGAGGTGACGCTAGAAATGTGGCGGTTGGCAATGTGCCTGTGTACACATTCGGTTTTGGTAAAGACTATGATTCCGCGGTATGTTCGATTTGACTTGATAAATATCTGATTAGTCAGCCTTGATGACTTGAAATTGACCTAGTTTTACACATCAGTGAAGTTTAGTTGGATTTCAATTCATTTCATGACATACTATGACAAAATGACTAGAATTTACTTGTTTTGGACCTAATATATAACAATGCAGTGACAGTATGAGGTTACACTACACTACTGGACCGGTGGCTACGCCATGATTGAGTAGCATTGTGGTCAATATTATTTATGGATTTATGGATAAAACAATATGCAAAGATCAGCATCGAGCTTTTCTAACAGTAGTAACAGTTCAGGAAAAGTATTCTTTGCATCTTCAGGATGGTACAATAGAAGCATAGAATACTCCATAACAATGACCTCATGATGTTTATGACTCGCATACCCTATTTGTTAATCATAACTGTTCAAATACTATTGGACATACATCTGGTTAATCTGTGATCCATTATTTTTACAATAGGTGCTCAATGGCATCGCAAACAACAGTAATGGAGGAACATTCTCAATCGCGGATGTTGATAACTTGAGCGTTGCATTTGCTCAATGTCTGGCTGGGCTTCTCACTGTGGTTGTTCAGGACCTAAAGGTGACCATCAAACCACTCACAGTGAACGCCGGCACCGAAACCATTGCACACAAGATACAGAGTGTGTTTGCAGGAAATTATCCACAGACTAAAGATGAGGCTTCTGGGTCTGTAACCGTTTCTTTTGGTGATCTATACGTGAAGGAGATCCGAAAGATCATTGTGGAGTTGATCCTTCCTGCTGTTGAGAAGCGGGTTGCCACAAGAAGTTTTCAAGTCTCTATTCAGTACAGGTTGGTGACATTTACAATTCATCAGTAGATTCTCGAGGTTTAATTAATACATTGTTGTTATCTAAGTGTTTTGCTAAGGTACAAGAGGTTTATATTCTAGGATATGCTAAGGTACCCTACAACACATATAGGGTAATGCCTTTCAATTCATGTTACTTGAGATCAAACCATGTAAAATTATTTATCTTTATTTGATTTCTCAGCCTTGAACAATAACTTATATGATTAAGTAATTAACATGAAAGCCCAAAATGCATTTGTCACGCCGACAATGGAACAAAAACTTCAAACTAACACTCAGTTATGTTTTAAAGGATTTCAAAGCTAGAATTCGTGCTGGATGTCAAATGAATTGCACTTGGACCCTAATGGACTCAAGTAATTGTTAACTTGCATGTTTCGATTAGATTTAGAATCAACTGAAAGAGATTACCCATTTACTACTACATTTAACAATCATTTCTTCTAATAAAAGTATTGTAATATGTGGATAATTTTCTTTCTTTGTTACCTATGCAAACATTATGATCTTGGTCTGACACCTATGGTTGTCACCCTCACACAGCGTTGGAGGGAGGTTGATCGCTGGCAGTCCTAAGACAGTTAGTGTAACCCGGTCGGGCACAGCCACAGAGCAAGAGCCAGAGGAGTTGGTGCTGGAAGACAAACGCCTCGAAACGACACGTATGATGAAACAAGCAAGGGACTTGGCAGATGGCGATAAGTTGGATGATGCTAAAGAGAAGCTGGTTGACACCCAATCGATGTTGGAGGATGTTGAGGTGGAGGAGGAGCCTAACCAGCAAACACTGGATGTGTTGAAGACCCAGGTTCAAACCCTCAAGAAGTTCATGAGGTCCCCGGAGGTCTACAAGACCCTAGGACGCGCCTTTGCCTTAGCTTGCGAGACCTCTCACAACCGCCAGAGGTTTGCGTCACTAGGGGAGGATGAGAACCTCCGCCTGTTCACCACCCCTCGCATGGATGCCTACCTTGAGCAGGCCAAGGCGTTTGACGAGGATCCCGAGAAGCCCATCCCATCTGCCGATGATGATGTGAAGGAGGAGATCGAAAAGGATCCCGTCGGTCCCATTGCCAGTTCTCTTAGCTTCTATCTTCAGACAGCCATTGAGGCTCTTCAAGCCATGCAAGAGATCCTCAATGCAAGCTCTTGAGTCTATGTATGCAACAACTACCCTTGTCATAATGCTTGTTATGGTCCTTGAGTCCATTTTGACACTTTAATTTTGTCTTTTGAGTACCTTTATTTTCAAAATAAATGATTGCTGTATCTCTAGCTTCTGTATGGCATGAGTTTTCAAGTCAAAAAGAGGGCTAGTTGTTATTTCCTATGGATGTTCTAGAAAAAGCCTAAACAATAAATAAAAGCTATGTTGTGTTTTTTCTTCTTGTCTTTTTCGCATGTCCCTTTATCCTCATTTTGTTGTAGGTGGTACTTAATTTTTCTTTCGTAATCATTAGAGTACCAATGCAGCTGATTACTGATTACAAATTCAATGTCAAAAGGGTATTAAGCATACACTTTTCTCATTTACGGGTCAGAAAACGGGTAATTTTACTTATTTGGAATTTGAGTTGCATTCATTGTGTGTCACGAGCTCCTTTTATAAAGGAACAACTCAACTGTAGTTCTCTTCATGTTTGTTTGAGTTGATTTATATTGAATTTAAGCTTGATTTTGGTTAAATGAATAACCATTTAGTTTGATTTTAATTTGACTTTGACCAAGTTAATAGCCACACATTGATCTTTGGCTTTAAATTTCATTCACGTGCCAAAATGAATGATTTTGATTTAGTTTTATTGCTTCGATTTTTGGTTTTGATGGCTAATTATGTATTTTTTTAAGCCATTTGATGACAACAATTTTTGTTATTTTTCGACTTTTCTTCTTGGAGTCGATCTATTTATTTATTTATTGACTTTTCACTGTATCCAAAATTCATTTGTAGGCTTTCTAGATATTATTGGTGAAATCGACTCGATATAGTTCTTGACTTGAAATTTATTTTTGACTTGAGCAACTTGGGCGCGGGGGATTTTGTGAGCTTAGCTATCTATTAGGCCTAGGTTTAGTACATTTCGAGGACCTTGGATTTGAAGCAAATGTATTATTTTTTTGAGGAGTTTGATGATAAACATAAAGCTCTAATTTCGTTATTTTGATCCCTTTGATCTCACCACTCCTTCCCATATATTTCCTCGATGTAGGGAGGAATGTTGCCTTTGTTTGCTCGCAATTGTCTCATTTGGATTAAATTCTCTTTTTTTTTTTTTTTTGTAAGTATTTTGGTCTTAGTTGTAGGGAATTCGCATTCAAGGGCCTAAAAATGAGCAAGAAGCGACATTTTGGATAGAGAAGAGGTTCGAGGAGTTGGCAGAAGGATCGAGAAATCAAGGAATAGAGCTGAATGATCTGCATGGCATGCCGTGCATATATGTACAACTGTGCAGAATTACTAAAAAGTTGAAGGCATGGACGGTTGCCCATGCACATTTTACATCGCCATGTATCCGAGATCAAAAGTTCCTATAGTTTTGCACGAGCAACTAATGAACCTCTATTTCGTACTATTTTTAGCCCCTATTTGACCCATTTCCTCCCCCGTTTTCACGTTTAATTGTGTTAAGGAATGGTCAAATCGGCCTCCTTTTGCATACTTTTAACTCATATAACATCTTTCGATATTTTCAGGAATTTCATTAAAGAAACGGAAAAATGAACAATATTTAGCAGAAAGGAGTGTCAAGAAGGCGAGAAAAGCTACGGAAAAAGTGTCGCACGGAAGTCTCGGACAATCGAACACACGCGACAGGGCCGAACCACGAAGACCTGACCAAGCCAAGCCGGCCGCCACCTGGCACGACCGTGCCACGTGGCCGGTCCCGCTTGGTCGACGTTCTTGATGCTTTGCCAGAGTTTTGGCACGGTCACCCCGTGCCCCTAGGCACGACCGTGCCACCCCCGTTCCGCGTCGCGACTTAAAATCTTCCTTCGGGGCTACTTTGAACATTCATTCAGTTTCATTCAGTTTTCTTTTTCCCTAGACGTTTTCTTAGGCGTTTTTAGGTTTTGTTTGAGAGTTTGATTTTAGTACTTCTGATCGCGCTATTGAATTGGAGCTGATTCTACCTTTAATTCATTCAATCAATTTCAGGTTTTTTAATTCTCTCTCCTCTTGTTTTAAGTTGTTCTTGATTACTTGAATGTTTGCAATGGTTATGGAATTGAGTTGTTGGATTGTTGTTCTCAAGATGATTGTAGGCTAAATCCTTCAAATTAGGTTGGGATTGACGCCGAATATGTATAGTTGAATTCTGTATTGGCCCAATCCTTTCTCCCCCTTTGTTTTGCAAATATGAATTCTACTATGCACGCCAACTGTTCGATGAAATGCTCGAAAGAGCATTCGTCCTTTTAATTGAGGTTTAGGGGGGTGTTGAGAGACGAAACCTTTATCAAGTGCGACTTAGTAGACGATTAGGGTTTTGACATGAAAATAGTTAAGATTCTAATTGGGATTCAAGATTGTGAATCTTGTAATCCTTCGACTTTTAGTCCCATGAAAATAGGCGACTATAGTTCTAGGATTAGTCTTCGACCATTGAGAGAGGGAGGAGATGAGCTTATATGACAATCTATCCATTTAAAATGCATGCTTGGGGGACATTTGATTGGGTTAGTAATCGATTCACTAGCATAATCGTGCTGTTAATCCCAACCTAGGTGTTTTCTATTTTGCTGTTTATTACACTTCTTAACTGCTATCGTTTCACTTAGTTTAGTTCTCAACCACGAATTTGATTGCCTAGCTTGAGTTGTCTAATTAATTCTAGTAGTTGAAGCCAAGTTCCCTGTGGATTCGACCTGTACTTGCCGGTTGCTAGCTACAGCTACGCCGTGCACTTGCGGTAAATTAAAACGATAACAGCAACCATGCACTTTTGCATAGCCGTGTGCTTTTCACTTGATGGTTTTCCACGGCCAGCCGTGCATCGAAGCACGGTTGTGTGTCTTGCAGGATTTTGTGTTACTAAAGTTTTTCTCGGATAGAATTAGAAGGAGAGCTTCATATTATGTTGAAATTTTTGCAGAGCACTCTTTTAAGGGATTTTTAGGGTTTATTTAGGGGATTGCTGAGACCCTTTTGCATCAAGTTTATGATCATTGAGGATTGATTGACGATCATTACTGCACTTAAACCAAGTTTGTTTCTCAATTCTCTCTTCTTTTGTTATTATTTTTTCTAGGTTTTCGTATCGATCCATGTTAATCAAATTAGGTTTTGGAATTGTAGTTTTCAATATGTTTAGAGGCTAAATCCCAATCAAGGGTTGGGAGTAGCCCCTATTATGCTTGGTTGATTCATGGTCTAAGCTTTTGTAGACTTTGCCCGTGTTTATGTCTTGGATTCTTGTTTAGTACACCAAGTGTTTGATGAAAGTATCAAAAGAGAATATTCACTGTTCTTAATTTGGACTTAGGGGATCAACAAAAGTTGAAACCTTTAAGTAGCGTGTCTTAGTGAGTAATCATAACCCTTAATGTGAAAATAATTGCGTCTTGATTTGAGATTGTTGATTACTCGATCTTGTGGCCTTGTAGACTCTAGTTTCGTGATGAAAATAGATGATTAGGATTAATTGGCCAGTCTAATGGCCTTTGAAAGAAGGCATACATGAGTTTTAATATGTAATTTATCCACTTCAAACATTACATGGACATGTATACATAGTTTAGCGATTGATTTGCAAGGCATAATAGCGTGGTGTATCCCAACCTGAGAATTTTTATTATCTATTGTTAGGTTCAACTTTTCATCACTCAACAGTTTCAAACTGATTCTAGTAATCTATAATCCAAGTGACTATTTGCCTACATTGAGTGTTAAGACCAGTTTTGGTGGTTGAAATAAATTTTCTTATAGATACAACCCGTACTTGTCGTTGCTAATTATATTTTCACTGTACACTTGCGGTTTAAACAACAAGTTTTTGACGCCATTGTTGGAAAACTTGTCTTTTTCAATATAAGAACCGATTAGAATACTCTCGACTAGGCTTTTTCTTTTTCTTTCAATTATCTTTTTTTTCTTTAATCCTTGTTTGGGCATGTTTGCACTTAGTATAGTTCTTGCTTTGCATGCATAGGGGCAATCAAGGGAACTAAAGCCTTATTCCCTTTAACCATGAGATCGAAGGAACTGAACAAAAGGAAAGTAGTGTAAGAAGGAAAAAGAAGGCAGAAGACGTAATGGCAGGATGAGACAACAGAGTGTTGGGGACTATGCTTTACCTCAAGCGTCCTGCGTCACTTCATCATAGTGAGCTTAGCGTTAGAAGCGAATAATTTTGAGCTTTGATCAGCCTTCGTCATGTTTAAGGATAGGGACAGATTTGGTGGACACCCCACTAAAAAGCCTAATGCACATCTTCGCACTTTCCTTGTGAAATACGATACTATCAAACTCAGTGGGGTGTCTGTTGATGCTATTTGACCGAGGCTTTTCCCCTTCTCATTGAAGCACATAGCTAGTGATTGGCTCCAGAATAAAGAGCCAAATTTGTTCACCACATGGGATGCCCTATCTAAGACTTTCCTCACCAAGTACTTCCCACCTTGCATGACTGTGAAGTTGAGGGCATATATCACTTCTTTTTCCCAACAACATAGGAAGTCCTTATATGAAGCATAGGATAGATTCAAGGACCTCCAATGCTAGTGTTCGCACCATGGTGTTCCTGATTGGCTCCTAGTCCAACAATTCTACAATTGATTAGACCAGTCCCTAAAGATGTCAATTAATGCTACAGCTGGAGGTGCTTTGATGGGAAAGTTACTAAAGGCCACAAAACCTTTATTGGAGGAGATGGCTTCCAATAACTACTACTGGTCTAGTGAAAGAACCAGCTTCAAGAGGAGTGGTGGCAAGTATGATGTTGATGCGGTGGATCTTCTTGTAAGCAAGGTTGATGCCCTTACACATAGATTTGATTGGATTAGGGCCCCTAATCCTGGGAGTTCCTCTAGTATGGTGTATGAAGTAGGAGTTGTATATGAGATTTGTGGCATTCAAGGGTATATGACTGCTGACTCTCAAACCAAATTCCAAGGAGTTAAACATGCTAATTCCATGCCAAATTTCAACCAACGGCCTCAAAACAACCCTACTCAAACACATATAACCTAGGATAGAGAAATAACCCAAACTTGTCCTATAGAAACAACAACCCCTTGTCATCCACTATAGATCAATGCTCGTGATTTCAATACAAGGCTCTCTACAACCCGCCTCCCGACCTCCTTAATGAAAGTCCAATTTGGAAAGTCTTATGGAGCATTTCATTCAAAATCAAACCAAGACTAATGAAGCTCTTGGTAAGTCAACCAATCAGTAGAGCTCCAAGTTTGAGACTATATTCACCCACCAGAAAATAATGGAAAGCAAGGTAGCACATATCACATAGCAAGTGAGCCATCTATCTAGACCCTAAGGAAATTTTCCAGGTCAACCTGGGCCAATCCTAAGGGTTAGACAAATGTTATTACTTTAAGGAGTAGGAGAAAACTAGAGGGTTCCAAAATGACCATAAGGGAAGAAAGGAGTAGGGTTGAAGGAAAGGGTGATGTTGAGAATACGATAAATTACACAAAAGTACCTTCCTTTTTGTGTAAGCTATTTCAAGGACCCTCAGTTTTCAAAACTAATTATAAGATAACTTAACTTATCAGGTAACTAACAGAAAGGGCCTCAAAATTATATATATATATATATAATTTTGAGGCCCTT
>JACYFF010031959.1:91421950-91482040 GCA_017589665.1 Selenicereus undatus
ACACTCTCGCGCGATAGTGTGTGTGTACACATATATACATATATATATATATATATATATATCCTTCCCATTATATTTAAATATCCACAAGATGTTCACCTTTTTCGGTCCCACCAACAATAAGGGCAAACAAATTTAGAAAGCTTAGCTTTTCGAGCTTCTTTTTGCCTTTCCTCTACATTGTGGGCATCGAATACTAACTGTGACACCTTTTTCTTTCTCTCCTTAGGTCCAAGAATTTGCCTCTACCTGGCAGAAGAAAGTCATTTACTTGGGGTCCACTAGCCATCAAAGAACAATTCAATGGAAAAATTAGGTTTGGTGGGGTTGTTAAGAGAGTTTAAGAAATTGAGGCGAAAAGGTGAAACTTCAATGGAGATGAGAGGGCAATTGAAGAAGAAAGGTAATTGTGCAGTAGGATGAAAGAAAAGGGGTAGTTTGTGAGTAGGTGGGGTTTTTTCTTTACATTGATCTAGGTACCACTTTTTTACTTTTCGACTGATTTTTTGGTAATATTATGTCACCAGCAACCCCACTTTTGAAATTGATCCACAATATCAAGTTTGACCATAGTTCAATGGAGCAAATAATTCAGTTTCATAGTTGTGGCGTCTAGAAATTCAAGTGCCATAGTTGGATGGGTCAAGAACTAAATAACTCCTCCCTCATCCTCATTGTACTCATTCTTTGCCTCCTAAAGAGAGAAGATGAATTTTCGAGCACCAGTATGATTTTGTCTCATCTTGCCAGCTACTCAAGTGCCAAGGTGATTCCTCGTGTGACTAGGCCAATCAGAGGCTTATGACATTTCAATATGCACAACATGCAACAATAAATCACAAACTTTTAGAAAAAGAAGCATCAATCTTTATTCCAAGAATGCTCATTATAACATGTCATCACATAGCAAGATTTATCCAAAAACTAAATCCAACGAAGTTCTAGACTCAACACATGAGCTTAAGAGCATATGTAGGAATCATTTTAGTAAACAAATTAGCTATAATCTTGTCAGTAGATATAAACTTAATGGGAATCTCCTTTGTCTTTATGGAGTCTGGCACAAAGTGATAACACCTCTTGATGTGCTTGATCTTCTTATGGAACTTCAAATCCTTAGCAAATTGGATGATAGCAGTGTTGTCACACAACATCTCAATAGGACCATCAACTTTATGAGTGAGATTTAGATCCTGAACGAAACTCCTAAGCTACATTGCCTCTTGAGTGGAAAAGTTAAATGCGACAAACTATGGCTCCATAGTTGACAGAGCTATGCAGTCTTGCTTCATACTGCACCATGATATAACTCCCTCCACCTACGATGAATACATATCTTAAGGTTGACCTAGACTCATCCGGGTCATCACCCTAATCGGCATTTGATTATTCTCTCAACTTCAGGTTCCCACCATGATACTAAAGGACAACGTTAGCAGTACCATTACGGTAACGCATAATTCTCTTAACGGATCGCCAACGAACAGGTCATGGGTTACTTTTGATAACAACTTAACAAACCAAGCGTAATGCAAATGTCAGGTAGTGTACATAATATAGCATACATTAAGCTTCCGACAACACTAATGCAAGGGACATTGCTCAATTTATATTTTTTATCATCTGTTTTAGGGCAGTAGTCAATACTTAAGGTCAAACCCTTCTAAATTGGAGTGTATACGGACTTAGAATTATGCCTTCGAGAATGTTCCAAGTCCTGTTTGATATATGCTTCCTGGCATATACCAGGAGCTTTTTGGGATAATTTGTTACTATTTTCACACATATGACATACTTGTCTTTAGCTATATCCTTCATCTTAAAGACAAAGGATAACCACTTCTTAGTAGCTTTGATCTCTCTAAGGTATTCCTAGCCAGTAGTATGTCATCAAAGTATTGGTTAAGAAACATAATCCCTTCAGTTGCTCTTTTGATGTGCACACAATGGTCCTCTAAAACCATAAATAAGCCAAACAGAGTTATGACTTCATGGAATCTAAATTCCCAACATCTAGAAGATTGCTTATGACCATATAGAGAGCTTTTCAGATGGCAAAACTTGTCACCTTGACCTTTTGATACAAAACCAATGGATTGATCCATATAGATCTCTTTTTGAAGGTTACCATTGAGAAAAATAGTCTTTATGTCTATTTGAAATAACTCTAAGTCCAAATGGGCAACCAGGTCTAAGGGTAGGCCAATAGATGTAAATTTCACCACAGAAGAAACATGTCTCTTTGTAGTCTATACCCTCAATTTGGGTAAAATATTTATCCACTAGGTAAGCCTTGAATTTTTCAATCAATACATCTGTCTAATGTTTTATCTTGAAAACCCACTCGTTTTCAATAGACCTACGTTGAGGTGGAAGATCAACAAGTTTCCAAACGTTATTTCTTTTCATTAAGTCCATTTCGTCCTTCATGGCATTTATACATTCGTTTTGTTTTCATGAATCATCTGCCTCTTGAAAACCAGAAGGCTCCTCAACTTCCAAGTGAGTGCATATAAATATTTCCTCTTTGATTTAGAAATATCACCTAGGAATGCTTCCATGCTCACTCCTTTGGATCTTCAGATCTTTATCATTTATCTGTGTAGATAAAGAATCCCTCACCCTTTGGTTGAGAGGTGTGGGACCGTTAGTATGTGGGGAATCATTTCCACTATCTCTTTGAGGTGTAGGATCTTGAATATTTAGACTAACAGTATGTTTAGGACCAGGAGATTGAAGACAAACCTTATTCTCAAGAATTGGAGATTGAGGATGAACCTCATTCTTTGAAGCAGACACGCCTCCCCCGTTCTTGTTAGATCGGGTAGGTGTGCCATCCTCAGTGATTTGGTGAGAATTCAAATCCTTCCCCTCACTAAGAGATGGTTGAATGTCTTGTTACAACTCATACAGTTCGATGTCATTTTTTATTTCACCAATGCTTGGGAACTAATCCTCAGGAAAGTCAACATTGTGAGAAGTAACTTGTGTCAGCCACCATTGGACGTTCCTCATACATCATATACCCTTTCAAATGTTCGAAATACCTATGAACACCATCTTGGTAGCTTTTGGAAAAAGTTTCTCATGTTTATGGGTTGGGTTATACATGTAGCCACCCGAACTCCATGGCCTAAATGATCCAAAGACGACTTTTTACAAAACCATAACTCATATAGTGTGATAGATACACTCTTGTTTGGCACACAATTAAGGATATAAGCTGATCTAAGCAGCACATCCCCCAAAAACTAATTAGGAGGTTAGCATTTGCCATCATTTACTTGACCATGTTAACTAAGGTGTAGTTCCTATGCTCTGCAACACTGTTCTATTGTGGAGTATGTGGAATCGTTAGCCTTCCTCATATAGCTTTTTCTTCATAAAACGCTTTGAATATATGAAAGAGATATTCACGACCTCGATCAGTCTGGAGAGTTTTAACTTTTCTTCCAATTGAGTCTCTACTTTCTCTATGAAGTGTTTAAACACATCAAGATTCTCACAATGGTGAGATAAAAGTAGAAGATCATAAAGAAGCAACTTGTTTCCTCAACAGAGTGTGAGCAGGTATGTCCCTTCTCCAAGGACATATTCCTCACTACTGTTCCTCAGCACGGCAATTCGTGAACCCACTGGGTAGTGATGGAACTCTAAGAATCCAGCTTTATCCCGAACTGTGTACTTGGTTGCTTCCTTGTCTACAATCCATTGAGGAAGAAAGTTAGGTACAAACACATGGGAATAAAAGTATAATTCAAGAGTTTTAGTGACAAGAGGTGACTTCGTCGGCTAAAGACAATCCCGAGCAAAATGTCTATTCTTTCCACAGTTATAGCACAAGTGTCATACTCTTCTTTCCATTGCCCTTAGGCTTTTGCTGCTTGACAATACCACCTTTAGACCAGGAGTTTAAGGAGCGTGAGCACCCTTATTGGGGTTCTTGCCACAATAAGGCATGTTGCCCTTGGGTTTGCTCTATTTGGCAACAAATGCCACATCGGAAGAAGCGAACAATTTCAAGCACTCTCCTCCATTTCAAGGTGCTTTGAAATTGCCTTGAAGGTTTGTATATTCTCATTATGCGCCAATGAAGTTGAAACTCCTCCAATGATCAATTTCTGAGTGGGTCGGAATCATGTTCAATACCTATTCGTCCTCGGAGACCGCTTGTCTAGTAGCGCCTTAAGATCTCGAACCATGCCATTCATGACTCATAGATGTTCAGAAATACTACGACTAGAGTCGATAGTGTATTGCATCTCGAATCACATTCAATAACCTTGTAGTGGATGTCTGACTAAACTTTATCTTAGGCTGGTCCCATATGTCCTTAGTAGTGAGATAATGTTCAAATTCTCCCTACAGATCGTTGTGCATGCATGACAGTAAAGTGTAGCATACTGATTGATTGTTCTTAAACTAGACTTCGTATGCCCCTAGGTTTTCTTTGTACTACTCACTAATAGTATTATCTTTGCCCTACTCACCTTCGTGAGCCAGGATGAACTGAACTTTTAAATGCCAAATATTATAATTGATGCCATCCAATTTTTCGTTATTAGGCTTGGCTGTCATATTTGAATATATATATATATATAAAGTGTTAAGCATATCATTAAATAATTAAATTATAAAAAATCTTATCATTCATGCCATCTGTTCGAAAATTTCGCTATGCTCATAATCATCACGTATGAATATAAATTAGAATTTCTTACAATTTAATTATCATATAATTCTATAAAATGTTGTTAAATTAATTAACATGTTAACTACTGACTATTAGAAAGATATTCACCTTTAATTATGTAAAATACATTTACTCAATCTTATATAATTTATATATATGTCCTATATGAAGAAACTTCTATTTTATCAACATATGACACATAGTTATGTATCCAACCAAAAGTTCATATTATTATATCAAACTTAATTATATAACAATAAGGAATGAAATATGAAACACATTCAAAACTATAAAACAAATTTATGTAGTAAACAAAAAGTTGGTGATCATGCAACTAACATGATATCATTATAATCATGAAGTATGTTCAAACATAACACACAAATAATTATATAGACACATCCATCTAATCAGTACGAATTTATAAACCATGAAACAAACTCTTAAATAGCTGCTCAATTATACAACATCACTTCATAAAATCAGATCTATGAAACATTCATATAGTATAATTTTTTTTTAAAAAAAATGAGTAGGCCATCACTAATTATATTAAAAAGTAGCAACGAATTGTTAAACCATAAAACAAAAAAATGGGCATAGCCTCTAGCTTAAAAAGGAAACCTAACCCAAAGAAGCTAACCTATTTGTCTCTCCCTCTCTCTAACCCTAGCTCCATCTCTAACCTTTCTTACCTCTTTAATTCCCGACTCTATAGCTTAGATAAAATGGAGCTATAAGCTCCTTTTCTTGGCTTTGATGCCACCACCAACCCACCACCCCTTCTCATGGTTTCTTCCTTCTTCTGAGCTGCCACTGTCGTTTAGGATGCTTAAGCGCCACCTTGAAATCACCCAAATTATGCTTAAACTGTCGCCTTTGTAACGCCCCCAAGATATGATGCCTGATTAATCTAACTTAATCACTTATTTGTTTATGGATTGGAGTAGAGTTCTCTTGACTGGAGGCATTACCACGGTTTCGTGATGGAACAAGGCTACTTAAAACTACCTGTAACACTATGTTACCCTCATAATCAGCTGATTCACTAAACTTTGGAAATAAAACATACATCTGTCAAGTTGTGCAGTTCATAATACATGTGATCATTTAGCGTACCAACTAAGCATTATCAAACCCCAAAGTTCATAAGAATATACAACCAACAAGTCTCCAGGATGCTAGTCTATAAGTCACCGTAAGCGCTTCGCTAGCTAACGTTAAGCAAAAACTGCACTCTCGCTCATTTCTTACTACCTTCTGGCTTACAGGAGAAGGACTGTTCATCGATCCCTTGCCTAAAACAGAAAACATAAAAACATTCGAATAATAAGCCGAAGCTCAGCACGTACATTTCTATGTTGTAAAATAAGTTTTGTATTCAATTAGTTGGGTGCCCGCATTTCAAAACATTTATTTTGCAACCAGGAGAGAGAGAATATGTAAGTAAAGTTGATTTGTTGATTATTATCTGAAAATGGACCCCGATTGACGTCTGAAACTATCTTGAGATAGGCGCACACCTCCCAGGTCGATCAGAAAGCTTGAGTTGCAGTCGCGCGGGTAAATTGAAGGGCATAAGCCTTGATGATTGATAATTGGTCGGACCACTTGCTTAGGTGACAAAAATTGCATAAACTGATTCATTATATGAATATTATATTGATTTGCATAGCTTGACAAACATGTGAGTTTTTGAAGAGCACATGTAATGTACGTACCTGATCTTTGAAAGTCTCCATTCTTTTTGGTGAAAACTGTTATTGGATCTTGAAGCGACAAAGGTGGCTTCACTTTTGTTCCAGATATGAAATTTAACAAGGTCACCTAAATTTACACTAACAATGGACAAAGTCCGAGAGGCAGGGACAGTCAGTTTGGGCCACGGAAGGATATTGCGAAACATTTTATATATACCATTATTTACCTACAATCTTATATCTGTTCATTATTTAACAAAGGATGAAAATTGTGTTATTTTATGTGGCACTAATTTCTGTCTTATTTAGGACCTCATTTCAAAGAAGTTGATTGGAGCAGGTAAGATGAGAAATGGGGTGTATTATTTAAAGCATTACACGGAGGGAGCTGTTTTTACTGCACTTTAGGACAAAGGCTTTGTCATTTGGCACAAGCGTCTGGGTCATCCGTCTTTGGGTAGCTTAACTGGTTTATCAGAGGTTTATGGTTTTTCATTGAATAAAAACTTGAATGGTTGCTATGATGTTTGTCACAGAGCAAAATAGACTAGAAACGTTTTCCTCTCAGTGAGACTAAAGCAAATAGACCGTTTGCCTTAATACATTGTGATTTATGGGAATATTATCGCACACCTAGTTTAAGTGGTTGTCATTTTTTTCTTGGTATTATAGACGATTATAGTTGTGCTATGTGGGTTTACTTGCTTAAAGATAAAGGAGAAGCTCATGGAAAATTTGTCAAATTTTGTTCTATGGTAAAGACCTAATTTGGGTTATCTGTCTAAAAAGTATGTAGCGACAGTGCACGGAATTCGTGAATCGACCATTTCAAGCTTATTTTCTTGAACATGGGATTTTTCAAGAGACTTTATGCGTGGCCACTCCCTAACAAAATGAGTGAGTTGAGCTGAAAAATAGGCATCTGTTAAATGTAGCAAGGGCTCTACAGTTTGAAGCTTTCTTGCCTATAAAATTTTGGAGAGAGTGTGTACAAACAATTGACTCTTGGGTCTACTATGGCATGGTAAATAATTTTTAGGCTCGCTAATTTTGGATAAATATTTTTGGATCCACTCAGGAATGAGTAATAATTTTTCAGAGTATTACTGTTTGGCATACTATTCTTTTTGGGGCTTTCTTGCAAATATTCAAGGCTATTGAGCTTTTTTGCAAAACTAGGCTTATGCTTTTGTTTGGACTTCCTATAATGATTTTACTGGTACTAACTTACAATCTACTACTTATATCTCAAATATTATATTTTCTTTTATTAATGGCCAACCATACTTAGCAAAATAATTAAAACTTAATTAGAGTTTTGACTATTACCTAAACTTAATCGGGAAGGACTCCGGTGCTCCTTTAACTTTCGGTTTATAGAGATTGCTAATCTCAACCTCACATTCCTTAGATTAGGCACAGCACAGATCCGTTTTATTTCCTACTTTGGACCTTAGTCACTATTCAAGTTTTTAATCTTTTTCAAGGATAGTGGAACTTTAATTAAGAAGTTATAATATTTAAGACATAAAGTTCAACTAAATAATGTTCCCTACTGGAAAACTTCTTTTATTGAAAGCTTAAAGGTACAAATATTACAATGGAAAGCTTCGAATAGGGACTTACGCGAAGATCATTAAAGATGCTTGCTCATAGAGAAATGGAGAATCCCTACTTATCTTTTACTCAAGAATGCTCAAATGATCGTGTCCATTCTCAGCACTTAACTTCCCCTTTTATAGAGGGTTGAGGGTACATAGGATGTCCTAATGGCTACAGTACATACTGATTTTTCATATGACTACAGTACACACTTTATTTTACAGACCTGACACTTGTCAAAATAGTACAATAATGGGGCTGCCACTTTTAAGAGCTTTTAATGATGATAAGATTAGTCATCATTATTGAGATTCTGCATGCTTTCATCTTCAATTATATTTTTCAGACCATCATTATCTAGATAGTTATCAAAATCTTCATCAAGTTGCTTAAGATACTCTGGATCCCATTTTTCAAATAATTCAAGAAGATATTTCTTTTCTTTTGCTGATAAGAATTTTCCTGCTCCAACGTCAAAGAGATAATTAAAGATATCTTCTGACACTACTCTTCCACCTTCATGAACTCTTTAAACTCTTTGCCATAGGTGAAAGTGGTGTTTCCATAATGCATTAACATTTTTCCTTGTTCAATTAATGCCCAACATTGATGATAGATGTTGAAAAATCCAATGGCTCTTGCTAAAATAGGATCAGTAATTAATTCTCGTCGTTCAGGAACCCATTCTTATCGTTGATCATTGTGATCAACGATCTGAATAAGATAATGAGCTGGTTTAGCCTTTTCATTCTCATATTTGATTAATGCATTATACACTTCCGAATTTAGACATCTACTGATTGGAATTTTTGCTGAACCTTCTGGAGATGTAAAAATCCAACGGATTCTTCGAAACATGCATGCTGAAATTTCGTTAGTCTTGAGAAAAATGGGAACCTTGGGTTTGGAATTTCTATAAAGTAAAGTACCATCCCGCATTCCCAAGCTTTAATGATAGGATCATTTAGAGATATTGAATTTATTGAGAAACTAACACCATCAATTCCAAACTTATCTGGAAAGTAGATAGTTATACCCCAAGACTCTTAAATATCATTGGAATAGTGATGATCAAAATCGATGCAGGCTACATACCATGCATTGAACCATTTTTCTTGAACATGAGAACTTATTTTTTCTTGAATATCATATGGACACTATAGGTAATTAACTTGTAACTCTAGAAGGAAAAATCTTTGGGTTATTAGGTAGAATGTAAGTAGTAGACCAAAACATGATCTACGTTTTGTATGGAATTCCAAGTTTTCAATAAGGACTCTAGTAGAAGGAGAAACCCGTTCTAGTAGGAATGACATTTCATTATGAATTTCCTCCTTGTCTGATAGGAGGTCAACTTTGATGATCACCATTGGCGAATTATCGAGTTAAACTGTCTGCTAGAGAGTTCTTCGATCCCTGTATATGTTTAATAGAGAAGAAAAATTGGTTAAGCCATAATTACCAATACAGGAGTCGCTCTTATGCTTGTATATTTGATAAATTCTTTTTCACAAAATTAAGTATTTCTTTGTAACGTTCGAATAAGAAAAAGGTTTTGAGGCTAAAAAGATTAAGAACTTTTCAATTTTCCTTATAGCTGCAAGGATTTCTTTTTCCATCGTGGGATAGTCGCATTCTATCTTATTAAAACTTCAACTGCAATATTTGCAAAGTTTTTTGCCTTCTTTGATTTTGAGTACTGCGCTCTAGTGTTCATTTCTGGCATTTGTCTCAAGAATTGAATCATCTCCTTTATTAGGCAAATTAAGAACATGAAGATTTTTACACATCTTTTTGAAGGTTTGAACAATCTTTGTGTCATTAGTGGTCCATATCCAAATTACTTCTTTCTTGAGTTTCTGCTACAATAGCTTTCTCAGTTTAGCTAAATCTTTAATGAAATCAGAAGCATATGTAAGACATCTAAGAAACCTTTCTAGCTGCTTCATATTTCCAATTTTTATAGGAAAATTTTATATTTTTTCCAGAATGTATTTTTGTATAATGATTTGTTCATCTTTTATCTCTAGACCTAAGAACTTAATTTTTTGTTCAGTATAAATGCACTTGCTTTTTCCAAGTATGATACCATGATCAATGCATCTTTGGGTGATGGCTAAGACATCATCTTTGTGCTGTTCTAGGGTTTTGGAAAAGACAAAGATATCATCGATATAAACTAAACAACAATGATTAATGTCTTTGAAGATATTATCCATTCTTCTTTGAAATATTTGAGGTGTATTTTTAAGACCAAATGACATTACTATCCATTCATAATGTCCTTATGGTGCACTAAATGCAGTTAAGGGAATACTTTCCTTGTTCATTTTTATCTGCCAATAACCGCTTTTGCCATCCATTTTTGAGAACCAAGACATTCCTTGAATTCTATTGAAAAGGGCGATTTTGTTAGGAATATAGTAACTATAAAAAATAATATTATCGTTAAGCTTTTTATAATTGATTACCATTCTTGTCTTTTCTCTTTTTTCTTCTGCATGATTTCTTACCATGAAAGCGGTATTGGTGTGAGGACTCTTGCTGTTTTTGATTAATCCTTTATCCAGAAGTTCTTTGATTTGTTTATCAAATTCCTGGATATCCTGGTGTGTATACACCGTTTGTTTGACTCGGATATTAGTGCTGGGGTTTAAGAGAGTGATTTTAGCAATGTTTTATCTTTATCCCAAAATTTTAGTGGATTATCATAGTAGAGTTCTTTGCATAATTTTTCTTGTTGTTCGATAATCTGCTCATTTATAGATAACTCAAGTAATGAAATTGTTAATGCTACCTCTTGTTGTGTCAGCATTACCTTATAACCACGCTGCCTGCGTGTAAATTCAATTTTTTGATGAGTGTAAGTCTTACTTAATTTTTCAATAGGAACTGAATGACTATTAATTATGAATATTATCTGGTTTATGGTCTGTATGCACGGAGAGTACAATCTCTAAAAATTATTTTCAATAATCATATCATGAGAGGGTTGGTCAGTATCCCATAGAACTGGTATAGTGTATTAAACTCCTCCTAATCCTATGGATAACCCTTCTATTGCTTCATTGTGTCTCATAATACTATTATTTGCTATCCTTACTTGTAAAGAATTTTTAGCTTTTTTCCACATAAACTCTGAAAATAATGATCTTTTTCCAAAGCATACAGAATAACAACTATTTATGTAGGCACATAACTCATATTTATTATGTCCTTCTAAATATACCTTTATCGGGATATATATGCTATTACGATTTGCATTGGTAGCTTCATAGTATATCTCCATAGTCATGTTTTGGACTAATTCATTCTCATAGATTGGTTCACTAATAGTTCTAGTTTTGTATCCAATGACCTTTCTTTTTAGACTCATACTTCGATTTACACTGGAACTTGCAAATTCAAAACTCATTCTACTCATTTTACTCGTCAGGTTAAGTGTATCATCTTTTTTAGGCTCTTCTTTAGTTGGTAAAGATTCTTCTCCTCAATCTGATCTTGTACTCATGCTTCTTAATAATTGGGGTTTAATAATGATTTTGCCTTCCTCATCGATTTTTATTATATTTTTCTTATTGATCTTCGTAGGGTTGGCGAAGCTAGATATCCATGGACGATCAATCTTTGCTTTTTATGGATTGGATTTAATCCTTTGTATTTTTGCATAGGGGTAGGGCTCCCAAATTTTTTTGCCTCTATCATGGTGACCTTAGTCTTTTGATCTATAGTATTATCTAATTTGTAGATATTTTTTTAGGATATCCTTAATGGATATCCTCCTCTTTTCATGTCCATTCCACCTATTTTTATCTTAAGGGATATGAAGTTTTTAGCAAACTCAACTTTTAGACTCACATAATATCCAGGTCTACAATTGAACCCTGCCGATCCATTACATAAGTTAGTTTTATTCTTGTGATAATTTGATTATTGAACTTGGTATGCCTAATATTATAGAGCAAAGCATAGAGATCAATATCTTTACCATATTATTGTAATGGAGTGATTTGAGCTTGGACACTTCCAACATGGATGTATCTATACTTTCTGTCTTTGTTATGCTTAAGGATGTTTTCCTAATTAATGAGAATAACTTCTCCCACATGATACTCATAATCTTTGATTTCTAGATGTCCTTCCATCATTTCACATACCTATTTGCTTTTTAATTGAAAGATGATTTTTTTTTTCTAGATCATGTCTTTCTGGATTATGGGAAGAACCCAATCTACTTTGACTTCTTCGTTATCATTATCTACAACAAATTCCGCTCTTTGAAGATCACTAAGATTAATTGAGTCACTTTCCATCATATGGCTTGTTTCTTCATAATCACTTTCTTCATATTCATTGTCCATCATAATTTCAATAATCCATTTGTTGTTACTTAGGGTCAGGTCTAATGCTTCATATTCACTAAACTCAATATAATCTAAACTGCCCAAGGTTTCAATAAACTTGTTATTCTTCCTATTTTTGCATTCATTAAATGTTCTACTTCTCCGCATGCCCAACACTTGCAGTTATTTTTCCTTGTCAAACAACAAGCTGCTTTTCTAAAAAATCTTCATTTTTTTAGGGCTTGGTTTATTATAATATTTTCTTCTATATTTCTCACCCCTTTGCTTTTTAAAGCTTTTTTTCTTATAGAATTTTCTTTTTCTTCTTTTTTCAGGTTCTTTTCGGCATTGGTGAGATGAATTCCAACAAGTTAAGAATTGCTTTTTAATTTTCTTTTGCTTTTGGAGATCAAGACATTGATCATTGACCTACTTTTGTAACTAAGAGATCCTTAAATCCAAGGTATCAATGGCATCTGCTCGTTCAAGCCATGCAATGTACCTTTCATTAATTATGACATTTATCGGATACAACAATTTGTCATAGAACATATCAAGATTAGTCTTATTATGTTTAATTTTGTAATATTATTGAATAAATTCAGCAATGTAATTTTTCAAATATCTCATACCCTATAATTCTATATTATTAATTTTTCTCAACCATTCTCTTACCTTTTCTTCATAATCAAGTTTTGCACCGATAAATACGATTTCAATTTCTTTGTATAGATTTTTAAACATAGCATCTAGTGTTTCCATCATTTTTAATGTATTTTTGCTTTCTTCAGTTAATGAATCATACCAGTCACCTACAGTGTTAGAAAAACTATGTTCGATTTAGTTTAGAAAATTTACAGCAGTCCAGGTAGTGTTTAGATTTATGATACTATTCATTCCTCTTTTCCAATCACTATAAAAAAAAGTCCATATAACAACCAAATCAGCGATGGAAAAGGACGAAATAGCAATGGAATTGGCGACGAAAACCAGTTGTTGGATTTTCACTCGGTGCTGAGTACATGGGGACGAATCCAGTGACGGAAACATCGACAGACCAAATTTTGGCGGGGATGAAAAGGTGGGGAAGGGAGCGACATAACAAAAATCCTTAGCAACGGAATCCCTATTCCGTCGCTCCCTTCTGTTAAAAAAAGAAAAAGGTTCTAGTTCTGTCGCCATTTCGTCGCTAGGTTTGTAATTTTTTTTAATAAAAACGCTTGTTTTTTTATCATATCCCTCAGTATATACATTTCAATATCTGCAAGAAATTTACAAGGAGTATTCATTCCATCAACATCCAATGGCTTCGAGTATGACATCATTCGAAGCGTTCTCAATAATTTCCAAACCACAAACAGGTGAAATATCACATGCAAAGCAACACTTGAAACCAATTGTTTTCTATTCACAAACGATAAGTCCCAAACAAAGGGCATATATATCACAAACCACAAATCCAAACAAACCACAAGTTGCTAGTCAGTCAAAGTGAAATTATGTTTGCAGAAGAGGGAGAAGCAAGAACCAAGGGAAGGGGAATGAAATAAGCACCAAGAAGAAAGAGAAGCAAGCACCAAGACATGTACTTCATAAAGAACCAAGGAGGAGAACCACCAACTGAGGGAAAACTGCAACCAACTCAATCACCATGTGAGGATCATCATCTTCCCCCTCCTCATCCTCATCGTCATCCTCATCGTCATTACATTGTGAATGATGAGCAAAGGGTGGCTGAGATCTCGAGCCAGAAGCTTGTTGCATTTGGAAGAAAGGTTGCAATCGCTGATCGATGCTTATCATTTGTTGGTTTAGTTGTCGGTTGTTTAGGGTGAGCATTTTGTTAGATTCTTGTAGCTGCTTACATTTTTCCATAAGCAACCGGTAATTTTCAGCTTGTGAAGTTAGCCCACCCCCAAGTTGATTACTACACCTCTTAAATCATTCACCTCTTGTTGCGATGACATATAACCGATACCTGCTGACAACCATTTGTGTGAACTATGCATTAGTATTACAATTAAGTAAACTTATCCTGTAACCATTTTCATTAAAACTTTAATATGAAAACTGTACCGACCCGTTGAGTGGGACTGAAGTAACCAGATTCCCTAATGTCGACAGTCTCATCGCCAATGCCATAAATACGGCCTTTTTTGTTCTTGTGCGTCTTCACCCACAATTCATTTGGGTTTGGAAGTGCCTAGGATGGGTCTTTAGAAGTGTCATCCCCTGTCCTTGAGAGTTGATTGCATTTTGAAATTCGCGTTCAAATGATTCCTATAATATCACAACATATGCAAAAAATCATATATGTTACAGTTAATGAAATTAAAGTATACAAGTCCAGTTTAAACTACCAATAAAGATTGAGAATACCTTATAGCTTACAAATGTTTGTTGGGATTTCTTGTCAACCCGAGGGCCATCTTCTTTGCTATGGAGTTTGTGAGTGTGACTGAATAATTCAACAATTGTAGGCTCTGTCCCAAGTTGTTTCTTCTACGTGCCAAACAGAATTATATGAAACACAAACCAAACCACATTCAAATAGGGTTGGAGTATTAAAATTAAAGAAATACATAGCAAAGTTCGTTACCAGACGCCTCCTATGCTCATGCAAAGGGATCAAGTCACAGGTGTGTAGAGATGGGCCACCACTTTTTGGAGTACGTAGTTGTTTCTTTTCGGTTGTTTCACACAATTTTTTGTAAGCTTCTTTCGCCCAGTATTGTTGGAGTCCTTTCCATTGAGCATCACTGAGTCAGGCAGGCTTCTTGTTGTGCTTTCTTGCTTTGCTAAGAAGTCTCTCAAGCGTGCATTGCATCTGTTTTCAAATTTTTTTTCTTATACGACCCTTATTAACTGGATCACAAGCAAACCACTTCTGCAATTACGAAAACAACAAACACATCAAATAATACAACAGTAATTGATCATGGTCACACAAAGTGTTAATATGTAGTGACTTTAGTTACTTTGAACTCTCTAAACCATAAATCCCGCACAGGCTTAGGCACGTTACTCCAAGTAGGTCAAACTCTGTCATATTTTCTTTGAAATATGAGAGAAATACTTCTAACAGTACCATCATTTGGGAGAAATCTAATTGAACAAAATACATCAAATTGATTAGTTGTTAAGGAAAATACTTGACGTTCATAACATATAACAATTGAAGACTTACCCGTTACCATCTGGCTCAATCTAAGTCTTTGCTCGAATACTCTCATGACTAGATTGTGCATCACTTTCTCCAGTTGCAATGTTTTCTTGGGATTGGTTGTGTTAGGGCTAATGGGTTCGGCAGTAGGCTGCACAGTGTTGACAAAAGGCAGGCTTGGATAAATGTTGTAGGTAAATTGGCCGTACATGGTAGTTTGATTGGGAATGTATGAGGTCTGATGATGAAAAGCCCCAAATGGGAAAGGGATTGGTCTTGAAAGACCCGGTATGTAATAAGCCATTGTTGCTCATGACTAAACTGGGATATGATATACCTAGGGGAAGATTGATCAACGTGCATTGCGAATTGATCTACGGCGGAGCTCCTACACCCTCGTCCTCTGCCTCTAGTAGAGGACTTACCTCGACGAGAACTGGAATCCATACTTGAAATAGTTGACAACAAATGCAAGTATAAATATATAGCAATTGCCCATATCAACCGTTCCCTCAAACATCATTACAGGTATGTAACATATATTTTCAAAATTCATTCATACAATAAGACTAAAGTTACAACCAATAATTTTCCAAGTAAGTTGTCAATAAAACTATTCATATTACTTATAAAACTTTAGAAAACAATAATCATTCATATTACCTATAAACCTCTATAAATTGGCTTATATTCTTACGAATCTCAGAAAACTAATAACTCATCCAAACTTCAGCATTTCATTCCACCAACATATCAAATTTTAACTTAAAATTACCAAACCTAAACCTAAATTACACTTGGCAAAATCTTGAAACAAATTAGAACAATAACTTCACATCAATTCACATTTCAACAAAGTTATGAACTAAAACATTTCATTCCTCCAACAAATCAAATTTTAACTTCAAATTTCCAATCCTAAATGTGCATTACATTGGGCAACATCTTCAAAAAACTAGAGCAATAGCTTCATCCAAATATCACATTTCAACAAAAATATTATCTAAAGCATTTCATTCTACCAACATATCAAATTTTATCTTCAAATTACCAAATCTAAATCCTAAATTTCATTGAGCAAAATTTTGAAACAAATTAGAGCAAGGACTTTACACAAAGATCACATTTCAACAAAAGTATGAACTACATCATTCCATTCTACCAACAAATCAAATTTCAATTTCAAATTGCCAAACTTAAACCTAAATCACATTGGGCAAATTCTTCAAACAAATTAGAGCAATAACTGCGCACAAATACCACAATTCAACAAAAATATGAACTAACTTTCAAATTCTAACAATGTAATACAAAAATTTATAGAAATTAAAACTATTTTAATTGAGAAATTTACCCAACTATTTGTTAAAACAACCGGTGACCAGTGGGGAAGGGCGGCGGCCGGTGGTGGGAGTGGGCAGTGATGGTGGTGAGGCTCTGGTGGCGATCACGGCTACAGGGGACGGCGGCAGGGGTGCTCGTGGCGACTCTCTCTCTCTCTTTGTGACTTTCTATCAGGGGAAATAAGAAAAGTGAACAAGATCTGATTTACTTAAAACATACGGCGACGGAATTTCCGTCGCCCAACCAAAAAAATTTATTGGCGATGGAATATCCGTCGCCACCTAATTTTTTTTTACTAGCGACGGAAACTCCGTCGTCATTTTCAAAATAATTCAATTTTTTTTAAACGGCGACGGAAATTCCGTTGCCAGTACTGAAATGTGGCGACGGAATTATTTTTCTGTTGCCAGGTCGGTTTCTGATTTTAACTTTTTTTCTAGTATAGCTTTTCCCTCGCCTGTTCCGTTGCCAATTCCACCGTTACTTAAGTCCGTCGCTATACTCCGTCGTTATTTTATGCTTTTTTAGTAGTGAATGTTCAAATATTTCTTCTCTATTACGAGCTCCATCTATATTTAGGATATATTTCGTCTAACTAATTGGGGTAAGACCGACTTCATCAAAAGTTGTAGTTTTTCTTTGGATGAACCAGATGAAAACATTGGTTGTTCATCATGCTGAAACGTACCTAGGTCTTAGGAAATGAGTATTTCTCCTAGAAGGGTCACTGAATTTCTCTGGCTTAGGAACAATATTTTTAATTAGATTAATCTCTATTTCTCCTAAGTCGAGTTCTTCTCTAATTTTATTAATCTCATATTCGATAGTCATTTTCCCATATTTTTTTATCTAATTTTCTTCTAATTTCTTCTAAAGGTAACACATTAAGATCTTTAAGTTTAATAAAGTTCATCTGCTGATATATTTCTTCTTTTAATTTGACATTATTAGTGTCTTCATAATCATCAGATAATACGTCATGTTTATCACTAATTGAGCTCATAATTTTGTTTAACTCTTTAGAATTTTGTTCTCCTTTGAACATAGCCTATAGTTCTTTAAGACTATACTGCTTATATTCCTTCTTCTTCTTTTTCGCTTTTCAGCTGATTTTTTTCCTACTTCTTTTTAGATTTTTATCTCGTGCAAAGGAAATTGAATCTTATTTTTTGGGTTTTGGAAATGATATTTATGTTGAAATGGAGTACTAATACTGGAAGTAGATTTTCCGCTATGTCTAACTTCGTTAACTAGAGAAAGGTGAATTACCGATATTTGCTTCTTAAGCGCTTTCACTTCAGTCTTAATTTTAGCTAATTTTGCTTTTAATTCTAAAACTATATAAGTGATATAGTTTAACTGAGGTACTATTGGAGAAAAGCCTTCCGTGGAGTGAACAATATGTGAATAATTAGGTCTAGGGCAAGCAGGTGATGATTATGGCATTAATCACATTTAACCACAGTTAATTATCTTTATTAATCACCGATTATCTTAATTATCTTAATTATTTTTGGTCATGTGGCTCTGACACCAAATGAAAGAGTGTGGTGAGTACTCCATATAAGCGTAAAACTACCAACACAATTTTTGGATTTTCGAAAGTCAGTTTTAAATGCAAATTTTAAAAGTTTAAGGGGCTTTATGCAATTTAAAAAGCTAAGTTTGGTCACTCTTGGTTCCAATAAATATTTGCCCAAACTTGGATGGAGCTGAAAATATTTTCCCAAAATTGCCAGGTCGAAAAAATATTAGCCCAAACCTCGGTGGGCCTGGGAGTAATTTTCCCGAGTGTGTACTTGTTGCTGCCTATCTAATAAACCATGCTCATTTTGCTCCAATGGCAGACAACAACGTGATCACACAAGGGGTAGATCTGATTGTCCTTACATACAATGATCCACCCCCTGATCATGTGCTCCAACAGCCTGCTGATGATGCCCAGCAGGCGCCCAGTAGCACAGAAGAGGCCGGGCCCATTGCCACTCCCACACAGGCTACTGCGGCAGACACAGGCTATCCCCAAGATACTGAATTGGGTTAGTCCACTATGACATGCCCAGCTCCTACCAGGCCCAGTAGATCAAGCAAGACCATGGAAACTGGGCCCTTAACACTTGACATTTCTGGTAGACTGAGCCAGAATTGCGAAAATAGTTTGGAAGTATCTGGAGAGCCCAATAATGCAAGGCCAGAACGATCTCCATGACCTCCCGCACATTTACAAGATTATGTCTATCATGCTATTGCACACCCGTCTCACCACCTCTCCATACCAGCTATTTAGTTACTAACTATCCTTTGACACACTTTCTTGATTATAAACATTTTTCCTCTACATACTGCACTTTGCTTGCTTCTATTTCTTCTCATTCTGAGTCTCAATCGATTTCCTAAGCAAGTCAAGCACCACAATGGCGAGAGGCGATGGCAAAAGAGATTGTTGCTTTGGAGGAAAGCAAAACGTGGGAATTCGCTACCTTACCACCTCACAAACGAGCTCTCGAATGCAAGTGGGTTTACAAGATCAAGTATTGTGCAGATGGGACAGTTGAACTCTACAAGGCGCGGTTAGTTGTGCTTGGTAATGACCAAGTTGAAGGAGAAGATTTTCATGAAACCTTTGTTCCCGTCGCTAAGATGGTTACTGTTCAATGCCTTTTGACAGTTGCAGTATCACAGGGGTGGGAACTGCATCAACTAGACGTACATAATGCGTTCTTGTATGGTGATTTTGATGAAGAAATTTACATGAAACCACCACCTGGTTTCCATCCACCTCGGCCCAATCAGGTAGGTCGACTGAAGAAGTCTCTCTACGGCCTCAAACAAGCTCCCAGGCAATGGTTTTTTAAATTGGCCTCAGCTTTATTAGCACATGGTTTTCAATAGTCTTCTTTCAACCACTCTCTATTTGCCTATTAGAAGAATGGTGTGTTTCTCGCCCTGCTGATATAAATTGACGACTTCATCTTGACTGGTAATGATCCTGTTTGCTGTTCTACCTTTAAAAAGTATTTGCAACAGTGCTTTAAGCTCAAAGATCTCGGGGCGTTAAACTATTTTCTTGGCATTGAGGTTGCCCTCCCTACTGCAGGCCTGTTCCTTAGTCAACGCAAATACACTTTGGATATTCTTATAGAATCCAGTATGCTTGGAGCTAAACCCAGATCCTTTCCAGTGGAGCAAAATTATAGATTATCTAATGAGCCTGGAGAGCCCATTAGTAATCCTTCTCAATATCGACGACTAGTTAGGAGACTTCTATACTTCAATATTCTCTCCCCGATATAACCTATGCAGTAAACATCCTGAGTCAGTATATGCATGACCCTTGTCAAGGGCATTAGGACGTAGCCATTTGGGTTTTGAGGTGCTTAAAATCTTCTCCAGGACAAGGAGTTCTTTTGCCAGCTCATAATACACTTTAGATGACTGTATATTGTGACTCTGATTGGGCTAGTTGCTCAATGTCGCGACAATCTGTCACAGGATACCTTGTCAAACTTGGTGATGCTCCAGTCTCGTGGAAGACTAAAAAGCAAGACACTTTTTCACGATCTTCTGTCAATGCCGAATATCGTGCTATGGCTAATGCTACTAGTGAGGCTGTGTGGATTTGAAATCTGTTACAATCCTTGGGTCTCACTGTTCCCACCGGCCCACCTCCATTGTGACAATCAAGCTGCTCTCCACATTGCTAATACTACCATTTTTCATGAATGTACTAAACATATTGAAGTTGAATGCCATGTTGTTCGGGAACACATCTTGTCCAATGTCTTAGCTCCATGTTATATTCCCACCACTGAGTAATTAGCCGACATCTTTACCAAAGCTTGGGGTCAACGTCAATTTCGTTACTTGTTAAGCAAGTTGGACGTTGCAGACCTCCATGCACTAACTTGAGGGGGAGTATTAGGGAAGTCAGTATTCCTAGGAAATCTAGTTGGCCTAGAATTGTACTACTCTAGATCTTGCATACTGCGTATCTGATTTTGTATTCTATTAGGTTTCCTTTTCGTATCTCTGTATCCTATGTTTCTGATACTATAAAAGCACCGTTGGTTAAGGAGAGGGCCATGGGCAAATATTCTCTCTACATCCTAAATTCTTCAGAAGGAAAGGGAGAGACTAGAGCTGGGTAATAGGTCGTGTCGGGTCAGGTTCGTGTTCGTGTCGAACTTAAACGGGTTGAGAATACTTCAACCTGAACCTAACCCATTTATTAAACGGGTTGAAAAATCTTGACCTGTACCCATTTAATTTTTAAACGGGTTGACCCGCTTAACCCGTTTAAGATAAACAGGTCAAGTTGAGTTGCTTAATTGACTATTTACGCATTTAATATTTTCAACTAATACGTAATTACAGTGTTAAAAATTAAGTTTACATATCACATTAAATAATTACTCTTTGAAATTCCCCAGATTCATCATAATTCATAATTCCTAAAAATTTTTATATTCTTAATTATCTAATAAAAAGTAAATGGATAAATGAAAAATAAAAAAATGAGTTGACTTATTTAACTCATTTAATTAAACGGGTTAAATAGGTACTTTTTCATGTCGAGAATCTCGACCTGAACCTAACCCATTTAATTAAACGGGTTGAACGTGTCAACCCATTTAATTAAACGGGTCGAAAATTTATACCCAAACCCACTTAACTTCGTGTCGGGTTCGAGTCGGTGATCGTGTAGGGTCAGCTTTTCCCAGCTCTAGGAGAGACGGAGGAAAAATGTGATTCAATTATGTTATTCATGCTCCAGAATGTACAGGAGCTAAGGCATCTATACACAGACAAGCTACCAGAAGCTTCTGACAAACAACCAAACAAAAAGGCAGGAAAAGAAGCTAAAGCTAGTCGTTAACCTAACAAACTCAAGCTAAATTGCTGAAGAAGTTCATCATGAAGCAAGTATTCTCAGCATAAACAAATCTAACATAAGAAGGAAATTTGAGAGCAATGAGATTTGCTCTATGTGTTGCAGTACATTGATATGGCAAGCAAGAAACGTTCTGAAAACAGCAGTGAAGTTTATTGTTTATAAAGTGCAATATACTGTTTGCGTGAGAAGTGGAATAATGTTGAGCGGAGACAAAGCGATTGAAGATATATTATTGTAAAGGCCAAAAAAACAAACCCAGGGTATGCCTGAGTATGTTACGTACTTACCCCTTTTGAAGCAATGCAATTTTAACCTTTGTTCCAAAAGAAAAAAAATTTGACAAAAAAAATTCAACTATATCACGAAGTAGGGTACTAAAAAAAAAGGTCTGCAAATTATATTTACACTGTTTTAGGTACAATGTACCCAAAAAAAAAAAATATACATGTTTACAAATGCTGGTTATCCACATATAGATTTCCCATTTAGCTATAAACCACCCATTTCTACACAATCGGAATGTATCTCTCAATATAGTTGCTCCCTAAACCCACTCACTCATACCAAGCTCGATCTCTCTTGAATTTCTTATGGGAGCATATCTTGTTCCATTAGCTTCTCGTTCCAATTGGGAATCTAACATCGGCCAATATATTGATGCATTTGACTGTCCTTGTTTTTTTTCCTCTCTTATTTTGCGTTCGGATTTTTATCACAATCTCCCAATATAAACCATTCTGTTTTAGTTTAATTTGCTACTTTCTTTTCCTTTTGATAAATTTCACTTTAAAATCTTGATATTGTTATCTTTTCGGGTGTGGGTGAATGACATTGGCCTTGGTGTGTTACTACCAGCTATCAACTGTTCCTCCCCTGTTGACCTGACAGTTTGTCATCAACATTAATTTTAGGTTGGTTAGATACATGGCAGAATTTATAATTAAGGTTCTTCCGAAGCAAATATAATACTATGCATTTGGAGTTATTTATAGTGATAAAAAAAGCAAAATAGGAATATATCATTGGTGTCCTTAGAAAATAAATTAAGAATAGCTTATAGATATAGAAATCTTTAAAAACGAAAATTCGTAAACAAGTTGATGCCTTTGAACTCAACATGTGCCCTACCAAGAATTGCTTACAGTTTTAAAAAAAAGGCAAGTAGTGAAGTCCTTAGCACTCAGTTAGTGTTTCTTTTTTTTGGGTATAATTGGTGTAATCTGTAAAAACAAGCAAGGCGACTAATATTCTAATAACTATCATATTAATGATACATGTGAGATAAAAATTGATTCACACTTCATAATGAACAATAAGGGTTAAGTTAAGAGCTCAATGGGAGTGTCTCTATGCTTTCATGAATCAAATAACTATAATCAATCTTGGCACCATGGGAAGTTGGCATGGAAGGGGACCATAGCGGTTGATCCATGGCCATAAGATCCTGCGAGGTTGGTGAATTGTATGCATCATAGTGTGCGATAGCTTACTTCTTTTTCTGAATCGTCTTATCCTCCCTGGACCAAGATGGTATAGTGTGCACATCAGAACTTACATGACCTTTTTCGGGTTCAAAGGTTGGAAGACTTGCTTGAGCCACAGAAGTTTAACATTTCGGGTGAATCCCCCAAGAGATGTTTGCATGTGTGACTACCAGAGTAGATAACTCTATACTTAGTCGGTGAATCACAAATCATTTGGACATACTTAAATGCCCTACAACCATTTTCGGTGTATCTGCATTTGTAGTATTCCCTGCATATATACAAATGGATTAATTACCATTCTTATTCCAATATCAACTTAGAAACCATTTACAATGCAACTTCTTTTGTGCACCTGGGATATTTCGAGCTCAGAATCGGTTTCTTCCCATATTTTCTCCACTTGAATCCATCTTCTTTCAGATCAGTGGTAATCACTACTGGTTCAAACTGTCTAAGCCTGCGGGTTTTTGGAAACAATAAAATCATGGACCACAAGAAAATCTATACTGCACTGTGGTATTGCATTATTTTTTTTCTGAAGAATAATTAATTTTACATTGAGATCAAAAGATATTCAAGACCCGAATGGATTGTTAATTACCTCCCAATATCGAAGCGGTCTGCATCGTCTGCTGGGATTGTGTTGGGAACGGATGGATCCTGAATATTTGGATTCCTTAATCTGGCAATGCAATTTTGAAATGATTGCAAGATAACCGCGATTTGATGGTCCATACTTGCCATTAATTCTTCATTGTTGTGCTGCTGCTGCTTCTCTATCAGCCTTTGGGTGAGTTCGATGTGTAGTTGATGCGCCGCTTCCAGACCTGTTTTCAACTCTTCCACCATCATTTCCATTCTCTCTCTCGTGTGTGTCTGCGCGTGCACGTGCTTCTCTGTCTCTCTGTCTCCCCCCTCCGTCTTTGTTTTCTCTCTGTGTCTCTCTCATGACAAGAAGAAAAGGGGCAGGAGCAACGTTTTATACTTGTTTGAGCAATGAGAGGGTTCTGGGAAAACAAATGGAGGTTAGCTTCTTGGAAGAAGAAGAAGACAAATATTAAATTAGTTGGCAGATGTGAATCTCTTGTTAGGGTGCAATCAGAGTACACCATGTCTGCCCTACGTATACATGTACTGTGGACAGTAGCAGATTAAATAATAGTGCAACAGTAGATTTCATTACAAGCTAGTAAACAGGAATCTAGTAGTAACTTTATTTACTTATGTATTTATTATTATTTTTTAGTTAGGTAATTAGGTCATCTATTTCTAGTTGAAACATGGTAAAAGACTTCCTAGAATATGATGTGATAATATCTTTACAATAGGTATATTTTTCATTAGCTATATTTTATTGGTGCAAGTCGATACTACTTCCTCTGTCTCAAAATAATAGTTTCTTTTAAGAAAGGAACGTAATTTATGTCTTATAAAAATTAGACTCTCAATTTCAAGAGGGATGGAGGAAATAGCAATTGAAAAGTCACCTATATACCATAGGCGGATCTTTGTAGAGCCTAGGGGATGTTCATGGACACCCTTAGGCAAATTTTTTTTTTTAATATGCTATTTGCAAGGAGTTAAGAGTAGTGTATGTGAACACCCCTAGCTAAAATGGCTCAAATAAACATTTGACACTTCTCATTAACTAGCCCAGGCACTAACCATTCTATCTTTGTCTTTTTTTTTTGTTTTGGTCAAGCTTAATATCAGTCCAATTCCATTGTACAATATGTGAGAAAGAAACAACTCGAAAAAAAAAAAGAAAATAATGTAAGTGGTTGCCAAGTTGATTCTAAAATTGAGTGCAAAGAGAAGGAGACATGGTGATGACTGATGAATGTTAATAAGTGGACACGCCTAATCCAAATGTCTAGATCCATAACTGCAGTATACACATTTGTAGAATGCAAATTTTTGCTAGCCAATCAAGACCTGCCATGTGAAAAGAAATAAATACTTTTATTTTTGGCTAATTACAACACGCCACGTGTTAAATTAATTACGGTATTCCCTTAAATATTAAATACTTATTGAAAATGTATGTGGCCAATTAAAAAGTACCATGTGGTATAAATGATGCAGAAAATAAATGATTATTCCTTTTAATGGGGACGAGAAGGAAAACACCAACTCCGACTTGTCTATAAAAAGGGAGTGAACCCCCTCATTCAGGGGTCAACATTTGTTTAGAAGAACTCTCAAGAGCTCAAGATTTTTCTCTAGAAGAAGACAACAAGCACTCCAAACACGTGCCGCCTACGCGCGGAGATTAAACTCATATCTTGATAGAGATTAAGCCTCTTAGGCCATCTCCCAAGATCAAATTCATTCAAGTCTACCCAAGGATATTGAATCAAAGGATTTATTATACTTGTTCTTGTAATAATTATACAAAGATTGTACCCATTCTTTGATATAAATATAAAAATTCACTTTGTTGCTTAATTTCTTGTCTAATTGATTGTAGGCTCGAAATTTGTGTTCACAAATTTGGCACGCTTAGTGGGACATTCTCTGCCTCTTATCTCTTTCTCCAAACCACGAGCTGTACATTCCTTCGAAGATGACATGACCCCTAAGAACGCCATCCCTTAGCCTTCAAGGAAAGCTATCCGATCCACATCTCAAGGATCGACAACCGCTAGCGTTACATCTAGCGGAGTCATGACTAGAAGTATGGCAAAAGCTGCTGCTGTGATTGCCCTAAAATAATCAGTTGGGACTGTCCCGTCGCAGTCTCGCAAAATCCCAAGCCTTGACTCCAACCTGCCTAAAGGAGTCAATAAAGTCACTTCGCATCCTTTGAAGCAAAGATCTGTTGCTGGCTTCAAAATGCATCAAACAATTCCTCAAGGAATGGACGAGCTCCAAACTCAGGCAAACCTCGCCTTCCAACCTTTTGGTGAGGAAGATCATGGCTATATTAGCGGTGACTCCTCACTGACATCGCCAAGGGAGTTAGTCATTAAATCGGAGACTGAGTCCTCAAATTATGTCATTATGCCAGCCATGGTGACAGAAGCAACCAACATAGAAGAATAGCTCGCAAATATGAAGGCAACATTGGAGAGGCTCGCTAAGGAAAGTCTAGAGAAAGACGCTTAAATCAAGTGTCAAAGTGAGCAGATTGCTACTATGATAAAGAAGTTAGAAAAGCGATTATTCGAATCCTCTAGCAAAGGTTCAGATGGTGAAGAGTCTAACAAGGAGTCTAACTGCAGCGAAGACTCTGATGACGAGCGCATAAAAAAGAAGGAATCTTCATTGGGCTCGATGTCTGTCGAGCATATTCAAAGCCTAATCGCAAATGCTGTTAAGGCTCAATTGGGGGGAGGACCTCGTAAGATGCATTTGTACACAAACCCTTGTACGAAAAGGATTGATGTCCTTCGTATGCCTCATGGATACCAGCCCCCTAAATTCAACCAATTCGATGGCAAGGGCAATCTCAAACAGCACATCGCTCACTTCATTGAGACGTGTAGCAATGCTGGTGCCGAGGGAGATAGGTTGGTGAAGCAGTTTGTTCGATCTCTCAAAGGGATCGCATTCAATTGGTATACGGACCTGGATCCCTAGTATATTAACAGCTGGGAACAAGCGAAACACAAATTCCTCAACAGGTTCTATAGTACTCAGCGCACTGTTAGTATGACGGAGCTGATAAATACTAAGCAGTGGAAGAATGAACCCGTCCTTGATTACATCAATTGCTGGAGATCTCTTAGCCTTGAATGCAAAGATTGTTTGTCCGAGGCCTCTGCCGTAGAGATGTGTGCTTAGGGTATAGAGCGAGACTTATTATATGTTTTACAAATGAGTAAGCCAAGGACTTTCCAAGAGCTAGCTACCAAAGCGCATGACATGGAAATGACGATAGCAAACCGTCGTGGTAAGTCAGCTATCTCTTATGAATTTAAGAATGACAAAGGTGAGACCAAGAAGAGCTCTAAGCCTTCAAAGGCTCCGACAAAGGAATCCATGGCCACTTCCACTGAGAAGCCTGTACGGATTTCAGGAAAATCTAGGCCAGAAGAAAAGAAAGGGTCATCCTTTACGGATGGTGGAAGGAAACGACCTATGCTAAAGGAGCTTCAAGAGAAGAAGTACCCGTTTCCTGACTTGGACTTGTCAGGAATGCTGGACGATTTGCTTGACAATGGGATTATTGAACTTCCTACACCAAAGCGGCCCGAAGAGGCTAGAAGGACTAGTGACCCAAAGTACTATCGCTATCATCGAGTCATTAGTCATCCTCTTCAGAAGTGCATTACGTTGAAAGAACGTATTATGCAGCTAGCTAGGGACGGGAAGATCATATTGGACTTAGATGACTACGCCGAAACCAATCATATTTCCGTTGGGGTGCAATGCTCTCCTGTATTAGGACAGCAAAGGCCTACTCGATCCCTTCAGCAAAAGGAGAGTTGCTTGATTGCCTCTCAAAGAGAGGAATAGTTCACCATTCAGTTTAGCAGTCTGGAACCCACCATCGTTCCCTTGATGGTTCAGGGATCAGTGGTGGAGACCAATCTCACACCGGTCGAGGACGAAGAAGGATGGACACTTGTCACTCAAACGAGACCAAGGAATCCAAAACAAGCTCAGACACCACCCATTCGCCAAAGAAAAAGGCAAAATAGAAGGAAGAATCCTCGATGCGTAAAAGGCAAGAAAAATGCAAAAACAAGTCAAAGACAGGAAATTCAGCCTATCGATATACTCGAGCAGAAGCCGCTTGTTCCTATCACCCTGGAAGAATTTTTCCCAATTCGATTTTTTCAGAAGGTCACTGTTAACATGACTTCATACTATGAGCTGGAGGACAAGGAAGATGAGAAGGAAGAAAAGTCGGAGAAACCCCCAAAAGATGACGATAAGACTCTAGCTATTCTAGAGACTTTACTGATATGTAGGGATTGGAGGCAAATCTTCAACTTGCTAGAAGCGGTACGTCAACATGTTGTTGCTGCCTTGCAGCACCCAAAACTTCATGTTGACAAAGTAAGAGATGTTGGCCAATCAGCGAAAGAGGTTGCTCATTATGCTGCTTACAACACCGCCATTACCTTTACTGATGATGACCTACTGCTAGGCTCCAAACCCCATAATCGCCCTCTTTTCATCACTGGCTATATTAGGGAACAAAAGGTCAAAAGAATCCTTGTAGATAGAGGGTCGACTGTTTATATCATGCCTAAGTCTACAATGAATGACTTAGGGATCACGATGAAAGAGCTTTCTAAGAGCCGAATGGTGATCCAAGGATTTAGCCAAGAGAATCAGCGTGTAATCGACATGATTCGCCTTGAGCTGATGATGGAAAACCTATCAACATCTTTAATCTTCCATGTAATTGACTCGAAGACTTCCTACAAGCTGTTGCTAGGACGTCCATGGCTTCACGGGCATGGGATAGTAGCTTCAACTCTCCATCAATGTCTTAAGTACTATCGTGGAGGAGAAAGGAAGATTAATGATGTTAGGCCATTTACTAAGGTAGAGTTATATTTTGTTGATGCTAATTCTTTGAAGAAGATTCGGTGCCTAAGGAAATGATGATATCGACAATTTCCTCCACAGGTAAAGGTGAGCTAAAAGTTACCAGGGATACACAGGTGGCAATAGGGCATGATGGTGCGAAACAACAACAGGGTGAAAGGGATGATAAACAAGTTAGGGAAATGCAGTCTGTTAAACAAGTTGCGAGACAGATGGCAGCTTCAACAAACTCTATGACACCGGTTTTGAGATATGTTCTGAAATTCCATCACAAGGAAGGAGAATCACCCTTTAGTGGAGTTGTAAATGGAGAGACTGAAGGTCAGATTACTAGGAATGCTGGCGAGGTAAGCTTGGGTGCCCTTAAAGGAAGTGTCACATTGCCAACACAAAAGGTGTACTAACCAAAGGTGAGCAGACACCCTCTCCCTGGGTTTGTTTCTTCTTCTGAGGCTTTGTTGAAAGAGGAGAATGACTTGCCGCATATACGGACCAAGGAGGGATTCGATCCGAATGCATACAAGCTTATGAAAAAAGCTGGTTATGACTTTGAAATCCCGCTACCTTAGGGAAAGTAATCGAAGTCAAGGCTTATGGTCTTAATGAAACTCAAAAGGTGATCTAGGAGTAAGGGGGTTCAGTAGGCGTCTCTAAAGTTGAGCTTGGCTACACGTCGTTGCAGCCAATCAGAATCTTAGGGCGACGAAAGAACAAGTAGTCGACAGTCCTACACATCTCTGCCGAAGAGATAGATGGGAGTGTAAAGGAGGATGATCCGACTAGCACGAGGGCTTCCGTATTCGATAGATTACAACCGCCCAGTTCAACAAAACGTCCATCGGTCTTTACTAGAATTGGGGCACGACCAAAGCCTTCCGTGTTCAATAGGATCAAGAAAGGAACGGAGCCCTTGCAAGCCCCATCCCAGGACCCCAAAGGTTCCGTATTTGATCGTTTGGGTGATACAAACGAAGTACAAAGTTCTATCCCTTCACGTATGAAGAGATTTTCAACCTTGGACATCAAGATAGAAGGTTCATTGAGAGTAAAGAGGTGCACTGTGATCTTCACTGGTCAACAAAGTAACCCTGACTTGAACAAGGGGGGCCAAGATGAGATGGCTCCTTCTCATCATACAATGGTCCGAGAATGCGAGGATTCGGATTCAGAGATAGAGCTTGCAGAAACTCCTAAAACCCTTAAGGATGAAGGGCAAGCTACAGTAGATAATCTAAAGGAATTGAATCTTGGTACTGCCGAGGAGCCTCGCCTTATTTATATAAGTGCATCGCTGGCAACTGAGGAAGAAAAGCAGTACTTCGATCTCCTCTCAGAATATAGGGATGTGTTCGCATAGAGTTACAAGGAAATCCCAAGACTTAACCCAAGAGTTGCAGTCCATCGTCTGTCCATCAAAAAGGGTGTGTCTCCAGAAAAGCAGCCCCAAAGGGGTTTTCGTCCAGAGTTAGTAGTTGAAATTGAAAAAGAAGTGAATAAACTCATTGAAGCAGGGTTCATTCGAGAAGTAAGGTATCCAACCTGGATCGCGAACATCGTTCCTGTGAGGAAGAAGAATGGACAACTTCGCATCTATGTAGACTTTTGAGATCTCAACGATGCTTGTCCGAAAGATGACTTCCCGCTACCTGTCACTGAGCTCATGATTGATTCGACTACGGGACTCGACGCCTTATCATTCATGGATTGTATGGCGGGGTATAATGAAATCCAAATGGCACCGGCAGACCAAGAGGCCACGGCTTTTCGCACACCCAAGAGCATCTTCTGCTATAAAGTGATGCCCTTCGGCTTAAAGAATGCGGGGGCAACATACCGAAGGGCAATGCAAAATATTTTTGTTGACATGCTCCACAAGACAATTAAGTGTTACGTCGATGACTTAGTAGTCAAATCCAAAAATAAATTCAACCACATCTAAGATCTTCGTCAAGTCTTTGAACGAATGCGAAAATGTCAGTTGAAGATGAACCCACTCAAGTGTGCATTTGGTGGCACTTCTGGAAAATTCTTGGGATTTGTAGTTCGCCATAAGGGGATAGAGATTGACCAATCGAAGATCAAAGCAATCCAAGATATGCTAGAGCCTAAGAATCTCAAAGAGCTTCGTGTTCTTCAAGGTCGCTTGGCATATATTCGAAGGTTCATATCAAATCTTGCAGGTCGTTGCCATCCCTTCAGCCACCTCATGAAAAAAGGAGCACCTTTTGAATGGGACGAGTCGTGTCGCAAAGCTTTTAAGAAAATTAAGGAGTACTTGTCAAATCCTCCAGTGTTGGGAGCTCCAATCCCCGACAAGCCTCTTATACTTTACATAGCGGCTCAAGAACAGTCATTGGGGGCGTTATGTGTTCAAAAGAATGAGGAAGGAAAGGAGGTGGCTCTGTACTACTTAAGCCGTACGTTGGTTGGGGCCAAACTAAAGTATTCTCCCATGGAGAAGATATGCTTATCACTCGTATTTGCCGTTCAAAAACTAAGACATTACATGTAGGCATATACAGTGCAAGTGGTTTCTAAAGCTGATCCCATCAAATACATCTTGTCAAGGCCAATTCTCAGTGGGCGACTTGTGTAGTGGGCTATGATCATGAAGCAGCATGATCTTGTCTATGTGCCAGAGAAGGCAGTCAAAGGACAAGCGCTAGCGGATTTCTTAGCAGATGACCCAATTCCTGATGAGTGGGAGTTAAACGATGACTTACCAGGTGAGGACGTGTTCTTTGTCGATATTCTCCTACCTTGGGAAATGTACTTTGACGGAGCTGCAAGAAGCGATGGGGCTGGTGCTGGTGTAGTGTTTATCTCCCCTGAAAAGCATGTCCTCACCTACTCATTCATATTAACCCAGTTGTGTTCAAATAACATGGCCGAGTATCAGGCATTAATCTTTGGCCTTGAAATGGCTATTGGAATAGGAATCAAAGATCTCGACATCTATGGTGACTTGTAATTGGTCATCAAACAACTCCTCGAAGAGTATGAAGTCAAAAAGGATGATCTCGTTTCGTACTACAGGTGTGCCTCACGATTGTTAAGCAAGCTTGAAACCGTCAAGTTAGAACATGTTCCTAGGAGTCACTTTGGTACTGGGGGCAGAGGAAAATATGAATGTCCCCGTCTACAATCGATGGGTCGTTGCACTCGTTGATGTAAAGTTTGAGGAAGACTTCAATGCAGTCAGTGCTCAAGAAGTAGATGGAGAAGATTGGCGTCAACCATTCATTCACTACTTGCAACACGGGAAGCTCCATAGCGATCCAAAGCATAAGACAGAAATCCAACGAAGAGCTCCCAGCTTCCTTTACTTCAACATGACTCTTTATCGGCATTCCTTTCTCAACATTTGGTTGCGATGCTTGGGTAATGAAGAGGCAGAACGAATCACATCATTTGATAAATTCTGCACGGTGAATGGCATAGCTAGGCACAAGACTTTGGTTCGAAAACCACAACAGAATGGAGTTGCAGAACGAATCAATAGGAATCTACTGTAGAAAGCTCGATGTATGCTTTCCAATGCAGGACTTTGGGATTGCAAAGCTTTCTGGGCTGAGGCTATTTCTACAGTCTACTACTTGGTGAATCGTTCACCACACATCTCCATTGATTTTCAGATTCCAGAAGAAGTATGGTCAGGTAATCCTGTTGATTATTCTAGTTTAAGAATATTTGGATGTCCTGTGTATGCCCATGTGAATAATGGGAAGTTAGCCCTAGGCTGTCAAATGCATGTTTCTTGGATATGCATCCGAGTCTAAAGGATACTGCATGTGGTATCCTGAGTCTAGGAAAGTAATTCAGAGTAGGCCTCGAATCTATTTTTCAGGTTCCACTGGGTCATACTTTGTACTCTAGAGTTCTTTAGTCTAAATCAGCTGAAGACATTTTTCCAAGGGGCAGTAACCCATCAAAATTTCTTACTGACGTAATCCAAATGCATGGCAAAAATTTTGATTGTCCAACTTAAGCTTTATGAAAGTGATCTTCAATAGGAAACTGAGGTTGAATCAGCCGAAAAGGTTAGACACATCGTGTTTCCCTTAGCAATGGATTCCATAAGTTAGACAACAATCAACCCCTATACAAAGTGTAGTTAAGATTTACCATATGTACGAGTGTGCTACAAAATTATCGTCTATTGACATGGGTGCAACCCAATCATAAACCAACTGCTAGTAACAATTGAGCTCTTAAAAAATAGGAAAAGGTGACCGGAACTGATGAAGATGTAACATGAGAGTGAATGATAATGCAACTTGATGGGGAGATGCCATGAAGACAAAAAAATGAAGCCCCTAGTCAAGGTGAGGAGTATCCAACTGTTGATAATCCAACAAGGACAATGGTAAATGGTATTTTACCAGAAAGTGCAGTGAAATATTTTCAAGAGTAATGTCTACTTCACGGATGGAGGTGGAGTCAATGGACCGCTTGCAAGAGTTTGGGCGATTTAAGCAAGTCTTGAATTGCAATGGATTGAAGCAAAATGTCTCTTTAAAGTGTCCTTGGTTTCTCTTATATGGAACCGTCGATAGTTAAAGGTTTCAAACTTATGTACCATAGAACAAGCCTATCAAAAATCCTATAATTCAGGGGATACTACATCAAGAACCCCCATATAGCTCACTTAGATGAAATTCTTGAGTTACAGAGGAAAATATTTGCAATCAAGGAAGCATATTGAAGTAATTGCCACTTGGATCCAAGAAACGCACAAAATGACACCCATATGATGAGGAAATATAAGCTCAAAGTTGTACGTATCCACTAACTTGAACAGTCTGTACCATCAGACTTCTAGGCTGAATTTCATTAACCACTGGCCTCCAAATGTGCTGCAACATGAGTCAATGGAAAAATTAATTACTGTACTTTGACATAGACTAACCAAAACATCCCTATTTGATGGAATGCATACGCTGCAAGTGAGCTAAACTCAGACCTTGTGTATTAGGATTTTGCGTAGTTTGCAGACTTTGATTTGTCTATTTGAATAACCGAATGACCTCCAAACCACTTGAAACTTGTTTTATATGAAAGATATCTCCTTAACCCTAAAATTCAGGATAGGAAACCCTTGCGTAAATCATGGACAAAAGTTACTTCAAGGTCGGTCCTTGTGCACTGATCAAAACTGTCAAGTTGATTGAACTTGTATATTCTGGCCATACTTAGTTTTCCCTATGCATTTAACCTCAAAATGAGTCAAGGACCCTTCATTGGACACATCTGTAACAACCCCCACCCCTAGGGCTAGGAGTGTTAGTGATTCTTAAATTCCTGGGGTGAAACGGACATAGTTTCGCCTGCAAACTGGCCATTTTCCAAATTTAAAGTCTTACATCAAATCCCCTGCGTTGACTAGAAGTACAAAAGGATATCAATCAAGCTCAATGGCTACACACCGGAGACCACACCACTACGGGCCACACGCCCGAATTATAAGAGTTTACATCCCAAAAATAAATAATTTTAGCTAACAGGACAACATACCATTAAGATGGGTGGCTCATATGGCCATACAGAACGGCTTCTAGGCATTATGGCCATGCATACCTAAATGCATTTTAGGCACCTTTAACTTGTTGTTTGAAATTACCATCGAATATGATTCTTGAGATCAAACTATATACACATTGTATGGATCCATTTGACAAAGAAGAATATACACATTACCAGCGTCACAAATCTCTAAGGATATCATAATAGTCCTCATTCCTCACTAACCAATTTTCTCAGTATCTTAACTCCATATTCCATATCCCATAAAAAAAAATCTCAACGCTGCTCTGATACCAAATATGTAACGCCCCAAATTAAACATGTTTCACTATTTATATTCTCCTTAATAAATCACTGAATTGTAATATGATAAATCCAATGATAGGGGCGTTACCGCCATCCCAAAGGACAAGGCTTGAAATATGTGTCCTGGCATAACATAGTTAAGCATAACCTCAACCATACACACTCACACATGACCATCCATTCACAATAAAGTGTTAACCAATGTAAGGTTTATAAAGCATAGTAAGATAATTCACCATGTAATCTACATCCTCATACATCGAAGAATTCAAAATACTACTTTAATTAAAGTATGCATAACTGTATCACTGCTTATTCATACAGATTTTCTTGCTCAACTTATTCTCTTCCGCTACTTTGCTAGCATGATGGCAATTCTCTGAGCATTCACCTAAAACAAAACATAAAAAACATTTCGAACTGTGAGCCGAAGATCAGTACATGCATTCCTGAATTGTTAAATGATCATTGAAACACTTATTGGGCCCAATTTGCAATTCATTGTATGTTAAAACAGTTAATGAGATGATGTAAAACTGCATTGCTAGTTATTATCTTATAGTGAACCCCTTTATACCGTTACGATCTATGGATATGTGTATACCTGCCAAGCCGATCGGGGACCTAGTCTGAAGCCGCACGGATAACTGAAGGGCGAATGTCCTATAGATGATAACTAGCGAGGTCACTAATTAACTGATAAATCACTATGTAAACTGATTCATTGAAGAACTTACCAAACATGATACTTTGATAAATGAACTCTGATTTCTAAAGATACAGGCAATGGACGTACCTAAAGTCTTTAAAATGATATTTCACTTGATAACACTTATGCACAATGGAAACGATAGACTGGGCCCCGATTCTGCTAAAGAAATGTAATTATAGATACATGCAATTAGTAAACAATATTCACTCCCGGAATTTGTAACTTTAATGGAAATTGATTAATCAAAGAACTTCCACAATTCTAATAATTCAATATAAGATAAGTTACAACAAAATGATTCGAAAAATAACTCAATTAGGGTTATTAAACTTGAAACACAACAAACTGAAACAAAATAGACCAAATTGGAATTATTGAGGTGATAATGAAAAGATTTTAATTGATATAAATGAAATATGAGTTTCTGATATTTCTGAAATGGATAAGGGAAGGTTCAATGCCATGAGGGGTGTTGTGAGGTTCATAAAAGCTCAAATAACCCCAACTGAGTCCAATAGACACTGATTTGAGTCATTACTCTGCCCACTTCTCAAATTTCATTTTCATGCTCATTTAACTCAGTTTTCCAACCCAAGTAAGCTTCTATACATAATCAAACTTGTTGAACTCACTACACTTTGTAATTTCCCTGCAATACCCATAATTATACAGAAACTTCCGAAAATACTTCCAAATGCCACGATTTCTGTATTCACTCATGTTACCGTTTGATGGTTTGTATTAGAAAATCTATATCTTTCACTCTCGACCTCCAAATAAGATGTAAAACCCCAATATGAAAAGCTCATAATGTCCACTAAAACTTTTATTAATGACAAAAAACATGATTCGCATAGTAAGGTCCCTAAAATTGGGCTAGAACACAACCGTCCAAACCTTTATCCAATTTGTGCAGTCGTAGCAAAACGACCACAACGTTTTCCACAGAACTCGGATTAAGGTGATTTAAAAGGCATGTGAAATACAACTCATTGATATACCCACAAACCAAAAATCATAAATGTTTAATGAGCCAATCAATACCAGTTTTTTCATAAAGTCCACTGTTCAAAACTGCTCCCAGTTTCGATGTATTCTGCGCAGTCTTTAGTAAATTGGCCATAACTTTGTCTACACAATTCCGAATTAAGTAATTCTAGAGACCATTGAAATGTAACGCATTGAGGTATCTTCACACCAAAAATCATAACTTTCCTATGTCCCACGAAATACCAGTGTTTTTCCAAAGTCACCCCTGTTTTGGGTCTGTTTATCACATAACAGCCCTTATTTGCAAGCTCTTCTTGACATAACCATCCATTAAAATCACTATTTAACTTATATAAATCATCATGAACATCTTGATATTCATTGGAAATGCCAAAGATCACAAAATCGCATTTAGAACAATCAGAATCCATCATTACACCCTAAACTTGCACGAACATGAACAACTTCAAACATCACTTACTTTCAAGCATAATTCAACCATTAAAACATCAAAATAACTCTTATTTATATCAAGATAAATGATCCACAATCAAATCCAACATAAAAATCCAAAATGAATTTGATTAGGCTAGACTTTTACCTTGCTTAGTGATCAAAAGGAAGAGATGGAGGTCTTGCTTGATGTGGGAGGTGTTTGGCTAGTGGGCGGTGTTTGGCTGGTGGATGGTGGTTGATGGGGTGGCTGGTTGGTGTCTAGAGGTGGTGGCGCCCACCAGAACAGTGGTGGCAGGGAGCGTTAGCCACGGGGTAGGAGGGGGAGGGAGAAGAAGAAGCAAAGCTTGATATTTTGTGATATGGTGTTTACTTGGATGAAAACCACTCCAATATACTTGGATGAGAATTAAGCACAAAAAATTAGCTTTTTCTAATAATAATTAAGGCTTAATGATGGTAATTAGATAAGCAAATGGGTTAGGAACTTGTTGGGCCGAAATTGGGCTTAAATGAGCTCAGGTTCGGAAAAAAAAATATCAAGCCGTGTGCAATCAATTTATTTTTTTTTTCGATGCTCGAAATGAAATGTGATGTCATGAAAAATAATGTAATCTTTTAAATCATAATTATCGAGGCCTACTATCAATTTTTCTGAAATTAGTATGGTAAATGAAACTTAAATTGCAAAATGTGGTCCAAAATTAAATTCTCCCAGTCGGGATGATTAAATGAGAAAAATAAGTATGAAAATTAATAACACGACTTTATTAAATAAATGAACATCATTTAGGGTCGGGCTATTACATGCAATAATTGATCATGAACATTTAGAAAAAGAAACATCAATCTCTATTACATAAATGCTCAAAATGTGTTCATGACATAACAAGATTTATCCAAAAAGCATCTGTCTCCATAGTTGACAATGCAATGCAGTTTATGTCTTATTGCACCATGGCATGGCTCTCCTACCTAGGGTAAAGACATATCTTAAGGTTAACCTAGACTCATCCGGATCACCACCTCAATCAACATCTGAATATCCTCTCAACTTGATGTCTCCACCTTGACAGAAAAGGACCAAGCTGGCTATACCACGAAGGTAGCGTATGATTCTCTCGACGACTTGCCAATGAGCAGGTTCTAGGTTACTTGGGTAACGACTTACGAAACCAATCGCAAAGCAAATTTCTGGTTGTGTACATAATATGGTGTACATTAAGCTTCATATGACACTAGCATAATGGACATTACTCATTTTATCTTTTTCATCATCTATCTTGGGATGCTAACCAAGGCTCAAGGTTAAACTCTTCTCAACTAGAATGTCTATGGGATTGAAGTTATGCATTCGAAAACATTCTAACGCCATTTTGATATATGCTTCTTGGCACATACCCAAGAGCTTCTTGGGGTGGTTTCTGACTGTCTCCACACCTAGGACATAACTAAATTCACGCATGTCCTTCATCTCAAAAAATAAAGGACAACTACTTGTTAGTGGCTTTGGTCATCACCAAGTTGCTCCCAGCAAGTAGTGTGTCATCAACGTACAGGGTAAGAGATGTAATTCACCCAGTTGTTCTTTTGACATGCACACAATGGTCATCTGAAACCATGGTTAAGTCAAACCAACACTACAAAAAAAGTGATTTTTACGAACATGGATAGTTCTGTTGCAATAAGTACATTTACTGTTGGTAAAACCGTATACCAACAGATATTGGTTTGTTGCTAGACTGTTGGTAAAAAGGGGTGATGATATTAGTTTTACCAATAGATATTGCAATTTGTTGCAAGTGCTCCGTACTACCAACAGAATGAATCTGTGGGTGAATGTCATCGTGTTACCAACAGAGGTATAATATGTTGGTGATGGGAAGTGTTACCATCAGATGCTTCTGTTGGTGCTAAACCAATTGGCGACATAAATTATTCACCAACATATTGTATCTATTGGTAATTCTTTCTTTTTCCCACCTTTTTAATCTTTTCCAACATGACGATTTGTTGGTACTACTGATACCGCCAAAAAAGAATCTCTATCAAATTGCAATCTATTGGTAATTATGTTCTTTCATATACCTCATGATTCGAAACATCTATTGCCAATAGTCCATCCATTCAAGTGGGAACTTATTTTTTCAACGAATACACCTAAACATAATCAAACCTGTAGGTACAATAGTTATCGGCAATAGAAGAATCAACCAAAAAAAAAGCACAATGTTATTTAAAAGTTTTCAAAAGTGCTATGCATTCACCAAAAGTTCATAAGAAATAAGTACATAACTCTAACAATTGTTTCCATTGAAATTAAAGTCCAAACTATAAGTGCAAACTCAAAAACATTACTTGGTCTACCTAAAAGATAAGTCAAGAGAAAAGTTAACCACATAAGAGAACTCAAACTATGACTCATCATTTTGTTCTTGATCATCAACCTCTTCCCCATTTTCTTCTTCAAATCCATGACCTTTTTCATTGTCATCATCAATATCCTCATCTTCCTCGAATGAAGAAAGAACATCCTCCGTTATTCCCTATTATACAAGCACAAAAGCATAAATCTTAAGAAGAGGTAATAGAGAATATTTATAATCATGGCATGCAACTCGACGACAAAGAATGAATGACAAAAATACAATGACAATGCTCTAGATCCACAAAAATAAAGTTAGTTTTAGCATGTTAAGACTCTCGATGTTCATACCAAAACTGCATTTGCACACAATAGCACATAATCACAAATGCGTTCCTAGAAAACTATATCAAGTGCAGGACTAAGGTCGTGACCTATGGTCGCAGATCCTTGCGTTGATACCATCTGTGAGACCCCCAACCCTTAGCGTTAGAAGTATCAACGATTTCTTAAATTCCTACTTAAATTCTGGGGCGAAACGGACAGAGTTTCTCCTGAAAACTGACCATTTTCCAGGCATAAAGCCTTACATTAATTCCCTGCATCGAGTAGAAGTATAAAAGAATATAGAAACAAGCTCAACGGCTACACGTCGGAGTCCACAACTCTACGGGCCACTCGCCTGGAGTATACCAAACATTAAACAATCCGCAAAGAGGCCCTATGTCTAGCTCATCAACAAATATTAAAATATCTAAGCATACCACATATAAGCTTTATATATGACCACTATGTCTAGCTTATTAACAAAGAATAAAATATCTTATATAGAAATACCTGGTGCTTCAAAAGCACTTTCACCAAATTGGTGACATATCCAAGTTTATTCTCCAAACGTTCAATCTTCTCTTGACTTTCTTGTTGTTCTTGCTCGATTTTCCTTCTTTTAGCTCGTTCTTCCTCTAAAGCGCACCTTTTAGAAGTTGAACGAGGAACTTTGACCCCAATGGCAAAGGTCTTAGCATAGCCATATTTGTCTTCTCCAACCACTTTTTAAAAAATTTCATCTCGAGTAGCATCATCACATGAATCTTCTTCAATGCGAGATAACTCATTTTCAATTGCTTCCTGTCATGTTACACATTAGTAAAAAAAATAAAACGAATAAAAAAATTAAATAAAATTAAACACTTATACCTTTGCACTAGCTGAAACATCATCAAGTTTTGTAGTTTTTTTTGGTGCATGGGTCTTCAACCATATTGTAAGCTTATCTGTCTTGTTGCCTTTTTCCTAAAATGTATGTAAAATACTAAATGAGTTACCTAAAATCAAAGTGAGCTATAGTATAAATAGGATATACATAGTACCTCTTCTTCAGCACGTACACGTGCGAAAGTCTTCGTCCCTCCGTAGTGACACATTTTGTTATTGCCCCGATTTTCAATTCCTCTTTTAGTTCTAGCCTGAATGAATAATTGACAAATCACATCACAACAGTTGCATTATTTCAAAATAATTATAACTGTAAATGTTCTTAAAGCACATAATTACCTTTCCCTTGTCTGATTCCCAAAACTGTACTAAGTTGGCCCATGTTTGAAGTGGTATGTGTTCTGGTCTTTTGCTAATTGCTTCATCATGACTTCTACCATCAAATAGTGTCACCTTCAACTCACATTTATAGCCTCTCCAACAAGCATGTATTTTCTCCATTGCCCATTCATAAGGCTCCTTTCCTTCTGGAAAGTGAAATGAACGTTGTACAACAGATATAAAGAAAAAGAACCAATTAAGACTTAAAATAAGCTTAAAAGTTCATATTTTTACTTTGAAATCCGCACAGACATTGAGGGCTTGGTGTAAAAATCTGAGTATAGAGGTTCAACTTGGAAAGCAATGTAGTATATATTGAGACATATATACCTTTACCTCTGCCCACACTGAATCTTTTTTCTCTTGTTCAATTTTCCTCCAGTCTATACAATTAAGTGGCAATCTTCTAGGGTCTCGTGCAAGACACCCAATCATGGAAGACATTTGCCTTTGAGAATTACCTATAGGTTGAAGTTGTTCGTTCACATCTACAAACACAGAGTTCTTTAAAACCTTTATCTTATTAGGTCCACGACCCTTCTCATTCTTTTCCTTGGTTGCTTGTATGCGCCTTCTAGTTGTGGTGTTGTGACCACCTTCAGTTGATGATTCACCTCCCATATCATGATTTGCTTCACTTTCTCCACGCTCCAATGAGTTTGAATTGACCTCTCCTAGGATGTCACAAAAGCAAACGAGTGTTATATATGACAATTATAGAAAGTAAATGAAAAATAATTACAAAAAATAGAAATTGCACTTAGACATAAAAGTAGCATATGCACAATAAGTACATGACTTACTTATAGGAACCTCTCCATTATCTCTGGGCTCTAAGCTCCTATCACCATTGCTACCATGTGAATCAACATGCTTTGCGAGCTCCACAGATTGACTACTAAAAACATTGTTGTTTTGGGCCTCCAATTGTCTTCTTTTCTCTAAACTTCTCGCCAAGTGTTTTTCCACTAAGAGTATAGGAAGAAATAAACATAATTAAAATTTACACTCCATCATTACTTCTATATAAACACTATTTCAGATCCTTTATAATTTAAGACTTACCAATACTATTAAGCAACATGGACCATCTAATAATAGCTATTTCCTCATCACTTTGAGACGGTTTTTATGCTTTTGTACTCTCCTAATTAAAAGGAATATTAAGGTAGGAAAGAAAAATGGGAAATTTTCTATAATTGAGAGTATGTGTGTTTTACTTTAATATTTAATGATACAAAAACTTGCATTCTATATTAAAAAAAAAAAAACTTACTTGTAGTAGTGTGTGGCAAAGAGGATGTTCCTGGTGAGAAGAGAGAACATCGAACAGAAGTACATCGAGACAAAGTAGGTGTAGAGCCTTCTTTTGACCTCGGACTACGTCTTACTCCTTGACTTAATAGCTGATTTTTCCCAGACGTCAACATATGCTTCATCAATTTAGAACATAAGTAACTTAAATAAAAGGTTGTTATTACTTTGAGATAACTATAAAACTATGATTAATTTAGGACCTACCGCAAGTTGATCTCTTGTAACCATCCTCTTCTTACCCGACAATTTTCCTGTGGAAGACATAATCTAAAACAAAAAAATTTAGTACTACTATATCAGCATCACAAAGCCCACGAAGCAGTAGTTCTTAGAAATAATGCAATAGATTGGTGAAAAAATAAGAAAGTCATTCTAAATACCAAAATATTTTAGTACATCTATAAATTATTCAGAATTAAAATCATATAATGTTTCATCATCTTCATCACTTTCAGCACTACTATTATTCGAGTCTATCTCCACATCATTGTTCCTTTCAATGGCATCAACAAAAGGCTCACTCAATGTAACTCCCACGATATCTTCTCTAACATCAACGAATTCTTCTGCATCGATCGAAGTCGAGTTGCCAACTTGTAAAACTTCCACTTCTGGTATGACATCATCTTCCAGGTCATAAAGATCTCTTGGCTTAGTAGCAATTACTACATGCTAGTTTTTCTCTTTGGACTCTGGCACATAAAAGACTTGTACTGCTTGAGATGCTAACACAAAAGGTTCGCTTATTTTCCAATGTGATTTAATGTTAACAAGAGTAAATCCAAACTCATCTTGCTTTACACCTCTAATTGGATGCACCCAATCACATCGAAATAAGATAACACTTCTTCCTTGAGGATAACTCAACTCAATGATTTCAGTTAGAATCCCATAATAAGCTATATCTCCTGTATCTGTGCATGAATTCACGAGAACGCCAGAATTTTGCGTCTCGCTCCTCTTATCAATCTTTTTAATACGCCACCTGTACCTGTTACAGGTGATCTTAGTCATTGTCTTTATCCATTCACTTGGAAATGCACTTAGATATTTCAAATCATCAGCCATGGAACAATCGGCATGACGATGCCTGTGAACCTGAGAATGTACAGATTTTGTCTGTTATGATACATAGACCATGTAAAGTTTGCATATATAAATATCATATGTATAGTAAGATACTTACATTTTGTTCAAACCATTTTGGAAATGTCTTTTTATGAATCTCACCAATGCTTTCATTTGAAGTTTGACATTCAGCACTAACAATCTCATAATGCTCTCTGAAACCATAAGAACACATCTGACATTTTAGAATGAATTTTAGGAATTTTATTATACCAAATCGAACAATAAGGCGCACTTACTTTGCATAACTTTGAACTTCATCGTAGTTAAATAACACATAGGTATGTGCTTGGTCAATTAGTGAATGGTTAGGACGAATGTCTTTCTTTTTGGATAATGCTCGACATCTTAAGGAGAATACAGATAATCCCTTGTAACCATCTTCACCATCATCATTATTCCTTGACGACCTATTCTCCTTAGTCTCCACACCAGGTAAATATCTTGCACAAAATATCAAACATTCATTTGCTACGTATCGTTCAGCAATTGACCCCTCTGGACGACTTTTATTGCCAACAGACAATTTTAATGTCCTCAAGTCCCTACGAAAATCAAAATCACATGACATGGCTATTATATGTAGTTCTAAATATAAAATTGTTGATGTAAAAATTAAAAATTGAGTATATACCTTTCTACATTGAACATCCAATGATAAATGACCGGACCCGTAACCTTTGCTTCATATGGCAAATGGACAACTAAGTGTACCATTATGTCAAAGAAGGAAGGCAGAAAAATGCTTTCCAAACGACAAAGGGTAACAATGATACGATCCTGTAACCTCTCAAAATCTTGAGGTGTTGCAACTTTAGAGCACAGCTCTTTAAAGAAGTTGCTTAACTCAATCAATGCAATTGCAACGTTTTTGTCTTTCATTTTCCTTGCAATCAGTGGCAATAGTTGTTGCATTATAATATGATGGTCATGGCTTTTTAAACCATAAATTTTACCATCAATAATGCGCCTTCTGATATTTGATGCATAACCATCAGGCACTTTCACAGAAGCAAGCAAACCAATAAATTCCTCTTTTTCTTTCTTGCTTAATGTGAAGCACGCTGGAGGAATGTATACTTTGCCTCTGTCTTCTACTGGATGGAGTTTATCTCGAATATTCAAGTCCTTTAGGTCAAGACGTGATTGCAATGTATCCTTTGTCTTTCCTTCAATGCCTAGAAGTGTACCAAGTATACTCTCTGAGAAATTTTTTTCTATATGCATAACATTCAAGTTGTGATGTACCAGAATATGATCCCAATAAGGGAGTCTGAAAAATATGCTCTTTTTACTCCAAGGCATCACTTCATCCCCCTTTCTTTTATTTTTCTTTTTAGTCTCTGGATGTTTACCAAATATGACATCAAGTCCTTCCATTTGATTCAACAAATCAGTTCCAGACAGCAATTCAGGAGGAGGTCTCATTTCTGTTTCTCCATTAAAAGCCTTTTTACTACGCCGAAATTTATGATCACCTGGCAGAAAACGACGATGTCCCATATAACACATTTTTCTACTTTTCTTCAAATAAAGAGAACATGTATCGACATTACAATATGGACATGCATACTTCCCTTTGGTTTTCCAACCTGACAAATTCCCATATGCAGGGAAATCACTTGTAGTGCACACTAAGGCTGCTTGTCAATCAAAAGTCTCATCCTTTGAGGCATCATAAGTTTCTACACCTGGCTCCCAGAGTTCTATTAGCTCATCAATTAAAGGTTCTAAGAATACATCAATATCATTTCCTGGAGACTTTGGACCAGGTATAAGTAATGAAAGGAACAAATAAGGTTGTTTCATGCACAACCATGGAGGCAAATTATAAGTCATCAATATAGCAGGCCATATACTATATTGAGTGCTCATATTGCCATACGGATTAAATCCGTCACTGGACAAGCAAAGCCTGACATTTCGCGAATCACTAGCAAATTTTGTATACCTATTATCAAAATGCTTCCAAGCATAAGCATCAGCAGGATGTCTTAATCTTCCATCCTCTTTACGTCCCTCTGCATGCCATCTCATCAAATGAGCTGTCTTAGATGACATGTACAACCTTTTAAGCCTAGGTATTAGAGGAAAGTGACGTAAAATCTTTATTGGAACTGGATTGCCAGAAGCTAATTTCATTATCGTCCCATCATCTGCGAGCTTATATCTAGAAGCATTGCACTCGGGACACTTGGTGAGTTCAGCCTTATCCTTCCAGAAAAGGACGCAATCATTAGAACATGCATCTATCTTTTTGTAACCAAGATCAAATTGTTTAATGATGCTTTGCATTTGTTTAAAGGAATTCGGCAATCCTGAATCTTTTGGAAGAGCCCTTTTGAAGAGTTTTGTAAATGCATCAAACACCCTGTCACTAACATTATACATGCATTTAAGATGATACATCTCAACAATAAATGAGAGTCTACTAAACTCTTCACACCCCGGATACAGGGGCTGACCCGCATCTTCAATTAGTTTAAAAAGCCTCTTTGTTTCTTCATTAGGGCCTGAGGAATCATTAATGGGTTCATGACATGCAAAACCATCCCCTATCATATCATACATATCATGTTCGATGGAACCATGACTCTCATGATTAAATTGATCATCTAGCATTTCATCATTGCCATCATTATCACTTAGAATTGGCTTCCCATGATAGACCCATACATGTTTACGGTAGTTAGCATCTATCCCTTTCATAAGAAGGTGAACTCTTACAACTTCCCTTTCATGGTGGAATCGATTAGCACATGTTGTAAATGGGCATAAAATCTTATCATCAACAGCAGAAGTTGAAAATGCATGATCAAGAAACGCATTTAGATATTCCATATATTCATCATCCATTTGTCTTAACTTCACCCAACTCTTATCCTTAAACACATCCATAATGCCAAGTGCCAACTTCCTACGTATCATAATTTTCAAATAATTATTCATTCTTAAGATATAAGGTAGCAAACATTACAACAACAATTATAGTAAAAATTAATCTTCTTGAACTTTCTTTGAAATCTTGAAACTTCTACATGAATAGCGCTAACTGGACTATTGGTGACTTAGACCTATCTTCTAATATCTGATAGATGACTATGTCTGTCGTCTCTAAATATTCTGTTGCAATCTCAGATAAGTTGCTTGGACTAAACCTTAGTTGGCTATGGTAGAGTTGTTTTCGTCATCTTTGTGAATTGGAATTCTAGTTTACTTTGTATATTTGTATAAGGAATCCTATAGAGTACCAAATACCATAAGCATATATGTTATAAATACTTACTATTTTCTTAGATTTTGTTCTCTGATTTTTTAGGAAGTGTGAAGGTAAGTATATATGCTTATATATTTACCTTCATACTTCCTAAAAAATCAGAGAACAAAATCCAAGAAAATAGTAAGTATTTATAACATATATGTTTATGGTATTTGGTACTCTATAGGATTCCTTACACAAATATACAAAGTAAACTAGAATTCCAATTCACAAAGATTACAAAAATAGCTCTACCATAGCCAACTAAGGTTTAGTCCAAGCAACGTGTCTGAGATTGCAGCAGAATATTTAGAGACGACAGACAGAGTCATCTCTCAGATATCAGAAGATAGGTCTGGGTCACCAATAGTCCAATTAGCGTTATTCATGTAGAAGTTTCAAGATTTCAAAGAAAGATTCTGACTTCAGAATTTCATGGCTCGTTCTACAATTTTACTGAATTTTTTTTTGTTATGATTAGATAGGAACGTCGTATTATTGTCAACTACTTTTAACAGAGAACATGCCCAGCAAAAATGGGACTGCCCATCAGTATGCATAAAAAAATCACACATCAATTTTAATTATTTCTTTTTTGATTAGTTTAGTGAAAGGAGAGAGACACAGAGAGAATGTTTTAAGAGCACTTTTCAAATTAGTAAAGCCATATTGCTCCTAAGTTACGATTCAAGTCTCCTTAGCATAGCAATGTTTTTACATAATGACAACATCCTTGTACATTATTGAGAAGCAGAATGAAGACAACATCAATCAAGATGAACCTTCAGATTGCAGGAGAAGTAAAATTTGAACTTTCTAACACAATTTCCTTAAGCACACACAACTTACCAAGATACTAAGAGAGAGGAGAGGAATGACAAATTACAGATAGCCACTAGATATTAAAAGAATCTGCAGTCCTTGTACATATGAAACTGTCTTCTCAATATATCAGTTAGCTACACAACAACATAACCATCTTTTGAAAATCTGTCCCCTTCATTTTCTTCAATGAGCACTATTAGTGGGCAACAATGAATTTCTAAACGAGATAACAAAGCTCTAACTCGCAAGAGGTGCTATTCAGTGTCAAAGTAGGAAATTGAGTATCAGTGAACTGGCTGAAAATCTGATCAGAACATTCAAGATAACATATTGAGGCATACACATCAAGTTTGAGGACAATCAAAAAATTAATAATACTCTGGCTACCAGCTAGTTTAACTGCTGAAATGTACTATCCTATATCGCAAAAACTGATAAACACCAAAACTGATAAATGACTAACTATCAGATGAGTTTGGGTGATAGAACTATCCAGGCAAATTGACAAGATACATACCAAAACTGATATCTTAAACAAAACAAGCATTCAACAGGGGAAAGCTTGTCACAAATAGCCCCACGAATTGAACAACCCAACAAATTCAAAGCACTCAAAACTGTTCATTCCAATTAGCTACTACCTTAATTGCCTTTCAAACCCAACAAATTTAATGGAATTGCAAAAACACCCTACCTTCAACGAATTGCAAATTCAACACCAACAAGCCTGATATCTTCCGTTTAGCCCCTCTTTTCTGGCACCAAAGACTCGATTTTTCGCCACCAAGCCGTCCAGAAGTTCGCTTCAATGATAAAATACGACATTCAGAAACTAACAGGAGATTGAAAGAGAAGATCGGAAGAGCAATACACACCTTCGAACCTTCAGAATTGAACACCACGAGAGCAATTTCAATGGCGATTGATGCAGATTTTCACACCACGAACACCCAAAAAGGAACACCAATGGCGATTGATGAAGAAGATGAACTAGGGTATGCGTTTGATGGGCGAAGATGAAGCTATGCGACTGCTCTGTTTGAAGGTTTAGGCGGTTTAGCGTGCGGTTGCTGGGCATTCGAATTTGGCTGAGTAAAACAAAAACAAACCTATTTTATTTTGGGCCAAAGCTAGAGAAACGTAGCTTCTTTTTTTTTTATCAGGAAGAAACGTAGCTGATTTTATTTAATATTGATCATGATAAATTAATTTTATTTTGGTACTGCTAATTATAATAAAAAAATTAAACATAATCATTATATATATATTTATTTAACCTTGCTCATAATAAATTAATTTTATTTTGGCACTTCTAATTATAACAAAAAAATTAGGCATAATCATTAAATATATATTAATTTAATCTTGATCATAATAACTTAATTTTAGTTTGCCGCTCCTAATTTTAACAAAAACAAAATTAGGCATAATTTCTAAATATATATTGTTATAACGGATGCAAGAAAGTATGAACCGTGCTAGGTCTGCAAAGGGGGCTACAGAAAAACAGATTCAAGGCATTCTAACATATATTTATTTAATCTTTTTCATAGTATATGCCATAGTGAAACAATACCAACATAACTCTTTACTTTTCGAAATTTGTTGGTATAACTGTAAAAATACCAACAGACCATTTGGTCATCGTAAATAATGTTGGTAATATATTAACAATACCATCAGATGTATTGCTTTTGTTGCAATTTATTTGTGTTTCTTTGGCGCCAAAACTCATAGTCATTTTACCAACAAAAACATCAGTCTGATGGTAAAAATAAACTTTTACCAACAGAAAATATTATTTGTTGCTATGCTTCTGTTGCAATAAGGCCCTTTTTTTGTAGTGCAAATTATAGCATCATGGAATCTAAATTACCATGATCTGGAAGATTGCTTAAAGCATATATAGACATTTTAAGAAGACACACCTTGTCCTCTTGACCCTTTGATATAGATCTCTTGCTCAAGGTTACCATCAAGAAAAGCAGTATTTACGTCCATTTGAAATAGTTCTAAGTCCAAATGGGCAACCAAGGCGAGGAGTAAGGGAATAAAGGCAAATCTCACCACATGAGAAACTGTCTCTTCGTAGTCTATATCCTTAAATTTGGGTACAACCTTTGGCCATAAGATGAGCCTTGACCTTGTTAATCGATCCATCCACCCGAAGTTTTATCTTGAAACCCCACTTGTTTTCAATAAACTTATGTAGAGGTGGAAGGTTAAGGAGTTTCCAAACCTTGTTTCTTGCCATTGAGTGCATCTCATCCCTCATGACATCCATCCACTCTTTGTGACTTAGTGAATCAATCGCCTCTTTAAAAGAGGTAGGCTCCTTATCTTCCAAAGGAGTGCATAGGAATATTTCCTCTTCAATTTAAAATTATCGTCTATGAATTCTTCTACTGTAACTCCTTTGAATCTTGAAACCTTCATTATTTGTCTATCTTTTTTAGGAATCCCTCCCCCATTCTCTAAGAGAATGTAAATCACTCCCACTATTCCTTTGAAGGTGTTGGGTCCTAAATATGTAGACTAACCATATGTTCAGGATTTTTAGATTGAGGATGAACGTCATCCTCAGGTTGATTCTCCTTTAGAATTGAAGATTGAAAACAAATCTCATTCTCCTGAACAGACAAATCTCCACCATTCCTATCAGATAGGAAAGGTGTACAATCCTCAGTGACTTGGTGAGATATCAAATCGTCCCTCTCACTGAGAGATGGTTGAAAGCCTTGTTGTACTCATATAGTTTGAGGTCCTTCTTAATTTCACCAATGCTTAGGAATTCATCCTCAAGAAAATCGACATTACGAGATTCATTTTCCGTCATGCCACCATTTCAATGTTCTCCATATATCACATATACTTTGTAATGTTCGGGATACTTATGAACACCATCTTGGTAGCCCTTAGACCAAGTTTCTCAAATTTATGGGTTGAGTTATCCACATAGCTAGTCAAATCCCATAGGCATAAGTGATCCAAAGTTGACATTTTACCATGTGATAACTTATATGCAGTAATAGTTTAACTTTTGCTTGGCACACAGTTAAGGATATAAGCTGTTGTGAGCATCACATCCCCTAAGGAACAAATTGGGATTTTAGCATGTGCTATCATTCATCTGACCATGTCAAGCAATGTACAGTTCCCATGTTCTGTACCAACATTTCGCTGCGGAGTATATGGAATCATTAGCTGTAATGCCCCAATAAATACATAAATCATAGCTGCGTTAACCTACATAAGCTGAACACCAAGAAATCCATGGATGGGCGTTACCGCCGTCCACGAGGACAAGGCTTCTCTTGAATATGAGAATTTAGGCATAAAATCAAAGTATAACCTTAGAGGGCATTCACGACCATTCAAAACATTTAACAACAACACGAGAATGATTTTAACTTCCCAGGGTTATATCATCATACATAACTCAGTTTAATTATACAATTATAACATTAAAATACATGTTGCAGTTCGGACATATATAGCTGGAACACCAAAAAGCACCACCATAACACATGAAAGCATCTTAGCACTCCTAGCACTTCTGTCCGCCAATCTCATGGACAGTCCTAACTTATTTATCACCTTCAGCTTCCTTGCCCGCCTAGGAACGGTTTACTGAACACTTTCCTAAAAGAAAACATAAAAACATTTCGAACTGTGAGCCAAAGCTCAGCACATGCATCCCTGTACTGATAAAGATTTATTGAGAAAGAAATTTATGAGGGCCCTCTTTGCAATTCATTTTGATTTTAAAACAGGGAATGAGATGTATATAAAGCTAAGTTGCCAATTATTATTTGTTACTGCACCCCATAGTAACTGTTACGATCTATGTATAGGTGTACACCTGCTAAGCCGACCGGAAGACCTGGCCTGAAGCCGCGCTGGTAACTGGAGGGCAATGCCCTGTAACTAGTAACTGATGGGGTCACTACTTATGTGATAAATCACTGAGTCAAATGATTCATTGATGTACTTACCAAAACAGTATAATTTCGATAAATACGTGCTGATTTCTAAAGATACAGTCAATGAACGTACCTGGGGTCTTTAAAAGTTAGTTCAGAAATTAAATAGATGTACTAGAATGGAGAGAATGAGAGCTTAGGCATTGATTCTGTTCAAAATCATTATAGGCATATGAGGTTAGAAATGAACTTATTTAGATAATGAATACCTTTAAATAAAATTAGCACAATGGATACCCTTAAATAGAAAAGGCTTATAAAAAATTTGTGTGCACCAGTTGATAGATTAAACTGATAAAGTTAAACAAAGTATAGAAATGCTAAGTTAAGGAACGGTAGCGAGTTTAGGGGGTAAGGGTTTATGACGAGGGTATAGAATGAATAATCCATAACTTATACTCCTGACCTCCAACTGAGACGTAAGACCCCAATATAAATAGCTTAGGAAGTCCTATAAAACTTTCCTGAAGGACACATAACAATATTCCTACGACAGGTTCCACAAAATGCGGTTAGAACAGCAACATGTCAGGTTTCAATGCTGAAAAAATCCATTCTGCCCATTCTGCCCAAGTTCAGTAAAATAGTCATAACTTCCTCCACAGACCTCGGATTAAGGCGATTCAAGAGTCATTTTAAATATAACATCCAACAATATCTACCCACCAAAAATCAAAATTTTTTGCCAGGCCGATTATTACCATTTTTGTTCCAAAGTCCGTCCTGTTTTTCTGAAAATTTCAGCAGCACTGCTTTAGTTGTTCATTCACTTTTTTTTACACCAAACCTCAACTCAAACTCTTTCTCAAGAGTGTATAACACACTTTGGTACATCCCAACCTCATACAACATCACCATACATAATTTCTCTTCATATGCATATCAAATAAAACTCCTTTTTCAGTCACATAAACCCACACACCTCAAATTTAACATTAGTTGGTCCAATTCTTGCATTTTGGACAAACCCTAGCTTTGGGTCACTTTGAACTCACTCCCAACTTTTCCAAAACACCATAAACAACATAACAACTTCAATATATCAAGAGATAAGCAAAGACAAGGATGATTCAACTCCACCATAATCCATCAACAAAATGATTCTTAATACCATAAAAACAACATAATCCATCACTAAAACAACCAAAATAAGAAACAAAAACCAACAAGATCAAGAATCAAAAACAAAAATCATTATAGGGGTGAAAATAACACTCACTTTGAGCTTAAAAAGTGGTAGGTATGATTCTTGATGCTTATGGAAGTGAAAGAGGTGTTTGGGGTGGTGAGTGGGGGATGTTTTGAGGGTTTTTTTGGTGGTTGAAAGGTGGCTAGGAGGGCTGATGTTGCTGCTGTGTGCCGTGGAGAGAGAGAAGGAGAAGAGGGAAGAGAGAGAAAGTCACTTGCAAGCTTGGTGAAAAATGAAGATAAAATGAAAATTTTTACAATTTATATCACATTTACTTGGCTGAAATTAAAGGTAGAAAAATCAAAATTGTCAAGTTTGATTAAGGCTTAATTAAGAGGGTTTAGCTAAATAAATAAAGATCAAGTCTTGTTGCATCGCAAACGGCCTTAAACGGGCTCGGGTTAGCGAAAAAAATTGAAACCGAGTGCGTTGGGAATTTTTTTTTTCCAAAGTTTGAGATAAATGGTTGTGGTGCCTTGAAAAAGAATTCTAAACATTAAATTCAAAATTATCAAGGCCTAACTCGATTTTCAAATTCGACTAAAACAAAACCTCGAATAGCAAAGTGAGGACCTATTTGGAATGTCCATTGGAATCATAAAAGAAATGAGGTAAACGAAATGATATTAATCTCATGGATTAATGAAATGAAATTAATAGGCATAATTTAGGGTCGGACTATTACAGTCTTCCCCCCTTAAAAAGTTTCGTCCTCGAAACTAAACTAATGAACTTCACCAAATCATGCTAGATTACCTCGAATAAATGTGGGTATTTGGCTTTAATTGCCTCCTCAGTCTCCCAAGTAGCTTCTTGGGAGGTATGGTTCATCCAGAGTACTTTAACCAATGGTATCTGCTTGTTGCGCAGCTGTTTGATCCTGCGGTCTAGTATTTGAACAGGACGTTCTTCATATACTAGATCTTCAGCGATATTGATAGGTTCAGATACAATGGTATGATTTGGATCTGGAATATATTTTTGAAGCTGAGAGATATGAAACACGTTATGGACGTGCTCAAGTTTGACAGGCAACTTTAGGCGATAAGCGACAGGATTCAACCTTTCAACGATTTCATAAGGTCCAATGTACCTTGGACTCAATTTGCCCCGTACTCCGAACCTCTTCACACCTTTAGTTGGTGAAACTTTTAGAAAAACTTTATCACCAACTTGAAACTCTAGAGGCCTTCTTCTTTTGTCTGCATAACTTTTATGTCGACTTTAGGCAACCCTAATATGCTCATGAATCTTTCTTATTGTCTCAGTAGTCTCTTGGATCATTTCAGGACCTATAATCAGTGCCTCATCCAAATCACTCCAGCACAACGGGGTTCTACATTTTCTCCCGTACAGAGCCTCAAATAGGGCCATTTTGATGGTGGATTGATAACTGTTGTTATAATAGAATTCCACCAAAGGTAAATCGTCTTCCCATTTCCCTTGGAACTCCAATACACAAGCTCTCAGCATGTCCTCCAAAATTTGATTAACCCTTTCAGTTTGTCCATCTGTCTCTGGGTGATAGGAGCTACTGAAGTTTAGTTTGGTTCCAAAGGCCTTTTGAAGTGCTTTCCAGAAGCGCGCTTGGAATCGTTGATCCCTATCTGAGACTATGTCTAGAGAGATTCCATGTAGACAGACTATCTCCTTAACATACAATTGGGCTAGTCTTTCTATTCCCCAAGTATCCTTAATTGGCAGGAAATGAGTCGACTTCGTGAGTCGATCAACTATGACCCAGATAGCATTCTTATTCTAGGCAGAAAGTGGTAAACTCATAACAATGTCCATTGAGATTGAATCCCACTTCTAAGTGGGAATTTCTAAGGGTCGTAGTTCACCCACAGGGCACTGATGCTCTGCTTTAACTTTCTGGCAAATTAAACACTTGTTCACATATTCTGCAACATCTTTCTTCATATTATTCCACCAAAAATATTGTCTCAAATCTCTGTACATCTTTGTACCTCCTGGATGCACTGAATAACGAGTATTATGAGCCTCTTCCAAGATTTGCTTTCTTAATTCCCCATTTTTGGGCACACATAGGCGATTCTGGAACCGTAAAGTCCCATCCTCGTGTACTACAAAACCCGGAGACTTCCCTTTTTTTAAATTTTGCTTTATGCTTTGGAGTTTGGGATCACTTTCCTAAGTCAGTCGAATTTCTTCCACCAGGGATGACTGAACCGTAAGTGCTGATAATTGAGCATTCAATTGGCCGTGAAATACTAATTGAATCCCAAAGTCCTCAAGTTCTCTCAAGAGGTTCAATTGATTAATCACCACAGTGTTTGAGCTATGTTGCGCCTTCCTACTCAAGGCATCCGCCACCACATTTGCTTTACCAGGGTGGTATTAAATCTGCAAATCATAATCTTTAAGCAACTCAAGCCAACGTCGTTGCCTCAAATTGAGCTCCTTTTAGGTGAAGATATACTTTAAACTTTGATGATCAGTATACATCTTGCATGGTACCCCATATAAATAATGCCTCCAAATTTTCAAAGCAAAGACCACGGTTGCTAATTCCAGGTCATGGGTAGGATAGTTTTTCTCGTATGGCTTGAGTTATCGAGAAGCATAAGCCACTACTTTGTCCTCTTGCATCAGTACGCACCCTAGACTATTCTTTGATGCGTCTATAAACTGTATACTCCTTCCCTTCCATTGGTAACGTGAGAATTGGGGCGGTAGTTAGTCGCTGCCTTAGCTCTTAGAAAGCTTTCTAATAACTTTCAGTCCACTGGAACTTATTCACCTTCTTCAATAGATTGGTCAGTGGTGAAGCGATTTTCAAAAAGTCCTGGACGAACCTTTGATAATAACCTGCTAAACCCAGAAAACGTTTAATTTCAGTGACATTGGAAGGCTTTGGCCATTCTATAATTGCTTTCACCTTTTGGGGGGGTCAAATTTAATTCCTTCTTTGGTAATCATATGCCCCAAAAATACCACTTCCTCCAGCCAAAATTCACATTTCTTTAATTTGCCATAGAGTTGATGCTCCCTCAAGATTTGCAGTACTGTTCGCAATTGGTCAGCATGTCCCTCCTTATCCTTAGAATAGATAAGGATGTCATCTATGAATACCACTACAAACTTGTGTAAATAAGGTCTGAAAACCCTATTCATAAGGTCCATGAAGGCTGCAGGAGCATTAGTGAGACCAAAAGGCATCACTGTGAACTCATAGTGACCATACTTGGTTCTAAATGCTGTCTTAGGAATGTCATCAGGTTTAATCCTAAGTTGATGGTACCCTGACCTCAAATCAATCTTAGAGAACACTCCTGCCCCTTGTAATTGATCAAACAAATCATCTATTCGTGGCAGAGGGTACTTGTTCTTGATGGTAATCTTGTTCGACTCCCTATAATCAATACATAGCCTCAAGGTTCCGTCCTTCTTCTTGACAAACAACACTGGAGCACCCTATGGTGACACACTAGGCCTAATAGAGCCCTTCTGTAATAGCTCATCTAGCTGAATCTTTAGTTCCTTAAGTTCCGTTGGGGCCATACGATATGGGGCTTTTGAAATAGGTTGGGCTCCAGGAATTAACTCGATCGCAAAAACAATTTCCCTCTGCGAGGGTAGTTCTGGCAACTCCTCAGGGAAAACATCTTCAAATTCACAAACCACAGGAATATTCTCTACTTCCTCTTCTTTTGTTTGGGTGCTGATAGCATAACACCAATATCCAATACACCCCTGATATAACAGCTTACTTGCTTTCATAGCAGAAATCAAGGGACAAGAGTTTATCTTCACAGTCGATTTGGGCTCCATAAGAATGCAACAAATTCATCCCCAAAATGATATCAAAATCAGACAAATCAAATTGAATCAAATCCACGGGGAAGGTGGTTTCACCAATGGTGATGGGGACAAGTTGATAAGAGAAGGGGCACTCAATCACAAAATTATTGGGTAACTTAATTCTATAATTGGTTACCATCCTCCTATTCTCAATGCTTAATTGTTGAGCAGATCGGGTAGATATAAACGAATGAGTGGCACCCGAATCAAATAATACGCAAAAGGGCTTTGAATTTAAAAAGAGAGTTCCAGTGACTACTATACCAGAGGTAGCAGCTTCCTTCTTGTTCATCACAAATGCCCTTCCTGCAACTGCAGGCCTTGAAGGTGGAGGTCCCTGGCGGAGCGGGGCCAAGGGTTTCGCTGCGCCCTTGTCTACAGCTTTTAATCGTCGGGGGCATGCAGCGATAAGATGTTCAGGACTTCCACACCACATGCATTTGTGGTGCCAACGCGGCATTCAGGAGTGGTATGATTTGTTCTCCCACATTTCGCACAAGGTGCTATTGAGCCTGCAGGACGGCTCTTGGAGGGGACAGGAGTAGGTTTCTTCTGGTTCTGCTGGTTCTGGTTCACACTCTCACTTGGAGTCCCCCGCTCAAACCCCTTTCTCTTGTGGTTGATTGGATTCAGTGTCCTCAACTCTGTCTTCACTCTTTCCACTTCGGCTGCTCGCTCATATAGCTCTTAATAAGTCAGCATTGGTTGTCCAGCTAACTGATTTCGAATATAGAAGGCCAAACCTTCCTCAAACCTTCTCATCTTTAACCTTTCAGATGACTCAAATTCAGGGACAAACCTAGATAGTTCGGTGAACTTACTAGCATACTGCATTACCGACATGCTACCGCTCATTTTTAATTCCATAAATTCTTTCTCCTTGTTCCTTTGCACCACAACTGGGTAAAATTTCACCCTCAGCTTTGCTAAGAATTTATTCCAGGTGAATTCAGGCCCTTCGAGCTTATCCTTCACTGTATTCTACCAAATATCAACTTCACCTGACAAATAATATGTCCCAATGTTCATTTTCTTTTCCTCTGGTACCTCAACTACTGTAAAAATTTTCTCCATTCCCCTTATCCATTCCTCTAATACCACAGGATCATAAGATCCATTGTAAACTTTAGGGTTGCGCCGTGCTACCCTATCTGGCAATTTATCCTCCTTGGGAGGGGTTTCAGTAGGCACCTGGGAAATCCGCTCCGTCAATTCAGCAACTAAGGTTGGCCAGTAACTCGGGTTTCCCAAGTTGCTAGCTAATTCAGAGAGCGACGGTGGCGCGTCACCATGTGGTGGTCCCTGGCACGAGGCTTGATCACCCGATCCCTGGCCTTGCTCCGAATTATCCTCCACATGCACCTCAACGTTGTTTTGCATTGACTGAGACATTCTGATCAGACATTAAATAAAATAATTCAGACACGGAGACCCCAGACATATAAGATAAACATGCCCAATAAATACATAAGAGGTGTCTCACAGAATATTTCATAACTCAAAGCGCCCTCATTTCATTACATAACTGCTTACTTACATACATAGTTGTTGATTTATATACATGAACCACAACAGCATATAACACTTGTAAGCCTAGTTCTTACCTCTAAACACTAAACACTAAATAGCCCTTAGACACTAGATCCGTTACATGACCAAAAAGAGTTACGGATCATGTCGTCATGGTCAGAGAGGATTGGACTAACTATATACAATGTCGGATGCCCCACAAAATATAACCATCCAATCTAACCATACCATATCTACATACTGAGGGCTCAAAATGGAAACCGCTACACTGACCCTTAGAATCACCTAACAATCCCTAGATGGATTGTAATCTGGGTCAGACTCATCATCAGGTTCTTCACCTGAATCGAAACTGCTCGTAGATGCCTCTGACTCGGCATCATCGACTTCCTGTTGAACTTGTGGCGCATGTTCCTCCTCTAAGTCCACCATCAACTCGTCCGCCTCTTGCTCCCCTTGCTGCTCTATCCCCATCTCACCACTGTCTTGATCCCCCTCAAGATCCTCCTCTGGGTCGTCCTCCTCCCCCTGGGGATCCTCATCCCCAGAACTAGAACTAATCACCACTAAGTCTGGGGTGTCAGGGATGTCTATCACCACGTAGACCTCCCCAGGGCTCTCAGGCATCAGTGGGGTGCCTGGTGCAGGTGGGATGGGTGGCTCCTGTGCTGGTGCTGGGGCTACAGGTGGGGGATGGACCTGATGGAGGGGAAAGACGTGTTGAAGAGTTTCCATAGTAATTCCCCTTAATTCAAACTCGTTTCTCAACAACAACTCCGTAGTGAGAGTCATCCAAGCCCCCTGGGCCTGAAACCTAGGCCCGTCTAAGCCTGGGTTCCTTGTCATCATAAAGTCATAATAACGATGCCTGAACTCCACCCACGGCCCAACCAGGGGTAAGGACCCCAGCAGTCTCTGCGGACGGACCGTAATACTGTGGAACTCGGAGTAGGGGTCCTGTGCGTGTGCCTCCATACTAATATGGAGCAACGCAATGTGAGCTATCATTGATCCGCCTGGCAACATGTTAACACCATAGGGATCCATCTAACAAAGAAAACACGTATGTGAGAGGCAGACATAACCATAGCCATCCATAAGTAAGGAACATGCAAATAAAAGCAACTTGCATTCTCCTAATATCACCCTAGCAATATATGATAGCCCCACCTAACAACCACTCTCACCCTATAATTTCTAGCTCTACCTTCCTCAAGAAAATCTCAACCTGGCTCTAATACCAAATCTGTAACGCCCCAATAAATACATAAATCATAGCTGCATTAACCTATCTAAGCTGAACACCAAGAAATCCATGGAAGGGCGTTACCGTCGTCCGCAAGGACAAGGCTTCTCTTGAATATGAAAATTTAGCCATAAAATCAAAGTTTAACCTTAGAGGGCATTCACGACTATTCGAAACATTTAACAACACACGGGAATGATTCTAACTTCCCAGGGTTACATCATCATACATAACTCAGTTTAATTATACAATTATAACATCAAATACATGTTGCAGTTCAGACATATATAGCTGGAACACCAAAAAGCACCACCATAACACATGAAAGCATCTTAGCACTCCTAGCACTTCTATCCGCCAATCTCATGGACAGTCCTGACTTATTTATCACCTTCAGCTTCCTTGCCCGCCTAGGAACGGTTTACTGAACACTTTCCTAAAAGAAAACATAAAAACATTTCGAACTGTGAGCCAAAGCTCAGCACATGCATCCCTGTACTGATAAAGATTTATTGAGAAAGAAATTTATGAGGGCCCTCTTTACAATTCATTTTGATTTTAAAACAGGGAATGAGATGTATATAAAGCTAAGTTGCCAATTATTATCTGTTACTACACCCCTTAGTAACTATTACGATCTATGTATAGGTGTACACCTGCCAAGCCGACCGGAAGACCTGGCCTGAAGCCGCACTGGTAACTGGAGGGCAATGCCCTATAACTAGTAATTGATGGGGTCACTACTTATGTGATAAATCACTGATTCAAATGATTCATTGATGTACTTACCAAAACAGTATAATTTCGATAAATACGTACTGATTTCTAAAGATACAGTCAATGAACGTACCTGGGGTCTTTAAAAGTTAGTTCACAAATTAAATAGATGTACTAGAATGGAGAGAATGAGAGCTTAGGCATTGATTCTGTTCAAAATCATTATAGGCATATGAGGTTAGAAATGAACTTATTTAGATAATGAATACCTTTAAATAAAATTAGCACAATGGATACCCTTAAATAGAAAAGGCTTATAAAAAATTTGTGTGCACCAGTTGATAGATGAAACTGATAAAGTTAAACAAAGTATAGAAATGCTAAGTTAAGGAACG
>JACYFF010031959.1:91482440-91500453 GCA_017589665.1 Selenicereus undatus
AGTATATACATATATATATATATATATATATATATATATATATATATATATCTGTATGTATATCATGTTACAAACCAAATTCATAAAAAGTCCAAGTAGCATAATATTATATAAAATACATTTATATAGTTATGGTTGATATGAAACATATTCAATTGTCACTCGCAAATTATAAAACACATTTTTAATGTTGTGAATTTTGGTTTCATGAAACGAATTCACAAAATGCTGCTAAATAACATAATCAACATTAAACGAATCTATACTAATTATATAAGACGTATTTATGTAATAATATGAAACATGCTCGCATGTCCTTAAATAAAACACATTTATAAATTTACATGAAATAAGTTCATATAATTAATCAGAGCTAGAGTGCCACTAATCAAAAACATTTTTACATTTTTATTTGCATTCAAATAGAGAGAGGTAGGGCAACAATAATCAGAGAAAGGGGGATAGGGCCACCATCCATGAGACAAAATTCAAAAAAACCACCCATCTCACTTGTTTTCATCCATTTAACCCTAACCACTCTTTGCTCCCAGCCTAACACAATGAAGGATGTTTCTCCTCCTCCTCTCAACCCTAGCACCGCCAAGAGCGACTCAGCTCAAAAACCCTCATCTTTCTCACCCTTTCCACGGCACGTCTACCCTCTCTCCTTCTCAGACCTCTTTGGAGCTCACAATCTTGCTCCTCGCTGCCATAAACGACCACCACCACACCTCGATCTCCACTTCTATTTTCACGGTAGCTCTTTTTAGTCACTGGGAGCAAAATGCCTATACGATACAAAACTTCCCCTTAGCCTCGAATCTGATAAACCACAACCTCTGATCTCATTCTCTATAGCTAAAACAGACACCACGATTGCATAAATCGACCACAATCGATCCCAGTGATGTGACCCACACCACAAACATACCATTGAGACAGCGACACGTAGGCTATATGTGCATCCAAAACGAAAGTTTTTTGCGGTGTTTTGTGTTGGCATCGCGTAGCTCACAAGTTGTGGGATGAATGGACGAAAGAGGTAGCCGAAAACAACTTGTGTCGATGCATCTGATACACACGCACCGCCCCCTCCGAGTTGTTTTTCTGAGGGGTACTTCTTGCTTCTCTATCTTCACTCTTCTACCCCTTTTTCTCAATTTTTTTATTTAATTAGTGTGAGGGAGTTCTCACTCTCTATCACCCCATGCCACTAAGCCCTCTCAGGGGTGGTAACGTATGTGGTGGAGGCTGGATCAATGGTTTGCTGCACCATTAAGGCCTCGGCGCCGCCGTGATAATGTGGTCTTACTGGGTGAGGGCAGAGAGTTAGATTAGGATTAGGGTTTTATGGAAAGGTGTCAAAAAGGCGGACTTTAGGGTTTTCGGGTCCTTAGGGTTTACCAGTCCAAAAACGAGTGAGGGTAGAGTTTTCGGCAACAGCTACCATACACAACACTAAGAAACATGTTTTTATTCAATTAAAACTCATAGTTGCAAGAACTTGATGAACTAATCATCAAATCTTTGTTGAGATAGTTGCATAAAAAAATGAATTCGATTTAGCATAATTTGACTTAGTAATATGAGGGAAGATGCTTTATGGAGACATTCAATCGCAAAGGCACCTTTAGCATCCATTCAGCAGCATAATTACAAAAATGAAATGAACTAATCACATAGGTAGATCATGAATGAATCAATCGGGGCCAAGCTGAGCAACTGAGGCTCTGATACCACTTAAGAAAGATTAAAAGGACTGACCTTTAGTGCATAAACACAGGATTCAATTGCCAAATTTAGCCCACAATATGTAATTGGTGCTAAAGGGCGACTGCCAGAGTCCCCCTGAATGCTACATCCCAAACCCGAAATCCTGATGATGGTTAAATAGCCATGAGAGAAGAGGAGAGGTAGGAGTGCTCTGATATAGGGTTAATGAGAATCATTATTAATGAACCCCTAAACCCCCCAATTTATTATAGGTTTAATCCTAATCCGCGTCCACTACTTACATGGAGATGTGGCCATCTCACCCGAATAATTAGGGTCGGCCAACAAAACCAAACCCCAACGATCATGTTTGGATCAATTTGTTGCCAGCATAGATGTGTGTGTCATTTGATTTTGAAAAATGTGGGGTTGCCAACTTATATTAGATCAACTGAATCCAGAAAATCCAAGAAGTTATTGTGAGGGATGAGACAAATACATTTATACATTCAAATAGTAAGTTTTCATGTAAACCCTTTGAATGAAATGAAACAAAGTATAAGTTTGTTTATTGGTTATACCTTAAGATACTATAATGATACTATTCATCATTTATTCCTAAATTTTTGGTATTTTTATTTAGGTTTTTTTCCAACAAACTATCTAAAATTTAGGAAGGTCACGGAAAACTACTTTAATATTTTTTTTCCTTTCTAGTATAACACCCCAACTTTAATCGTCAAGGAAAAAATAACTATTAAACACTTAGCTTGGATGAAATGTGAATGTAAAACACTCAACTTTCATTGGGTAATATTAAGCACCGAACTTTCAATCCGAGGTATTTAACACCACTTAAAAGCTAACATGAGATGTGTGAAGTCTATCTCCCAATTAATAGTAGATTTTTATAATGGATTATATTTTGTTTCAAAATGGATAAAAACAAATCTTGAAAAATTAGTTGTCATTGAAAAGAAAACCCGAAAAGATTGGTCAGTTGTTATAAACTAAGTCAAATAATCTAATTGACATACCATTTAATTTTCAAAATCTGTTTAAAAACTTTACAAATTTGGACAAAAGCAAGTAGGTGCCACTACGGATTGAAAAACTTGAAAATTTCCTTTGCATTGTATTTGAATGGATGATATTATCATATATTCATAATAGAACTAAAGAATTAGGAGTTTGGCACATTTTTAATTATTTTTTAGTAATTTATAGTTATCAGTAATTCACGTGCCTTTAAAATGCTTATGATGCCCAAAATTTTAAATTTAGTGTTTTAATCTATCAAAATAAAAGTTCCGTGTTTTATATTTTCCAATATAACTGTGATAAAATACTTGGTAGTTATGCCATAACAAATAGGTATTTACTAATATTTTGATCTCTTTCCAATAAAATTTCTCTCCAGTTTGTGAGAGTTTAGTTGTTTATTTTTTTCACCATTGGTGTAAGTTTGGTTATTCTCACCTTTAGTATGAATTAGGTTCTCCTCACCGTTAGTGTGAGTTTGAGTCATTGTCTTTGTAATAACCAGATCCTAATCTATATTTATTTATTTAAATCATATATATTTATTTAATTAATCACGTTTATTTATTTAATTAATCATATTTATTAATTTAATTGGTCATGGTTATTTATTTAACTAAATCATGTATGTTAATTCAATTACACCCAATTTATTTATCGAACGAATTCCATTATGTCATTTAAAATTTTCAACCTTCATTTATTGTATTTAATCATTTCGGTTGGGAGATATTTTATTTGGGTCCCATTTTACAATTCAAGTTTCATTGATTGTAAATTTCAGTTTCATTGATTGATTAAATATCGGATGAATTGATAGTAGGCCTCGATAATTATGGTTTAAGAAATTATTATTATTATTATTATTATTATTATTATTATTATTATTATTATCATTATTATCATTATTATTTTATTTTTTTATAACCTTACAAAAATTTAGTTTTAAGCTCCAAAAATTCAATCGCACACGGTTTACTTTCCTTCCCGAGCCCAAACCGTATAAGCCCAATTTAGGCCCAACAAGTTACCACTTGTTTTACTTAGTTAATTACCATCTTTATGCCTGATTAGTAATTAGCAAAAGCTTCTTTTGGAGGGTGAATATAAGCCAAGTATAAGAGATAACCACAAGGCAACTTCAAGCAAACCCAACCACACATACATCTCTCTCTCTTCCTTCTTTCTCTAGCCATGGCCCCCCTCCAGCTGCCGCCTTGGTGTTTTTCGGTCACAAGTCAGCCACCAACCGGCCACCCAATGCCACCCCTGGCCTTCCCCTACCCACGGCAACCCCCTCCCCTACCCAAGCACAACCCCAACTCTTTCATTCAAGCATCCAAGTGAGGTAACTCTAACCTTAACCCATGGAATTGTTTTGAGTTTTATTGATTGTTTAAGCATGGATGATGTTTACATGAATCAAGTGATGATTATTATGCAATTTTTATTGAGTTTAGTGATGTTTAAAGTTGTGGGTGATGAATTGGAAGTGTGATCAAATGAGTTGAATCAGGAAACTTGAATCCAAGCTTACTTGTTTCATTTGTTGTGATTTTGATATGGGTTATGTATGTCAGGCCTTAAATGATCTTTTTATATCTAATTGTGGTGATTTGGAATGATTTCAAGTGAGGATTTAAGTGAAAAAGAAAGAAAAAGCTAAAACAGTGAAGGCTGAAAATTTAAGAAAAATAGGGTAGACTTTGGGATTAAACTAGTAATGGTTGGCCCATGGAAAAAATATAGTTTTTGGTGGGTAGATAGTTCAGTGTGTTATCCTTCAAATGACTTTTGAATCGCCTTAATCTGAGCTCTGTGAAAAAAGTTATGGTCCTTTTACCAAAACTATGTAGAATGGACCAAAACTAATACACTTGTGTTTTAGCCTCATTTTGGGAACCCTATTGTGGGAATCATGTTTTGTGTTGTAAATAAAAGTTTTTCAAGACTTCTTAATCTTTTCATATTGGGGTTTTAAGTCTCCATTTGAGGTCAAGGGTGAAAGTTACAAAATTTTGAAGTAAACTGACTTGCTTTGGTGCAATTGGGCTGTTATTGCAATTTCTGTGCAGCGTATACTTGGAAGAAAATTCTGAACATTTTATTGTAGATTGTCCATATTATTTTTTAATTTCCTATAATATTTCATGAATTTTGGTTGAGTATTTTGAGTTTGGTGATTTGTGGAAGCATTTTGAGTAATTGTGTAAAGAGCAATAATAAAGATCGAGTGAGATTGATCATGCACTCATTTTGTGTATTTTGGGAGAAGCAATGTCATTTAAGGAGGAAATGAATATTCATGGACTTTCATGGAGTTTTTAGCTTGATTAATGAGAAAGAAGAAGACAAGTATACAATTTAGGAGCTTGTTTATGAGTTTTGAATCAATTATAGATTTTACAAAGAAAATGCCAAGTTTAGTGAGCTTAATAGCTTTTGTTGAGTTCAACGATTCATTTGGGTGGAATTATATATCTAATAGATTTATGAATGAAATATGAAAAGTGGGAAGAATCTTTGACTCAGAAATCATACTTATCAGACCAAGTCATTGTAGTTTATACTATTTTGAACTAAGATATATCTCTCTTGGTCTCAAACCTTTATTACTTACTCAATTTAGAATGTATCAAATGTATTCACTAAGTCAATCTAGTGCACTAGCTATTATCTTAAACCAAGCTATACATCAGCGAACCTTAAACCCGTATCAACAACCTATCTCAAAAAAGGCCACCACCACTCTCTTATTTGTCTCCATCAAGACATTTTCCTTTGTAATCTCATTTATCTCATTGTGGTCTATTTTACTTTCATTTACTTTATATCGGATTTAATTACGTTTATTAATTCAGTTTGAAGTTATATTGAAATGCCCAAGTTATGTATATTATTTAATTACTCAATTTCTATTACACATACTTACTCAATTATGTGAGTAAGAATCATTTGATGACTACACATACCTACAATGACATTTACAAAACAGAATCGAGGCCTAGTTATCGTTTCCGTTATGCATAAGTGTTATCAAGTCAGAACATATTTATTAAGTCAGATACATTTATGAAACAACTGACTTTCATCAAGTCAGATGACATTTTTAAAGACTCAAGGTACGTCCATTGTCTGTATCTTCAGAAAGCATAACATGTTTATCAAGTTACAACTCTTAATAAGTTTATCAATGAATCAATTTATATAGTGATTTGCCATTTAACTTGTGACCCCGTCAGTTATCATTTATAGGACGTCATTCCATCATTTACCCGCACGGTTTCAGGCCAACTCTTGATCGGATAGGTAGGTGTACACCTATATAGAGATCATATCATTGCAAGGAGTTCACATCCAGATAATAATGAGCAATTCAGTTTCATATTACTTTCACTTTCATTGTTATTGCCAACCAAATGAATTGCAAAGGCGGGTACCTATCAACAGTGTTTCTATGCTCATTTTACAATACAAGCATGCATGTACTGAGTTTTTACTCACATTTTCGAATTGTTTTCATGTTTTCCATTTTCGGTGATGAAGTATCACATGTTTCTCCTTTTAGCAAGCCCTTTTGAAAGTCATTAAATGCTCACAGTGGATTCAGCATAGCACAAATGCTGGGATCGACATCAGGGTCAAGTTGGGTCTATATTCAATATACTTGTGTAGTGTGGAGTGCGAGTTAGCACATGGTATGATTAAGTCGATGGTATTGAAGTTGAACTATTATGGACTTTGGTCTTGAAGTGTTTCAGTTTAATAGATTTTGTGATTGTGAGTATGAGTTGCAAGATTAAATGGTTTCAGTGAGCCTTATCCTTATCAGGACGGTGGTAGCACCTTCTATTATTAAATCTTCCACTACAGTTTTTCGTAAATCAGGTCATTAGCATTTTGGGGGCGTTACAGCCTTTGTGCAATTTATCATAGATTTGGAGATTTATAGTGAGTTTCTTGTAGAGTAGAATTTGAAAATTATTGTATTGGATCTATGTTTTTTTATTAAGGAATGAGTCAACAATGGAATTTCATGTGATTCTACCATGAAGATTTTTCTTTCAATTGCAATCTACCATATCAGTTCGACATTTGCTCTATGAAGTTATACTATAGTTCGCTGATATTCGGAAAAGATGCATTAGCATCAAAGAATCCGGTTGGTGGCAAGAATACTGCTACAAGTTCAGAGTCGATCAACAGTATATTTACCATTAGCTTTCTGAAGAGAATTATTTAATTTGATGTTTTAGATTTACTTTTATTAGGAGATGTTTATTGTATATATTATATGGCTTTTTATTAATGAATTATACCTTTTTCTTATCCAAAAAAAAATCAACCAAAAAAAAGAGAGAGAGAGGGGAAGGAGTTTTCTACTTTCTTTTAAGTGTCTGTAACTCACATGTTCACAAAAGTCTTTTGTAATATCCTAAAAAGTAAGTTTAAGTGTTTTATACTATCTAAATAAGAATTGATACTGACTTTTGATGTACAAGTTTAGCATTTAATAATTATTTTCCCTTTATGTTTAAGTTATTTACACTAAATTAATATATCTTTTTTTTTCCTTATATTTGTTCTGTCAAAACATTTCACGCTTTTATTTTTAGTGTCTTGTTCTTAATTGTTAATAAGACCTTTTGTTTTGTGCTTAATTATCTAAAATTTCAAACATACATGGACTAGTGACTTTTTTAAAAGTTATAGTCAAAATTACATTGTGAAAAGCTAAAGGGGAAAATAAATTGTGCAAATAATTCAAAACTAGATTTATCTTACATATGATAATTTCATTTCACAGATAAATCAAAATTGCCTCCTGCCCACTTATCATGATCTGCTGATATTTATGAGAATGAAGACAAAAAGAAGGCGGCTAAACATAAATTAATGATGGCCATGTGGTCAAATGAATATTCGAACCACACTGAACACTAAAATTATTAGTTTATACATTCAATAAATATCAACAAAAGGCGAAAATAATCAAGCATAAGATGTTTGGGTGTGGTTGAACCAAGAACTTCATTTCATTATCAATCACATCTTTTAATAAGTGAATATAGCAGCAGATTGGTTATTATAATTCAGGTATTCTATTACATTTTTATTCTTTTCAAATTGTTATTTATTCTTTTTTCTCAGAACAATCGTAGCTGATGATTTAGTTAGGTATACTCTTATGAAAACAACAACAACAATAACAACAAACTCCCAGTGTGGGTCCCGCTTTTGCGGGGTCTGTGGAGATCCAGCTGTAGGCAACCATACCTCTACCGATATTTCTACCTATAGAGAGGTTGATTCCATAAGACCCACAAAAACAGTTTTGTGAAAACCATTTTCCGAGTATGTTAAAGAAGAAAGAGCAAAGGATCCGGAAAGCAAATAAAGAGTGGGCAAATAAAGAGCGAGCAGAGACATACCTTAACCACCAAGGGGCGCTTGGTGTCGTCACATCCCAGAAAAGTACGACCTGCAGACAAAAAGCACACCCAAAGCACACCCAAACCCGCCCCGACACCGCCTAAAGCTACAGCCTCCCTACGGGGCCGGTCCCCTGCAAAAGGAGACCTTAATCCTGTCCCGCCACTGACTCCTATCCTGAGTCATGTCCTCCGTCAGACCAACCACTCTCAAGTCCTATTTAACCACTTCTTCCAGGCTCTTCTTCGGTCTACCCCTCCCTCTCTTACCACCAGGGGGGTTAATCATCTCACACCTTCTCACTGGGGCAGCCACACTTCTCCTCTTCACGTGGCCGAACCATCTGAGCCTTGATTCTCTCATTTTCTCCTCTATGGGGGCCACTTCAGCTAAACCCCTAATTACTCCATTCCTAATTCTGTCCAATCTCGTAAAACCACACATCCACCTGACCATTCTCATCTCAGCTACCATCAACCTTTGGACCTGCGTCTTTTTAAGAGGCCAACACTCCGATCTATAGAGAACAGCCGATCTAACAACCATCCGATAGACTTTGCCTTTCAATCCCATGGGCACTCTCTTGTCACACAGCACCCCTGACGCTGACTTCCACTTTTGCCAACCCGCTCTAATCCGATGGCTAATATCCTCGTCAATGTCCCCATTCTGCTGGATAATCGAGCCCAGATACTTGAATTTAGCGACCTTTGGTATTGCCCTCCCATCCAGTACTATTTCTCCCCCCTCTTCTATCTTTCCACTGAAACAACAGTGAAGGTATTCTGTTTTCGATCTACTCAACCGGAAGCCCCTAGCCTCCAGCGTATGCCTCCACCTCTCCAACCTGTTGTTCACCCCTTGCCTGGTTACATCGATAAGAATGATATCATCTGCAAAAATCATGCACCAAGGCACCTCGTCCTGGATTCCTCTAGTGAGTTGATCCAAAACTAATGAAAAAAGAAACGGCCTTAAGGCGGAGCCCTGATGCAGACCCATACTAACAGCAAAGTCATCGGAGACCCCTCCCGGAGTCCTAACACACGTTCGTCCTCCCTCGTACATATCTTTGATTACACGGATATACGCGGGCGACACCCTTTTCTCTTATAAACACCTCCACAAAACCTCCCTTGGAACTCTATCATACGCTTTCTTCAGGTCAATGAACACCATATGGAGGTCCACCTTTCTGTCCCTGAACAAGCCCATGAGTCCTCTGAGGAGGTAGATCGCCTCAATGGTCGACCTACCTGGCACGAAACCAAATTAGTTCTCTGAAATCTCTACTTCCTCTCGCAGCCCCCTCTCAATCACCATCTCCCACAATTTCATAGTGTGACTGAGCAGCTTGATGCCCCTAAAGTTATTGCAGTCTTGGATATCCCCTTTGTTTTTGTACAGGAGGATGATTGTACTGGCCCTCCACTCCCTTGGCATCTTTGCGGTCCTGAAAATAACATTAAAAAGCTCTGTGAGCCACTCTAGACCCACTTCCCCCATAAGCTTCCAAACTTCTGCTGGTATTTGGTCCGGGCCCACTGCCTTCCCATTTGCCATCTTCTTCAAGGCCGCCCTAATCTCCGCCTTTGTTATCCTGTCGCCCGCATGCTGATCGCTACCCTCTCCGCCCCTACTACAGTGACCTCCCCCCCTCCCCATTGAGGAGTTTAGAAAAGAAACTCTGCCAACGCTTCTTAATTTCAGCATCCTCAGTCAACACCTTTCCCTCTTCGTCCTTGATACACCTTACCACTCCCAAATCCCTAGTCTTCCTTTCCCTTGCCCTAGCCAGTTTAAAAACCTCATTCTCCCCTTCCTTCGTTCCCAATCTATGGTATAGTATATCAAAAGCCTGACTCTTTGCTACTGCCACCGCCCTTCTAGCTACCTTTTTGGCTGCCTTGTAACCAGACTTCTTTTGCTCCCTCTCGCCCTCCGAACTGCTTCTCATGAACTCCACGTAAGCCTCTTTTTTTGCCTTGACTTTCTCCTTTACCTCTTCGTTCCACCACCAGGCGTCCTCCATCCTGTTACCGCCTGCCCTGGAAAGACCTAAGATTTCCTTTGCCGACCTCCGGATGCACTCCGCCACAGCATCCCACATAGCATCGACGTCTTCTGCTCTCCTCCAAGCTCTCTCCTCGGCTATTCTTTCTGCTATTAACCCCGCCTTCTCCTTTGAGAGGTTCCACCACCTTATTTTGGGTTCTCCGGCTCTCCTTGACGACCGCTTAGGAAACTTGAACTCTGCATCTAAAATCAGCAACTTGTGTTGGATTCCCAGCGACTCGCTAGGAATCACTTTGCAGTCTTTACACGAAAACCGATTTTCCTTCCTCGTTAAGAAATAGTCAATCTGGGTCTTACAAGAGCTGCTCTTGAAGGTCACTAGGTGGTCCTCCTTCTTCTTGAAGAAAGAGTTGGCCACCAACAGGTCAAAGGCCATCGCAAAATCCAGCACAGAGACGACTCCCGCATTTCGCTCTCCGAAACCGAAGCCCCCATGGACCCCATCATAACCCGCTACATCCACTCCGATATGGTCGTTAAAGTCTCCTCCTATGAACAGTTTGTCGGTCTGAGGTACCTCCTTAATGACCTCATCTAGGTCCTCCCAGAAGAGCTTCTTAGTTTCTTCCGGCAGGCCTACCTGTGGCGCATACACGCTCACCACGTTCACGAAAACTGAATCCACCAAAACCCTAATGGCCATAATCCGATCGCTCTTACGCCTCACTTCGACCACCTGGTCCGCCAACTCCTTCACAACCAGGATACCAACTCCATTTTTCTCCTTGGATGATCCCGAGTACCAAAGCTTGTACCCATCAATCTCCCTAGCTTTCGCTCCCACCCATTTTGTCTCCTGGACACACGCTATACTAATAACACGCCTACGCAGAGACTTAACTAATTCTATCGACTTACCCGTAAGGGACCCTACATTCCAGGACGCTAGGCATACCTTCCGCAGCCCTAAACCCCTCCTAACCCCAGAACTCTTCGGATGACTCTTCTAATTTTCACCATCTATTATTTACCATTGTAAAAAAAAGTACTGACAGGAGCTCAGGTGTCCCTTCTCTTCCAATTGAAATCTTAAAACAAAGAATGGTTTTATATATTGGGAGTCATGTGATTTCTGTATTAAATTTTTAATTTAAATTAATCTATAATTGAAATGTTGAAAAAAAAAAGGTTTTGACCAAGAAATCTTACACATTAAATTTCATCTTTTATTGCTCATTATTTTATAATGCAATTCATTGAGGAAAGAAACACAAATTTAATATCAATATTTTCCTAGTGAAAAAATTGACCTACTATTATGGACAATATTCCTAGGACGTGTTGTCATTCATTGAAAGTGCAATAAATGTGATCCATGGACCAAAAAAAAAAAAGAAAAGAAAATATTGACTTATTTCTCCAAACTAAGAAACAATATTGTCCATCTAAAGAAGACAACTTACTTGCGAGAGAATTTTGTTAGAAGGAAAAGTAGCACAAAAATTACCAACAACAAAATTTAATTTTAGATGACCCTCATATTTGCAGAATCCATTCCTTACCATCAAATGTTGATTTAAACAACAATACTACTAATATACGGTATTAAGGTAAGGTTATGACCCAACATAGAATATTCCACTCTTGAAAGTATCTACTCTCATAAATTATGTGACAACTTTTCTTCATATGTTTATCACAAAAGTTTTAATTCAGGTGTCTTGGTAATTTGTTCTTGTGCCTACTCCTGCTACACTACAAAACAAAGACCAAATAAAGACGGAAGTAGCAACGGAAAGCGGTTAATCAGCGACAGAATTTTAACATTAGCGACGGAATTGGCGACGGATTATGACTGTCGAATTTTCGCTCGTCGCTGAATATCCGACGACAGAATTTCAAAATTCCGTCGTTAGTAGCGACGGATTCAGCGACAGAAATTACGACATACTTTTTTTGGCAGGGGAAATCGGCGGGGCAGGGGGCGACGGAATTACTCATCCGTCGCCATCAGAGATGGAATCAACGACAGAACGGAATTTAAAATTCCGTCGCCACCCGTCGAAAAAAAAAATTTTCTCCCAATCCGTTGTCATTCTGTCGCTAGGTTTCTCTTTTTTTAAAAAAATAAAGTTGGTTGGTTTTTATCATATCCGCACATACAAATCAATCCCTGCAAGAAATTTACAAGATCTTCGCACTCAATCAATATCCAATGGCTTCGAATATGATTTCATTTGAAGCTTTCTCAACAATTTCAAGTCACACAAAGGTGGAATTTCACATCCAACGCAACACTTCCAACCAAGGGTTTTCAATTCACAAACCACAAGTTCCAAACAAACTCTCTACATATCACAAACTACAAGTTTCAAACAAAGTCTGTACATATCACAAACTACAAATCCAAACAAACCAGAAGTTGCCAGTAATTGAGAATGAAATTATATATATGTTTGCAAAAGAGGGAGAAGCAAGCGCCAAATAGGAGGGGAGTGAAATAAGCACTAGGGTGAGGGGAGTGAAATAAGCAGAAAGGAGAGAGGAAGCAAACGGCAAGAAATGTACTTTGTGAAGAATCAAGCAGAAGAGCCACCAGCTGAAAGAAAACTGTAACCTACTCAATCACCAAGGTCTTTCTCTTCCTCTTCCTCTTCCTCTTCCTCTGCCTCACCATGCTCCTCATTATGTTGCGAGTAATGAGTAAATGGTGGCTGAGATCCCGAGTCAGACGTCTGTTGCATTTGAAAGAAAGCTTGGAGGCGCTGATCGATGCTCATCATTTGTTGGCTCAGTTGTTGGTTACTTTGGGTGAGCAATCTATTGGATTCCTCCAGTTGCTTACATTTTTCCATAACCAACCGGTAGCTTTCAACTTGTGAAGTTAGCTCACCCCCCAAGTTGGTTACTACACCTCTTAAGCCATTGAGCTCTTGTTGTGATGACGTAGAATGGGTACCTGCTGACAGGCATTTCAGTGAAGTACGCATTAGTATTGCAATTAAGTAAATTCAATGTATAACCATGGTCGTTGAAACTTTAATATGAAAATTGTACATGATCTTTGAGTGAGACCGAAGTAACCGGACTCCCTCATGTTGACAGCCTCGTCACCAATGCCATAAATACGACCCTTCTTGTTCTTGAACATCTTCACCCACAACTCATTTGGGTTTGAAAATGGCTGGTTTGGATCTTGAGAAGTGTCATCTCCGATCCCTTGAGAGTTGATAACATTTTGAAAATCACGTTCAAAGGATCCCTACAATACCGCAACATGCGCATGAAATCATGCATACTACAATTACTTAAAATAAAGTATACAAGTTCATATTGAACTACCAATGAAGTTTGAGAATAGTTAATCGCATACATATGTTTGTTGTGATTTCTTGTCAATCCAAGGGGCATCTTCTTTGCCTTGGAGTTTGTGAGTGCGACTGAATAATTCATCAATAGTGGGCCTCGTACCAAGTTGTTCCCTCTATGTACGTGCCAGAAAGAATGATGTCAAGCACAACACAAAATACAGTATTAAACTTAAACAAATACGTAGCAAACATTAATTCATTTACCAGACGCCGCCTATGCTCATGTATAGGGATCGAGCCACAGGTGTGGAGAGATGGACCACCACTTTCTGGAGTTCCCAATCGGTTCTTCTGGGCTATTTTACGCAATTTCTTGTGATGTTCATTCGTCCAGTGCTGTTGGAGTCCCTCCCATTGAGCATCACCGAGCCAAATAGGCTTCTTGTTATGCTTCCTTACTTTGTCAAAGAAGTCTCTCAAACGTACATTGTCTCGATTTTTAAAATTCCTTCTTATACGATCCTCATGGACCGGATCCCAAGTAAACCATTTCTGCAATCATGAAAACAAAAAACACATCAAATAATTCAATAGTAAATATCACGTTCACAGAAACTGTTAATACGAAGTCAGGATAGTTACCTTGAACTCTCCAAACCACAAATCTCATACTGGTTTGGGTACTTTGCTCCAAGTAGGTCAAGCTCCATCAAATTTACTTTGAAATATGAGCGAAATCCTACTAACAGCACCATCATTGTGGAGAAACCTAATTGAACATAACACATCAAATTGATTACTTGTTATGCAAAATTCATGTATTACTTCATAAGATATAACAAATGAAGACTTACCAGTTACCATCTGGCTCAATCCAAGTCTTAGGTCCAGTGCTCCCATGACTGAATTATGTTTCGCTTTCACCACTTCTAATGTTCTCTTGGGACTGGTTTGTGTTAGAGTGAGCAGGTTGGGGAGTGGGCTGCACAGTGTGAACAACATGGGGGTTTGGAGGAATGTTGTAGGCAAATTGGCCATACATGGTGCTTTGGTTGGGAATGTATAAGGTCTGATGATGGAAGGCCCCAAATGGGAGCGGTAGTGGTAATCAAATACCTGGTATGTAAGCAACCATTGTGGCTCCTGACTCCACTGGTATATGAGGTACCTTGGAGGAAGATGGGTCAATGTCCATTGCGGTTGGATCTACGACAAAGCTTCTACGCCCTCGTCCTCTACCTCGAGGAAAGGACTTACCTCAACGAGAACTTGAATCCACACCTGAAATAGGTGACAAAAACGCCAAGCACAAATATAATAATCACATAAATTACACAATTATATATTATATATGATTACTTTCAAATTTCTACAAGCACCCAAGAAAAAACTTATAAATTTTGACAAAAATACTTATATTCTCACAAATATCACAAAACTAATAATTCATACATATCTAGTTCACCACTTTATTCCACCAACATATCAAATTTGAACTTAAAATTACCAAATCTAAGTGTACATTGCATTGAGCAAAATCTTTAAACAAACATGAGCTACAACTTCATACGAACTAACATTTGAATAAAATTATAAACTAAAGCATCTCAATCCACCAACATATCAACTTTCAAGTTCACATCACCAAACCTAATCCCTAAATTGCATTTAGCAAAATCTCCAACCAAATTAGATCAATAACCTCACACGAACACCACATTTCAACAACATTATCAATGAAAACATTTCATTCCACCAACATATGAAATTTCAACTTCAAACTACCAAACCTCAACCCTAAATCACATTTACCAAATTCTTGTAACAAATTAGAACAATAACCTCACACAAATAGCACATTTCAACAAAATTATCAAGTAGACTATTTCGTTCCACCAACATATCAAATTTTAACTTCAAACTAGCAAACATAAACCCTAAATCACATTTACCCCAATCTTGAACCAAAATAAAGCAATAACCTCACACAAACACTACATTTCAACATAAATATGAACTAACTATGCAATTCTAATAATTTAATATAAAAATTTGTAGAAATTACAAGTAGTTTAGTTGAAAAAAAAAACCTCAAAGAGCTCCAAAACCGGCGGTGGAAGAGGCGGCGACAGGCAGTAGGTGGAGGCCGGCGGCAGGGGAGGTGGGGGCGGGGGATGGCCGGCGGTGGCCTGGCTGGGAGGGGAACGGCGTCGCGTTGGTTTCGGGGCTCCGTTCGGGTCTCGCTCTCTTTCTCTTCGAATGGGTGCAAATGAAACTAGAAAAATTCTGGTTTCATTTAACTGGGCTGGCGACGGAAATTCCGTCGCCAGCCCGGTTTCTTTTTAAGAATTTTTTTTTTGGGGCGACGGAATTTTACATCCGTTGCCATATCTGTCGCACAATCTGCCTTTTTTCTAAAATTGTTCTTCAGTCGCCATTTCCGTCGTCAAATCTGTCGTTAATTTTTTCCGTTGCTGAATTTCGTCGTTATTTTGAACTTTTTTAGTAGTGTTATTCATTCATTTTAGTAAAATAAAATGAAAAAACGAAAGATATGAAGCTTCAATGAAAGCGTGCAATGACATCATTTTGGGGATTAATGGAGGGTAGGAGATTGAGGAAGTGAAATTGTGTAAGGGGCAGGCCTGATCATAGATAAATTCGTGGCGGAGGCAAAATAGAGTTGCAGGGAAGAAACAATTTGAATCATAGTGCAAAAATACTTCATCCTTCTTAAAATTCTTTTTTTATTATTTACCTAGGTGGGGGATGGAGAGATGAACAGTCATGAAGGAGCATGAAGAAATAATTATGATGAAATTCTACGGTTTCTACCCATACTACAATATGGTTGAGGATACTGTGCTATCTGTCGTTGCTCACTTGCTCTGTTATTTAAGGGATTTTCCAATTCGACGGCATCCCTGGTGGCAGTGGCGATGATGGGAATCAGAGAGTGTCCAAGTTTTTAAAATTATTGGAATAAGAGAAATATCACGAGAGCAAGAGGTACCAGTGGATTTGCTTCTTTTGATCACTGTATCTCAAGATGAATCATAGGAAGGAAGAGGAAAGAGGTGGAAAAGGAATGAGAAAGGAGATTAGATGAGAAATTAAGGATGCAGAGCTTTGCCCCCAAAAAAAGGTTTAGAAAGTACTTCCAATCGGTGACTTAAAAGTGTATAATGAACCAGATGAATGATGGTGATGTCATCTTCTAAAATCAACGGCGCTGAGAAGACTTAATTACGATAATTGAAAAAAAAAATCAATTATGGAATAATATTCGATTCTAGTATGCATGTTGTCTTAGTGTTTGCCCTGATGATCCTATCACATTTCAGGCATTAATTAATATATTTTGATATTTTAGGGTTAAAATTTTCCACATTTAGAATTTTAATATTATATTATTAAAACATTACTTAGGTAAAGATATAAAGAATAGGAAGCGAATTACTAATTTACTTCTCTTAGAATGATGTTGTCATACTATTTCTCTTTTGGCAAACTGAAAAAATATGTAATAATCACTGTTTTTCATTCTTAATCTCACTTGAATTCTCACTCTGTCTACCTCGGTCTCTATCTTGCTCTCACCCATCTTTGCTCATATATTGTGCTTTGCACACTCTTTTCTTGGTAAAAATAAATTTGGTCATATTGCTAATAATACTGGAGAGATGCAATTTGTTTTCATATAAGAAATGTAAAGTAGATATCTAACCTAATAATGCTTGGAATAAAGGAGATGTTTGGAGGAAACAATTTTAATAAGTTCATCTAAGCTCATCTAACCAAAGAAACATCATACTTGCTATAATTTTTTCATACAAAAACTGCACTAGAAGTAGATAAGATAAATAATTTCACAGTATATTTTTTTAAACAATTATAGCTTAAAGGTACGATTAAATATTATAATAACTTGATACATAGAAAAAAAAAGAAATTTAGCTTTTAACCACAACATATATATATATATATAATTTGCCATAATTGCATTTGAAATTTCTTAAATTTAAATACATGAAGTTTAATGAGAATTGATATAACAATTATATTGTGTGCAAATGTGTATTGAGGCTAAAATATTTGTCACATGTATAGATTTATGTGTGAAAATAAAAAAAAACGTGCAATTCAAATAGTAGATTTTAACAGTTGGTGGTATATCTACATAAAAACTTTTCTTTAATTATTGGATTTATCTCTATCAATGAGCTACACTTAGATTAATATCACGATTGATGAATTTGGTATTCACAAAAAGATGTGGAAAATGTGCATTGAACTACACTTAAATCAACAATAAGATTCATGCATTCTGGTGTAATTAAAAAGAACACATAAGCATGAATTGAAATATAGTTAAAATGTGAATGTGACTCATTATATATATATATATATATCTATATCAAAATATTAAATAATTATATAAATATAAGTGTGGCTTATTTTTTATAAAAATAATAGTAAGATCTCGCTCTTGAAAGATA
>JACYFF010031959.1:91500853-91517549 GCA_017589665.1 Selenicereus undatus
CACATAAAAAGTGAGTGGTTAAATTACTTAGGTGATAAGAGATATGACTGTATATATATATATATATATATATTAATTCAATATACATTGGACAGCACTTGTTAATCAATAATAAGCAGTTCAGGCACTTGAAAGAAAGAAAAAAATAAAAATAAGTCAACCAATCCCATCGTCACTCTTATCACATAAGTAATTTAACCACTCACTTTTTATGTGTTATATTATGTCAAATGTTAGATATTAGATTATCCAAAATTAGTACATGTCTAAGACAAAAGATCCTGACACTCCTTTGAAAATTTGTGGTTCATACATGAGCTCCTGAAACATGTCTTGAGGTATCATAAAATTATTTCCCTATACTGTCTAAATGCTTTAATCGTAATATCACTCATCTTCATATTTGTAAATTTGAAATTGAAAATTAAATAAGCAATAAATTGAAATTTAAAACAAGAAAAAGGTAAGTAAAAAAGAATTAAAAAAAATAAGTAGCCAAAAAAGAATAAAAAATTACTATCTATAAGATTTATCAAACACTATCAAATTATCAAAAATAACTAGTATTATATGGAAAAAAAAAGCTCCCAATTTTAGTGGCATTAACTAGTGCATATTCTTTAATTTTGGGCTTATTAGAAGTACTTATTGGTCTTTATTACTGAAATTTATTGAAATTGTTAAAGTTGCTGAATTTTACTAAAAATTGATGAAAGTTACTAAAAGTTGTTAGGAGTTATTGAACGATTCTAAAAATTGCTGAATGGTTAAGAAAAATATAACCGTATATTTTCAATAGAATATTTAATAGTGTTGAATGATACTGAAAGTTATTAAAATTGATTAATTGATGCTCAAGGATGTTGAATTATACTCAATGTCGATTATAAGTACTTATAATAAGTTAAAAATGACATGACCTTAATCTTAAAATCAATTTCGGATTGCAAGCAGCTAGTGAACTCTTCCATGGCCTCAAGGTTACCGATGTGTGTTGAATGAATGGGTGGTAGTTGTACGTGACGATTGCCTTTTTTTTTTAAATTTTATAAAATTTTTAAAATTTAAGTAATTCGAGGGATAGGTTTTTCAATATATATTATATGTGCAATAATGAAAAAGTTTTCTTGACTCTTTTTTCTTAAAAGCTTTAGGATTGCTTAGTACGTGATTAGTTTTTATTTTAATGTTTTCCCCTGTCTCCTACTTTGTGTAAATTGTACTAGAATTTATATTCATTTTACATTTATTTTCCTGAATTTTGATATTGTTTAATAAAGTTAATTTGGTCAAATCAATCTAATCTAATTTCTAGTTCCCAAAGGTCAAAGGCATTTTGAAAGTTTGAAATTAAATTAATTCATATAGGATATAGGATGACAAATGGGTGTTCGATAAACAATTTTTTGGAACTCTTTTTGGTCAAGAAGGACTTTTTTTATCAAAATTAGCTGTTTGACTTAGGGAAACAGCTAATTTAGTTATTTGGTAGAATAACTTTATAGAAGATCTTTTTGGGTTCAAAAAGTTAATTTTAAAAGGCTAATTTGATTAATTTTTTAGAAATTTTTTTTGAAGAATTAATTTTTTGTCTCACAACTTTATTAAAAACTGCTAATATTATCAAATAATTTTTCTTTAAATAACTAATTTAAATAACTAATAGTTAACAGTTAAAACAGTCAAAGTTAAAACCCGCCCCCGCCCCCCCCAAAAAACCTCGTGGTGAGGTTGAGGTCACCTAGTTTAACCATCCCACAGGACAGGAGGAAGCAAAAGTCATCACCACCTGAGAAGTTGAGCACAGGTACCCGGGCAGGAAAGTTGTCAGGGTTTTAGACATATCATGTGAATAATTGTGGAAAATTAGGCTAATCGCTGCGTCCGATAATACCAATATCAGGAAAAAAGTTAAAGTGTGGTCTTAATAGGATATTATCTGATAGTCATAACTGATTATCAAATATTTAGTTTAATGTCTTTTGAGATTTTTGTTGTTTATAAACTGCAATTAAATAATATAGTCTTATTGTATTTAATAATTTGTACACTTATGCGACACCATCTCACCTTAAATTCAATCAAAAATCTTAACAGATGGTTGAAGGCCTAACTGTGGTGTTATTTCCTAACAAGCACCTTTAGACAAATGTTCGTTTCATTTGGAACATAGATGTTACAAAGACTATCGTACATTGTGCAATAATTCAGTATAAAGACTGCTGAGATTTGAACCTAAATCCCATTGCTTAGAAAAAGAACGTCTACATAATCCATCAAGTAAACAACGCAAGGGTATAGAGGGATAGCTTAGTTCACTTTGACTATGTTTGGCAAACAGTTGTTAACTGTTTGTATTAGTTGTTAGCTGTTAAAATTAGTTGTTTGCATTAGCTGTTTGAATTAGCTGTTTGTAGAAAAATTATTTGGTAAAGTTAGTTGTTTTTAATAAAGATGTTTGGTAAAATTTTGTTTATATCTTTATCATTAAATTACTTCTTAATAGAACATATTTTTTTATTTATTGGTCAATTTATTTTTGAAAAGAATTAAATTAGTGTCATAGGTATAAATTAACATCATTTGTGATCACACAAAAAAAAAAGAAAAAAATTTCATTGATATAACTTTGCTTTCTTATTAAATCCTACATAACTTGCATTCATCGTCTATCTTCTTTATTTCCAATTTGTACTTATGTAAATTATGTCAATGTTTTATAATGTTATTTTGTTATTTTTAAAATTTTTTGGGTTTATAAATTGAAATTGAAATTTATACAAATTTCTAATGACTTTATCTTCATTAGATTCAATTCATACAAAACATAGTATCAAATGTTACTTTTTGTATCGATCCAAAGCTCATTGTCGAGATAATTGGAAGGGAGATTGAATAATCTAAAGTATAAATATCATAATATTACAATTCATCCTTTGGGGTGCAGCCCTTCCCCAGACCCTGCGTAAACGTGGGATGCTTGTACACCGGGTTGCCCTTTATAAATATCATAATATTGGACGTTCATAAAGGTGCATGGTGAGATAGTCAAATAAGCGTAATATGATATACTAGCGAAATTAAAAAATCTACACCAAAAAGTGTACTACTTGGTTAAGGAAAGAAATACAAATAATGAAAGAGACAATGCAACTTTAATGGTTTGTTTTTGCCTCAAAAAAAAATTCTACACTTGTTAATCCTCAAGATGTAAATGAGTTCGAATGCTACTAAGGAACACTTTATAATAATATATACTCTCTCTATTTTGTAAAATAATATTATATAAATAATTAAATATAATGCAATGACATATTTATTTAAAGTCTTTGACAAATTTGTCATTTTCTCAAAAAGCTCTTTTGAAAAGACAACATTTTCAAACAACATTTTCAAAAATGGCTTTTTGGGACTAAACAGCTATTTCAAATAACTGTTTACCAAACATCCATTTAGCTGTTTGACTTGATCAAAACAATTAAAACACTCCCAAACAACTCTTTTTTCCCAAAATGTTGTTGTTACCAAACATCCCCTCTATTTTTATTTTTTATTTTTTGACGTTCAGGAGGGAGGCAAGTATAGTGGAATTAGGGAGCCTTTCTTTTAAGGATTTTACCTAAATTATCATCAGCTAAACTGCAAACCAAGTTCAGGGAGGGAGGATGAGACATTAGATACAAATTTTAAATTAAATTCATACGTTACAACCAAATCAACAGCCATATTACCTTTACGGAAGATATGTTGAATTGAAGGTTGAAGGGATGACGTAACTATAACATGAATATCGATAACTAAGGAGCAAATCTGTCATGAGATATGTACGAGACCTTGAACTGTCTTAAGGAATGAGAACCTGATTATTGCCTTCCGCCTGAATACGGCCAAGCCTAGCATCAATTGCTACTTTGAGCCCATCTCTCATTAATGTAGTAGCTTTTGAAACCAAAAAGGGCGCTCTGTGGAGAAATCTAGTACCTGCTTGAATATGACTCCCTTGCGATTAGCGTTCATTTGTTGATGTGCTATGTTGAGGTGGCATTGCTTTAGCCTTGTTGCTCCACATTTAAGGTGTCTTGTTTGGGGATAGTGTTGCTCCACATTTAAGGTGTACTGTTTTGGGGATAGTGCTGTAGGAAGAATAAGAAGAACAATCGCTGGAAGATCAACAGAATAAACTGAGTCGTGGATAAACCACTATCTTAAAAGCAATTACGGCTCGACTACGGTGCAAATCGATACAGCCTGTTGCTCTCCAAGGTTAACTCAGCACTCTTGAACGCGTGCACTTCGCGGCCAAGAGTTTGGAGTATACAACACATAACCCAGAATTCAGAGAAGAAGAAGAAGAGAGGAGAGACATGTGAGAGTTGGTGTGTTTAGCACTGCTGGTAAGGCCTCTATTTATAGGGGAAAAATAGCCGTTACACAGCCATCAAAATGGTGCAAGATGAGGCAAAAAATATGGCCATTAAGAACATAGAATGAGGCAGCATTCAATAGTCTAACTAGTGAACTAAGTCTTGAACTAGAAAGACCTCGATTGAGACCCCCACAACACAAATCAACCCTTAAGATACTGCATACTTCGCGATAGACACACTGGCGCTTTTTTGGCCATGCGCACACCTTGGGTCTCATAAGTGCTCTAGAGAGACAGCCTAGGTCGCTCATAGAAGGCAGCCAAACCTTCACACTTACTTAGATAATCCCATCAAGTCTATCTCAACATATACCACCATAACTATGGCTATGGGATTATTAACAGCATAATATAGCTCAACCTCAAAATCATCAAACGGTGAATTCATCAAGTGCTTCTCACTAGCACCCCCACAATAGGTATGAATCCATTAAGAGCGTAACCTCATCCTCTAAGCACTACCACACGCCATAGGGATAGGAATGTAGTGCATCTTGAAGATTAATACGGTTTCGTTTGACCACTAGTGGGTATCCACCATACCACTTCATGCCATAGGCTTAAGTCCCATCCCCCTCGACGTTTCCAGCACCACTCGCCTTGTCAACCCTTTAGTAAGAGGATCCGCCAGATTCTTCTCGAATCTCACATATTGTAGGGATATGACATCATGTTTCAGCAATTGTTTCACCGCACTGTGTCTAATACGGATGTGTCTCCTTTTTCCATTATAGACACTATTGTGCGCCACTCCTATTGCTGCCTGCAAGTCACAATGTAGTGAAATAGGTGTTTCCTTGTTTTCCCAGAGTGGCACGTCCGCTAGTAGACCTTTAAGCCATTCTACTTCATGACCTGGCAACTCAAGAGCAATGAATTCAGATTCCATGGTAGAGCGGGCTATACAAGTCTGTTTGGCAGACTTCCACGAAATAGCCCCTCCACCTAGAGTAAATACATAACCACTAGTAGAACTAACTTCATCGTTATCGAAAACCCAGTTTGTATCACAATATCCTTCCAATACAGCAGGAAATTTGTTAAAGTGCAAACACCAATCAATAGTACCTCTAAGATACTTAAGCAAACGAAGAAGTGCATCCCAGTGTTCTTAGCTAGGGTTATGTGTATAGCGACTTAACCTACTGACGACATAGGTAATGTCAGGACGAGTAAAGTTCATGAGAAATATTACACTTCCTATAATTTTAGCATACTCAGTTTGAGACACACTAGGTCCTTTGTTCTTTTTTAAATGTATGCTAGGATCATAAGGCGTTCTCAAGGGTGTTACATTAAAACAGTCAAATTTCTTTAACACCTTTTCGATGTAATGTGATTGGCATAATGAAAAACCAGTGTTGGTTTTGTGAATCTTAATCCCTAAGATCACATCTGCGTCTCCCATGTCTTTCATTTCAAAAAGAGAAGACAATAGCTTTTTAGTCTCATTAACAACAAGCAGATTCGTGCCAAAGATCAGTATATCATCAACATGAAGACATATAAGTACACAATCTGATCCAATCAATTTTGAATATACACATGAATCAGACAAATTCACAACAAAGCCATTTTGCACTAAAGAGCTATCAAATTTTTCATACCATTGTTTGGGAGCCTGCTTTAGACCGTAAAGAGACTTTCTCAGTCTACACACTTTGTCCTCCTAACCAAGTACCTCACAACCCTCAGGTTGGGTCATGTAAATTTCTTCCTCTAAGTCACCATTAAGAAACGCTGTTTTAACATCCATTTGATGTACAAAAAGATCAAAAATTGCAGCTAAAGCGATTAAGGATCTAATGGTGGCTATTTTGGTCACAGGAGAGTAGGTATCAAAATAATCTATGCCCTTTTTCTAGTCAAAGCCCCTAATAACCAATCTGGCCTTATATTTATCAATTGAACCATCTAACCTCAACTTCTTTTTGAAGATCCACTTACTGCTAATAGGTCTACAACCCTTAGGCAGGTCAGTCAATTCTCTTGTTTTGTTTGACTCGAGAGAATCTATTTCACTTTTAATAGCTTCTCTCGAGAACGCAACATCTATGGACCTTACAACCTCTTGATAGGTTTTGGGATCTTCCTCAATCAAGAAAATGGACACCAATTTCTCAGTTATGACATCTATGTCCAAGTTGTCAAAGGTTTCTACTAGGAATGCAGTGATAAAGTTGGGTCCAAAACTGGTTTCAGTTCTGAGTCTCTTGCTTCTTCTAGGTTCAGTCACTACAACTCTAGCATCAGAACTAAAAGTAGGCAAGCTCACATTTTCAGGCATAACACCAGGCACCATATTAGGCACAATTTCTTTTCCAAAGGAAAAACATGCTCAAAGAATTCTGCATCTCTATATTCAGAAATAGAATAATCACTCAATGACATGAATCTATAAGCAGCACTATTTTGAGCATAGCCAATAAAGACAGCATCAAAGGTCTTAGGGTCTATGTTGGTACGTTTATGACTAGGTAAGACAACCTTAGCCAGACACCCCCACACTTTCAAATAATTCAGATTAGGAGCATACCCTTTCCACAGTTCATATGGAGTCTGATCTAGTTTTTTGTGAGGAAATCTATTAAGGATAAAGCAAGCAGTTAATACAGCCTCTCCCCACATATTATTAGGCAACCCAGAGCTAATAAACATAGCATTCATAATCTCTTTAAGGGTATGGCTTTTCCGTTTAGCTATACCTTTTTGGCTGAGGGGTATAGGGGGCACTAGTCTGATGTATAACACATTTTCTCTCACAAAAAATAGTTCGGGAGTTGGTATCATATTCCCCACCTCTATCAGACCTAAGTCTCTTTATTTTTGGTCTAGCTGATTTTCCACTTCTGCTTTGTATTTCAGAAACATTTCCTCAACCTCATCTTTAGACTTAAGGAGGTAAACGTTGGTATATCTAGAGCAGTCATCCACACAAGTAATATACCATTTCTTTCCTCTCTTACTTACTGTGTTCTTAAAGTCTGCTAAGTCCGAATGCACAAGCTCAAGCAACTCAGTTTTTCTAGTTGTTATGGACTTGAACGGTTTTGTAGCAAATTTTGCTTCAATACAAATGTCACATTTCAAACATTTTTCTGTGATGTTGTTAGGAATTAACCTCATGTTCTTTAGCTTATTTATCGAAGCATAATTAACATGACCTAGTCTACCATGTCATAAGTCCACAAACTCAGCAATATAGACAGAAGAAGAAGTATTTTCATTAACAGCATCAGAAGCAACATTCAGAACAAAAAGCCCCCCACTACGATACCCCTTCCCAACAAAAACCCCATTGCGAAGAATTACAATTTTTCCAACTTTCTGGTTCACCTCAAAACCAGTAATATCAAAAAGACTACTAGAAACTAAGTTTCTACAAATGGAAGGTACATACAGCACATTGTTCAAGCATAGAGATTTTTCAGAAGTAAGTTTAAGGAGTACTTTCCCTTTACCCATTACTCTAGCAGTGGCAGAACTGCCTATGTAGACATGTTCGCTAGCAGGAGCATCTTCGAAGTCATGCATCAGATCCTTGTTGGTGCAAAAATGTCTTATTGCTCCAGTATCCAGAATCCACTCCGTGGAATTCGACACCAGGTTGACCTCCAGTGTTACTGCACAGAAGATCTCAGTGTCTTTAGTCAAATTGACTTGTGCTGCAATTTGTTCGGTAGGCTTCTGGTTTGTGTGATTGGCTCCTCCTTTGCAAAGGTTGCACTGATCTGCCTTGTGACCTGGTTTGCCACAATGTAACAGACAATCTTCTGCTTCTAGATCTTGCTGTTTGTTCTTTTCAACTGACTCTGAGGTTTGGATTGCTTCTAATCCCTCTTATTTTTTCCTTTGAACCTATCTCTGTTTAAAGGCACAGAAGATTCAACAAGGTTAGCTTTAGATGAATTCAAGGACAGGGAAGACATCTTATCCTTTAACTGATTCGCCTCTTCAGTCCTCATATGATTGATCAGTTTTTGTAAGGTTAGGTGCTTCTTTTTGTGGTTAAGGTGATTTCTGTAGTCGCTCCAAGATGGTGGAAATTTCTCGATCAATACATTTGCTTGTAAAATGCCGCACATCTTCATGCCTTCGTTCAGCACCTCAGCACATAGGTTCTCGTACGCATGAACTTGTTCCATAATCGGTTTGTCATCTACGATCTGGAACTGCAGCCATTTACCAACGACATATTTCCTCTTTCCAGCATCATCTGAACCATATTTCACCTCCAGTTTGGTCCATATGATCTTCGCAGATCTGAAGTTGACAAATAGATCAAACAGAGGGTTTGACATGTTGTTCAGCAAGTAGTTTCGAGCCAGTTTATTGTCTTTTTTCGGTTTCTTCTTAGCAGCCTCATCTAGTGGAATGACAGGCGTCTTCGGGGAAGTAGGAGTGGAGAGAGAGCTCTCAGTATCAGTAAGCTAAGAGGTGTTGTCTTCGTCAAGATGTTCTGAGGACAGAACATAATCAAACTTGAGTTGTTCAAAGCATAGGAGTGGTTTCTGGGACCAACGTTTGTAGTTAGTTCCATCGAGGGGCTTGATTTTGTAGAGTTCAGGGAGATTTTTCGGGAATGATGCGGCCATTGTAGATAATTGCTTTCAAATTGTAGGAAGAATAAGAAGAATAATGGCTGAAAGATAGATAGAATAAACTGAGTCATGGATAAACCACTGTCTTAAAAGCAATTACGGCTCGACTACGGTGCAAATCGATACAGCCAGTTGCTTCCCAAGGTTAACTCAGCACTCTTGAACGCGTGCACTTTGCAGCCAAGAGTTTGAAGTATACAACACATAAGCCAGAATGCAGAGAAGAAGAAGAAGAAGAGAGGAGGGAAATGTGAGAGTTGGTGTGTTTAGCATTGCTGATAAGGCCTCTATTTATAGGGAAAAAATAGCCGTTACACAGCCATTAAAATGGCGTAAGATGAGGCAAAAAATCTGGCCATTAAGAACATAGAATGAGGCAGAAGATCTGGCAGCATTCAAGGTCAGGAGAAAAATCACGAAGACTATAACGGCAGGGAGCGATTCACAGAGGATTTAACGTAGTCTATTATGAAAAAGTTTAAACAGATTTCTCTCAAAAAGATAGATTAGGCCCCCAACCTGCGGCCCACGCTAGGCCCGATCAGGCGGGTGGCGACAGCACGCGCGCACGTGCGATGACCTTAGACACCCTAAATCCCATAAAGCCTGGCCTTAAGTTATTCAAAATGGGTAAGGAGAATGGGATATATGAACCCCTCAAATCACCACCCAAAAGTTCCATGTGGGACAATTGTGAAAAAGAGAGAAAAGGGAAGAAAAGTTTATCTTGTTGCCATTACTCTAACAAGTGCAACTTGACCAGTCAGCTCGGGCAGATAAGTTAAATATAGGTTAGACATATTTGAGTTTAAGTAAAATATGGATTGAAAATATTTCTGATTCAGGTAAAATAAGAGCATACGTATTTCGATTATATGGGTTTTAGCTCAATCCAACAATTTAAAGCGTTTTTTTGTTAGTTATTTCTTTTCTGGAAAAATTAAACATTTGACTTATTTAAAGCTTACAATTGTTCATATTTAATGAAAAAACATTTTAATTGTAATTTTTTCAAATAATATTAAAGATATTCAAACACTTCATTATGATATATGTATGTCAAGTATAAGTGACCAAAAAGTCGAGCCCCATGAGTTTGCCCGTGGATCAAACTAAGGTTAATAATGGGTGGGATTATTTATGGTCAACCTATCTAAAGCATGTTACTGAGTTGATGCAGTTCAGCCCGCTAATAACCTATTTAAATTGATATTCTTGTTAATTAGCTTACCATTGCCTAATCAAGTCCACTTTATTAGTGTGTCGATTCTAACACGAACACGGGTCAGTCCATTACTTAACAGGCACCATAGTTTGAAATCAATTAGAAGAGAAACCAAATGAAAGAATATCACAATAATCTTTTAGTTATAATATCAAAATTTTAAATTATTACAGAATAGCATTATTTAAATTATAATAAGATACATTCATTTCACTAAAACTATAACAGTATGGCTTCCATGTTTTTAATATCTGTATTATTCTAAATTGATTTTCTTAAGATTTGATAGTTTTTTGACACAAATTGATACCATTGTTTAAAGTCTTCCCATTTACAAGTTATGTATAATGTTATTGTATGATAACGAAGTTGGGGAAGAAACGTGAGGTACTATTGTTTAATTCATGAAGGGATGCAATAAGTATATAACGCATCTCTCAACGAACTGATATAATGAATAAACACTATTGTTAAGAGAAATAAATTAGAGAAAAGTAAAAAAAAAAAAAGATACAATATTTAGGTTGAGCGGGGGTTAATGTTCACTTCGGGTTTGACCCTTATGGGTGTTACATGTTCAGTTGGATAAAACTTTGTTCGAAATACAAAATGGGCGAGTTCAGGTCAGGTAAGTCTTTGCCATGTCTAAGCACAGAGCCCCTTCTAGGTGATACAGTTAGCATTCTGTGATTTTTTGTTGGTATTTCGTTCCTTCATTTGAACCTTGCACAGTATTTATCCAAAAAAAAAAGGCAGAAAGTTGCGTCGTGGGGAAGGCACCACATCAGTGTTTGATTTGTGATCAGAGATCGTTAAAGCAAAAAAGGAATTATTTAGAAGGTGGGAATGGGCATCACACTTTCAATTCATTATTAGTCGGTGAATATATATGCATATCATGAATATAAATATATAACAATTGTAACATGATATTAGGTTGTGTTTGGTAATAGAGGTTGAAGTAGAGATTAGCAATCTGTAGTGGTTCAAATGTTATGGACCATTACTTAAAAGTGTTCAGTAAAGTGGTGGATGATGCAGTGGTCAAAGATTTATGTAGTGTTTTTCAGAAGCTAATGAAAGTAGTTTTTAAGAACCTCTACCTACTAGTTGCATTACAAATTACAAAATTCTTCTTTTATTTGCTAAACCCTTTTTAGCTATTTTACATAAATCTGCTACTTCAATTGCTACATTTACCAAACACATTTATTTTAAATCGCTAGTTAACCAGCTAACCACTAACCAATATCGAATCACAGCTAATCGCCAGTAAAACCGCTAACAACTAATAAAATAGCTAACCACTACTAAAATAGTTAATTTTACGAAACATGCCTTTATTCTTTTCCTCTCAATTATGACACCTACTTTACCCCCTTGCAGTAATAATGTTCGTTGTCGAAATTAGCCCCTTATTTTCATTCTTAATATGTTATAATTTCCTGTTTTCATAAACGAGGGCGCGCTTATTGGATTATTTAAAGTTGAAGTTCCAAGTATATAGAATTTTGCATAGTGATTGTCGCTTAGTGATAACAACCACCATGAAATCAATTAAGACCATTGATTATTATCATGTAATCTCAACCTTCTATTAATCTAAATTAATATTTTCACTTAAAATTATTTTATAAAATAAAAACATTTAATTAAATATAGTTTGCTCCAGATGGTATCTGCCCACTTACATAAACTTATTCTACTTGTAATTAGAGTTATCAGTAGTTAGTAGGTCCCAGCAATATTCAATATAAGCAATTTTTTAAAGATATATTTTTTACAATATTTTTCTAAAAGTATTAGTAAAGCAAAATAAACAAAATAACCCATTTGAATAAATAACCAAAATATAAGTAAAATATAAGCAATATGATTATTATTATTATTATTATTATTATTATTATTATTATTATTATTATACTATATTAGTTTATCATATGATAACTTTTCTCCAAGGTTATTGTAATAGGTACATAAGATTTAATGTACATATGCAATTTCTCCACGTTTAGGAAAGTTTGGTCATTTCCACAAAAGCTATTTAGAAAAGGCTACTAAAATAGAATTTTTAAAAAGAGTTGTTTGGGCCAATATAACTGTTTCAAATAGCATTTTTTTATCAAACACTATAATTAATTGTTGACCAGTCAAAATAGTCAAGATCATTCTTAAAAGCTCTTTTACTCCAAAAAATTCTTGCAACCAAACATTCCTAAGAACCTTTTTCTAGTCGGTTAATTATGTTCCTTTAAAAGTTTTCATAACCTGCACATAACACTTTTGTTGATAATTTAGCGGATTAGTGAAAAAAAAAAACCTGATGCATTTAGGGTTTTAAGCGGATTAGTAGCCGAACGCCTTGTTCAATTTCCAATTAATATTTTCTTTTTGGTATAAAAATCAAGTATGGTCCACAAGATGCTACTATGCCAGTCAAACAAGCAGAAACAACGGTGAGCTCATAGACTCAAATTAAATAGCAGGGTATCATTTCTGTCAACAAGTACTGCATAAAAGTCTTCTGCGCCTGATTTCCTTCCTTCCTAACTGTACGGCTTACCCCAGAGAGAGAGATGGATGCAATGAAGATGAAGGAAGAGCTGGAAAAAGGGTTTGAAGCTGCAAATCAACTGAGCGTGATGCTGGCCGAATCGCGACGCAAAGAGCAATACAGCGAGGAAACCTTGAGGGTGACTAGGGATAATCACTCCGCCATGATCATTAAATCATTTGACACTGCCCTTTCCATGGTGAGGAATGCCCAGTTGAAGCAACTTCCCCATGTCAACACAACATCACCATGCCACAATTTTCCCAGGTAATAAACAATCTACTTGTGTTTTGGGGTTTGCTTACATGGTTCTGATTATCATCAATTTGTTCATATGTAAGTCCAAGTCTTATCATCAATTGGCTCATATTAAGTTCAATCCAGTTTGATTCTGCCATCAATTGGTTCATATATAAGGTTATAGTCAAAATATATACAACCTATTGGTCCGAAAAATCTGAGTCACTCCATTGAATTCAGTAGTTGATTCAAATGTAGGTCAATGGTTATCATCAATTCGTTCATTTATAGGTTTAATTCTATCATCAATTTGTTCATATATAAGTTTGATTGGGTTTAATTCTATCATAAATTGGTTCATATGTAAGGTTATAGTCAAAATATATACAAGCTGTTGGTCAGAAAAATCCAAGTCACTTCATTGAATTCAGTAATTGATTCAAATGTAGGTCAACGATCGACTTTTTGTTTTGAATTTTGAAATGTCAAGCTCGGTTGAAGTTATCATGTCAAACAATCAGGATTAGATTTCAATTTCTTTGTTTTGATTTTGAAGTTTTCATCCAAATTTATCACGTTAATTATATAATAATATAGGGATAACTTTTATTAGCTCTATTTCTACCATTTTTCCTCTGCTTAATGGAAACAAGTCTAAAAACATACCTTTTACATCAATCTATAGGATGAAGGTTGGATCTATCTTGATCACCTAACCCTACTAAAGTTAAATTTATATTAAAACTTCTTGTTTTTGTACATTAATTGTAGTATTTAGTTGTACATTAAAGTTAAATTATTCCTCCATAACTTTTTTTCACATTAATAATTATTTTGAAGCTAAAATTTCTCTCTTATACTGTGTTCTGAAGGATTGTCTAGCTCGTATAGCCAACCTTGAGATGGTTATATATCTCTAATCATATAGTTATTATCAAATATATATAATCTCCAATGCATATAATTTACCCTCTCTTATATTTGGAAGGCTGAATTTGTTTGTCACTAATTCATCCAATTTAACCTTCAAACGGTGGATGGGATGGCATGGATGAAATATTTTATGAGTGATGCCGGTTCACTCGCTCTGAGCCAAAACCCATTGCTAGCCTAGACTAAACATGGGTCAATCAATTAGGGTTAATATAAACAATTAAAATTCATTTAAGTCGTTGTTAATTACAGTCCTAATTGCTGATATACAAATTAAACTTGGTTTTAAAATTATTTACAACCCACTAGTTAGGAAGCTTTTCATTTGGGCAATTTCTTATACGCTCTCAGGAGTGTATGCTCTCATTGTCCACATGTCTATATTTTTCACACGTGTATTTATCATATATTAATTTTTTAATATATATTTTCTTATTTGACTCTTGGGAGTATGTGTTCCTAGAAATATGATATACATATTGTTCCATTTGATGGTGTCAATTCATAGGATCTGGTACATTTTGTGTATGTCTGAATTGGTTTTCTTTGTTTTGATAGACACCAATTTCAACAAGCCCACCTGTAGCTTTGCTTCTCCTTTACTAGAAACAGTGTCAAATACCCTATTTAATTTTGATGCTAATGCCTAGAGTGTTTAGGTCTTGTATTTGAGGTTTAGTTTCTCCCCCTCAAGTTCTAGGTTTACCTACGACTTTGTATTACAAGATTGTTTGTATTACAAGATCATTTACATCCAACCAAATTACATCAAACTTACTACTGCTTGTATTTTAGTTGTTACTAGCTAAGATCCGTGCGTTGCCCCGGTGCCTAAAGTTTATAGGAAAAGATGTAAATGACTCATTTCCAATTTATGTAGATCAATAGTCTGGTTTACTTAATTATGATCGTTTGAAAAAAATTAAAAATCCATCATAGTAGAAGTTTGCTATAATTACTGCTTAATTTGTAGCTTTATCTTATTCCCCTTTTATTTTATCTCGACTAGACAATCCTTGCAACCGATGACAGTTACCACTGAGCTAAAAGAAGATGGATACACATGGAGAAAATATGGGCGAAAGTCAATTGTCAACTCAAGACATCCAAGGTACATACAAAAATAAATCACAATGCGGTAATGTATATCATACACCTAAGAGAGTGTACTCCCTCCTGCCATGTCTATAAATTTTCAACGTGTGTAGTGCTGACGTAACTTGTAGGAATTTGTACTCTTATGAGTATGATATAGGCTTTGCAAAAAGCTAGCTAATGCAATTCATGGTAATTTATCAATTAGGATGAAATGAGACTTACACATATATATATTTGACTTGTTGAATTTATACAGAGAATACTTCCGATGTGGGCTAAAAGATCAGGGATGTCAAGCAACCAAGAAAGTCCAAGTAATATCTAGTAACCCTACTAGGTACATGATTGTTTATAATGGACAACATTCGTGCCAAAATTACCACATCCTTGGGGATCAATTTGGCCAAGATTCGCCAGGTATGTTGAGTTTCGGGTTCTCAACAAATTCCAAACCTAAAAAATCCAAACCCAAATCCGAATCTAGACGGGCTCATAGCGGTGACCACTCGACGTCATCATCTTTGATGATCCAAGAAGAGAATAAGCCATCTAATCCACAAGATGGATATGTTGAATCATCCCCTGATGATCTAATGACGACGACCGTGAATCAATTGCCAGAAACTCCCTTTCCTGTCGATATGGATATGGTCTCATCCATGTATGCTTGCATGACCAGCGTTCCCTACTTTGTGGAGGAAGACTACAGTAGTTATTTGGTGGCTGATTATGATGAACAAGATAATGAGTTCTTGGATATCCAGCTCTGGGACTTAAGTTGACATCAGACAATTATTACTGGAGATATCATTGTAATACCACAAACAATTTACATGTATCCTTTTGTGATTTTTTGTTTTAATTTTTGCAATATAGCCTTTGCCTGTTCATATCACTATTTATACGACCCCATCTAACTTTGTGTCAAATGATTGTGAATCCTTAAATTATTGATGTGGCATAATCACATGAACAAATGAGTAACTACAATGTCAGCAATGCCCAGCCAAAAGCCCCCAAAAAAAAGAAAAAGAAAACCATAATGTCAGCAATTTTAAGAATTCAAAGTTATTTTGCACAAAGATGGAAGGAGGTAAAAGAAATTGTAAGAAAATTTCATCGTTATTAAAGTTAAAGCAAAAGTCATAAAAGGGGCAATATGTCAATATCTCGAATTCATGAGGGTGAAACTTTTTCATAGTAGCCTTTTATTTATAAGTTCACTCTATACAATATAAAAATCTTCAATGGATATAGAAACTCAATTCGAGCGTTCGTTTGAGATCAAAAATAAAATATCTTGACCGATGAGATCTTATTCAAGTGGTTAACATTGAGATCCTGAGTACATTAGGTCTCAAGTTCGATTCCTCATCCCCTATTATATTGTACTGCCTTTGTCAGTCATTTGAACCAATATGTGTGTGTGTGTGTGTGTGTGTGTGTGTGTGTGTGTGTGTGTAGGGGGCTACTCAAGTAGGATGATGTTGCATGTGATGAGTAGGATGAGTACATAGGGGCGCTGCCCAACTCTCCCTCAAAACTAATCACTAAACATAGTATTGATTATCACTTTAACTAAAACTATTGATCACTGAAAATAAAACTATTGATCACTA